>CM065716.1:14852432-14854932 GCA_033310375.1 Conus canariensis | reverse complement strand
AGCATGAATGGAAAAGCATTTGCACCCAGTTATGTCCTTTTTTTTTTTATAAACTGGATATGTTCGGACTATCGTGTTTTACCCAAATAAAAACGGATAACTATTTTGGACACATGTTTTCAATACACATCAACTATTTTGGGGAAAAAGTACAACCTTAAGCGAACAAAGATTTACTACCTGAACTTTTGTATATATATATAATGAATGCTTTAAACTTGGAAATGAGTTCGTACAATCAACGAATAGGACAGACTATGGCGTTCATTGGATAAGAGATTATTCAAATGTAGACAAAAGATTTTTGTCTTTAGCAGAATGTAATGTCGTTCCCAAGTCACTGTTGATTTCTTGACGTATGGTGGTTGTGTTATTTTGTGTATTCAGCAATACAGAACCAAACAAAATATCATTTTTGAAAATAATAGCAAGTCTGTCGTCTCATGTGCTCTAAGAACAATTTTGTCAATTGTAAAGGCGTAAACCTTTACTATGGCCTGTTAATTATCGATGAGTTAGCTCTTAACTGCTGTAAAAAAAAAAAAGGGATGATACATTAGAAG
Organism: Conus canariensis; assembly: GCA_033310375.1. Classification (NCBI taxonomy): domain Eukaryota; kingdom Metazoa; phylum Mollusca; class Gastropoda; order Neogastropoda; family Conidae; genus Conus; species Conus canariensis. The sequence continues at coordinate 14,854,369 of CM065716.1, read as the reverse complement.
GTAAAGCAGCTTGGAAAATATTTTTTAAAAACCCAAAAGATTTCTGAAGTAAAATTGAAATGGTTTCAAATAAGGATGGTATAACAATCTGGGTACAAATACTGTACTGAAAGAAATGAGAGTGGTTGACGACTACTCTTGCACCTTTTGCGACACAGAAAAAGAATCTTTAAGACACTTATTTGGGGGATGTAATATTATCAAATCATTCTGGATTAAACGTATCACAGACATTCATGAAAAATGCAGTGGCATTACATTAGACTGAGAGCATTGTAATTTCAGGTATTGATAAACAGATTGAAATGATGTAGTATGTGACAAGATTGTTATTTTAACGAAATGGTTTGTTTTTCACTGTTAACAAAAGATATACGTTCCAGTGTGCAGTTTATGTAAAGAAACGATTATCAAATAAACATAACACTGATGAATGCATTGAAAAAAATTAATAATTGCCTGACACGGTTTGATAAAACATGGGAGTCATATAGACATCTTATTAATACACATTACAGTACAATATCGCACACTATTTCATATTAATATCAATAACTGTCTTAGTTTTATTGACACCTTTTCGTTAGAAGAATAATCTTGTCAGTCACCTAGAACGTATATGCAGCTCCATCACACGTATTTTTTCAAATGTTTTCACCGGATTGACCATGTCATTTAAGATGGCACCTATATCTTTCCTGGTTTCAGCTTCTTTTTTTTTCGTTCACCTGATTTTTTCAGTTGTACGAAGGCGCAAGCGCTCGTGTAATGTGTGCGTGCGCGCGCGCCCGCGGGCGTGAGTTTGTGTGCTGTTCCTTTCTTTTGTGTTAATAGTATGTTGATGAGGTATTGTGGTATGTAGATAGAAAAAAAAGTGTACTTTTTGTCATTCATCTTGTGAGGAAAAAGGGCATAATGCCAGCAAGCTAAAATTGTATTTTCTCGGTTCACTTTCCTTCCTCGTTCTTTATCATGCACAGTTGTTTCCTTGTTGACTTTGCTCTATAGTTTTGAGAATGCAAGAGTTTGGTTTATTAAAGTGGCTTAAAGAAGTACTGTTACACGCCTGTGTCTTTGCGTACTGTCTTCTTTTTGCTCGCCTGTTTGTTTGCTCTCCGTCACATGATTGAAATATATACTTAAAAAAAAAAAAAAAAGATAGGGCCCAGAGGGTATCATGTTCTTCGTTGTCTTCGTGTGGTCGTTTGTTACTGGGACCTGTCACTTCGCCACACAGCCTCCACCCCCCATTCCCACACACTCACGTAAGTAGAGAAAGGCTAAAAGAAAGAGAGACCGGTAACGATGAATTTTTTTTTCAAAGATAATAAATCAGTATTACTGTGTTTACAGACTATTAGTCCCTGCATTCAGAACGGAAACAGTACGTAAATAACACCATTTACTGAGATACACACTTGCAGAGAGAGAGAGAGAGAGAGAGAGGAGAGAGACATATCAAGATGTACGGAACCACTGTCGTGCCTGACGTTCATTAAAAGCCCTACATATCCATGCATGGATCTTCCACATCTTATTGCAAAGTAGCTACGGCCCTCTATGCTATGAACGATAGTACAACTGATCGATCTTCTCAGTCAGTGAGAAAACAAACCGGTTTCTTAGCCAGCATAAGCAACATAATAACGCAACAGTGGCTGCGGTTTCAAAGATTTTTCATTGTCACGCCAAGATGGACGACTTTGTCAGTCCTTTGCGCATGAAGACCATAAAGGATTTCAAACGTTTCCCGTTGAACGTTGACAGTGATTTCAAACGTTTCCCGTTGAACGTTGACAGTGATTTCAAACACGGCTCACTGCCGTTTGGGGAGGGAGGGGAGGAGAGCTGCAGGCAGGGTGAGTGTAAAGGGGAAATGCAGGAGGGGTTGCTTGGCGTTGGAAGCATTGGTAGTCCTGCTTTTGCCAGTACAATGC
>CM065716.1:14822432-14849932 GCA_033310375.1 Conus canariensis | reverse complement strand
CAGGTGAGAAAGTTTCCTGGCTTAATTTCGCCTTTCATAAAAAAAAAATGTTTTTAATGTGTGTGTGCGCGCGCGCGCGTGTGTGTGTGTAAAATATTAGGATTTACTCATTAAAGCAACTCTAGCCGTGGGTAATGGTCACAAGGTCACGATGAACAGATTTTGGTGTCTTTTCAGAGTGGCGGTGCAAAGAACAAGTGCCGCACGCAGTTGGTAAACTGTCTGGGCCTTCTGTCTTGTTAGCATGACACAATAATTTACTTCGCTTCACTTTCGTGACGTTGTTTGTAAGTAGCAAACGAAAATGGTGTGGCTCGAAACTTCTCAGAATTATGGTGTTTGAAATCTGTGCCAGTTTTGCTGTTTATAGACTTTGTGGTTTTCCAACAGTTTAACTTTACAACACATGTAAGCAAACGCAAAAACGCGTGTCAGAAAGAGCAAAGAGCTTTGTCCAAAGAAAAAAGTTGTTTGTCTCTGGTCACACGACCCTACCTAATTTTCCCTGCCGACCCTAGACTTTTTCTTTTATTCTCCTGGCACACACACACACACACACACACACACACACACACACACACACACACACACACATATACACACACACACACACACACACACACACACACAAAGCAGTCAAGCTTATATCGAAAGTCGATTTTGTGGAAGACCTAAGTACCATGCTTTTGGAAACTACAGTAAATTGACGCTGGCAGTGACATACTTTTATTTTAGCTGCAAGTGTACGCCAGGATTGCAAACACAGTTTGAGTCGTCTTTCTCCTTCTTGAGACAAACCGTTTTCTTCCAGCAGAGGTAAGATTTTGCAGTTTCTGTGCTGAAAAAAAAAATCTTTAAAAAAATCTGACCTACCCTATTTTTTCAGCCATGTCACCAGAAACAAACAATACTTTTTTGCCTTTGGTAAGGGCTGCGTTGTTTAGCAGAGTAGTAGTATTATGCAGGGTCTACTTGTAAAGTACTATTGGAAAAAAAAAAAAAAGGGGGGGGGGCGGGGAGGAGGGAATAGATAGCAAAGACATCAACACACCGATAAAATAGAAATGGTTGATCATTGTACTTACGTCTTGTTCACACCTAGGTGGCCGCCGTATTGATGGGCGTGGACACTGAGCAGCGCTTCGTCCCTGTCTTCTGTGGAAAGAACTCGCAGACTGTCGCCTTGTCGATTCTTGTAAAACAGATCGTTGCTCTCAGAAAGAAAGAACTTCTTGCTGTCTCTTCGAAAATTTCTTTTTGTTGTGTCAGAACTCTGTTTAATTATATCTGGTATGATCTTTTCTCTGATGTACTTCTTCAGTTCATATATCTTGGCAGCATCCATGTCGTTCAGAGACCAATCTCAAACTGAACCCCGAGAGAACTTGGTCGGAAATTTATTCTGCCAATAATTCATCATTCGGACTGTTCAGTTTATACTCAAGTCAGATTATAATGAACCCCTCGTTGCATTTGCGTAGCACACTGACTGGATTTGTTTGGTCGATCCGCGCATTAGTAGATCTGCACAGCAATATAGGTCTCCATGTCGATAGATCTATGTATAAACTTACTTTATTACTGAGTTTGTAAATGCACAGTTTCTGCAGGGTTTGTCTGGTTTGATTGATTTTCACTTTTTAAACTTCATTTATTTCATGTTTTGGCTTGCTTGTTCTTATGTATTTAGGGTATGTATGCTTGTATGTCTCTGTGTGTGAGAAGGGATGCTGATATGGTTCTCAAAAATTGGACAGAATTTCAGACCATAGTCAATCATCGACCCAGGATCCTTTCAAGCATATTTTGTAGTGGAGATCTATCGACCTGAATCACCCTGCACGCTGCAAAATTTGTCAAAATAATTATACAGGAGACCTGTTGATGTGGAGATCAACCAACATGACTGTACCCATCATGCATGCTACCAGAGCCAGATAGTTTTGCCAGTTTATTTCAGATAGGCATATTTTTCAAAACACATGCAAGGTTCCAATAATGAAAGTTTACTGCCAATTCTGTTAACTTTTCCTCAAAAGCACACCCTTGTAACATTTAATGAACTATCATTCCGTGTAAAAAAAAAAAAAAATGGTCTGAAAAATCTTATTGATTGCTACATAAAAATTCTTTGATTCCTTGTTTTCAGAGCTCGGTTGCTGAACTTTTTGGCTTGAGCATAGACTGACTCAGCTAATGCCTTGGCCGTGTCGGTGTCTGTTAAAAGTCTTGCGACATGTTCCAGTCTTTATGCGCTTTTATCGTAACTTCACAGTCTGAAAACGGATGTCGTTTAGCCGACAAACGAAGCTGTGCTCCTTGCAACCAGAGACGTCTCTGTTGCAACTTACCGCAATGACAGGACTTTGACTCACGCCGGCACCGTAATAAGCAATTATTGTCGTCAGTAGAGGGCTTAGTAGGTGGTGTCCTGCATATGTTGAATCAGAACATGCACCACTGAACTCACCCAAAGTGACTCGGCAGCAGTGCAGTGTCTCCTCCGGTGGGTTGCTTCTTGACGAACTTGACATTGACTGCTCCCTGTGGATTGCCAGGGCCGGGGCTGTGGTGGGCCAGACCGGGCTGTGGCAGTGGACGGGACACTAGGCATGAGCAGCGTGGGTGCGGTGTCACTGAGGTAGCACAGAAGATAGGACAGCAAAAATGAATAAACAAATAAATAAATAAATAAAATGAAATAAAATAAATATTATTTAAAACTTGAATCCAAGCCCCACCCGTTGCAACATGCATTCATCTGTTTGATGAAAAGGCATGTAAACTGCATACAAGTAATTCAATGATTATATCCTCTTTGTTTTCCAAATATACTTTATTATCCGTGAAATACAACATTTCAATATTTTTTTCCCATTTCAATGTTCTATCTGATTAAGCACATTAAAAAAAAGAGAGAAAGAAAGAAACATTCGCAATTTGCCTTAGTGTTCGCTCCATTCATCCGTCTGTTTCCACACGGTCATGCTGACCACACCGAAGGCACCGCACTGTTCGTGTCTTTCTCATTTGGGCCGAGTCCAGTTGGGGGATACTGGCATAGCAGCTGTAGCTGTACCTCGAAATAAGTCCCTCCGGACTCCGTTGCAATTCGCCAGCTCCACGGAAAGGGCTCCTGTCGGTCTTTCCACAGGTCTCCCATCACCAGAGTCAACCCCACTGGTTGAAAGCTCCCTGTCTAGGCCCCCCAACAGCTCTGACACGTCCAGCTGTCTTCCGTCTCCAGACAGGTAGACCATTCTCTAGTCGAGTCCCCAGGATTCTGGTTTGTCGTCGTCAGCTCAGAGGTCACAGCAGACGTCCTGGATACGTTCGAGTTTTGACTTTTACCTCGCTCTGTTTTTTGGCTCCTTAGCAAGAGTCCACTAGTTAGCCAAACCTAACACGTTTTCTGAGCGTTTCATAACCATTCCCCAAACAATGACAGACTGAATTACACAGGATCAGCCAATGGGATCACTGGTTTTACACACACACACACACACACACACACACACACACACACACGCACACCACACACACACACACACACACACACACACACACACGCACGCACACACCCCCACAATACACAGTTCAGTTTCAGTTTCAGTGTCATTAAGGAGGGGTCACTGAATACGGACTAGTCCATATACGCTACACCACATCCGCTTAGTTTTGAGACCACGCTACGCATGATTTGAAGCTGGTGGATAAATGAATTAACAACAAAGATGAGACAATTGAAGAAGAGGTCTCGTGGCTACGACTCAGCGGATGTCTGACCTACGCATTAGCCCAACGCGCTGGTCAGACCTTGAAATACCTAGCTACCATTTTTGTTTGTTTGTTTGTTGTTTTTTTGTGTGGTGGATGTACACACACACACACACACACACACACACACACAATCAATCTGACCAATGAGTCTCCGAATTATTTTGGATCAACCAATGAAATCACTAGCACACCCCTTAAACCTGCACAACAAAGAGTTGGATACCATATAGTTAATGCATAACTCTAATTCTAACTCATGTTCTATTTCCCCTCACTACAAGCCAAGACCTAATGCCTCAAGTATTTACTACGACCAACGGTCCACTGGGGTGCCAACCATGTAATAGGTTGAAGCCTCTCTGAAGATGTCCACTCACACGCCTCAATAACCTTGAACGGTCCTCGAGAGCCGCTTGTAAGCTGACATCCACTGGACTGAGATGCCGACTTCCAGCTTGAAGTGTCTTGCTTTAAGTCCAGTGGAGAATCCTATGAGTAGCTGTTGGTGAAAGTGAGATGCTTTAATCTTCCAGGACTGTCGGGTTGACATCTACTTGTCAATACCGCACTTCCCATTTTATTCTCATGCTTCAACATCTATCTCAAGGTACCTTGTTATATGTAAATATTGCATTGCATACGTATGCTGCTCTGTGGACTCCTCACAGTAAGTCATTTGTGGGCAATCCCCTCAGTATTCAAGATGGCTGCCAAAATGGAAAAATGGTGTGTAAAGGGACGTTATAGCCAGAGCATTTTCCTTTTTTCCCGGACAAACTAAGCATAACAAACTGAAATGAGAGTATGAAGCATCCATTATAGCAGTGACTTGTAATATAACCACAAAGAAAATGTGTTTTTGTTATCCAAGGTGCAGACAAATAAAAAAAAAAAAAAGGTCTAAACAAGAAAATTTTTCAAAAAGCTGTTTTCGGAAGATTTGTATCAATTATCGGTAAATATCCGTGTTAGACTTTAATAAGAATTTCACATTTCAGGATCACTTCCAAGCTGAACGTGTACAGTTTCTTACATTGTCGATCAATTTTGTATTCTCCCACGAACACGCCTGAGGCTGTTTGAAATGGCCTTTACTTGGGGTAGACGCAGTGGATCATGTTTGCACGGTGAATAATGAAGTGTCAGATAACTCAGATAAGATGACAGGCACAAAGAGAGCACGAACTTGACTAGCGAAACCTGAATCCACCCATTAATCTCTATCAGCAACACAATGTATGCCCCCCCCCCCCCCCCCCCCCCCCAAGGAATGTTTATTGTACCATCATGGTGGAAATAGGGTCATTTGGGTTGTTTTTTTTTCAAACATCTGTGAGCAAGACGGCTCATGGGTGAAATAACATCAGTTAATCACAAGGGGGGGGGGGGGGGGGGGGGGGGGCAACATTAGGTATGGGCAGAAAGTGTTACTTCTCTTTACTCTTTTTCTTGAAAGAATATCCAAAAAGTAGGACATGCTGATATTTACAATGTGTTCCATGAAAAGATGCAGGTAGACACTCATCAGTTTGTAAACAGTCAATGCACAGTATTTCTGCTCTGTGGACAATTTGTAATAATCATGCTCTCATCGGGACACACACACACACACACACACACACACACACACACACACACACACACACACAAAATACTCACACACAGACATACACACACAGACACAGACACAGACACAGACACACACAGACACACAGACACACACACACACACACACACACACACACACACACACACACACACACACACACACTCACACTTTGAACATGTATAATACTTGGTAATGGTGACTGGTCGGATATATATTTTCATCCACATTCTTTTGCAATCTTCTGCCTTTGTTTCTGGCTTTGGAAACGCACACAGATAATAAACTTTCGTTTCTTTTGGGACCATGCTGTTGAGGCTTTCCCGGCCATGACAACAGTGTCGGCTGACTCGGGTTTTTTTTTTCTGCCATGTGCCCTCACGCCTTAATTAGGAGTTCGCTCTAAATCACTTCATAATCCATGCAAGCGTTTTGACTCCTAGCATATGTTTGAGCCAGCATTTGATATTAAACTGATTGTTGATCAAAAGAACAACTCCAATCAATCATTTCACTCCCCCCCCCCCCCCCCCCCCCCCCCGCCGTTTTGCTGAACTCGGGTAGCTTGGCATAAAGTGGAGAGGTCTTTTGTGTACTGGCCATGTGAGCTAGAAATACGTCTGATTTGGGTATGAGGGTAGTAGGCTTGTTTTCTTTAGTGTGAATAAAATGCTCGGAAGGCAGTGGGGGGGGGGGGGGGGGGATGGGAGTGACGTGTGTGTGTGTGTGTGTGTGTGTGTGTGTGTGTGTGTGTGTGTGTGTGTGTGAGCATTGCCAGGCTCATAGTGTCCACGATAGCAAACTTGTTATCAAGACTGAGTTTGATTTTTGTGAAAAGGTACTGTTTATCATGCTGATTCTGAAAAGTGATGGAAGCAAGTTTTTATGAGGTATTGTTTTTGTGTAGTCATGTTTAGAAAACCAGCTGTCGGCATCATATAAACTTTTGGCGACTTCTGGCGACCATAGGCAAAGCAGCAGCCTGACCCGTTTTTCTCCAGTCTACGTGGCCATACTGCGCGCTCACTTTCCTTGTGACGTTTGCCGTGCTTTATAAAAGAAAGATTGCTATAAACTCCTTCCTACAGCAAAGTCACTAAACTCTGTGATCTATAGTTCAGTTCTCGTTTACAAACAATAAAATCTGCATCAAATAACATCAAAAACGTGTACATCTTTGGTGCACGTCAAGCATCAAAATATGAAAATAACTCTGTGTGTGTGTGTGTGTGTGTGTGTGTGTGTGTGTGTGTGTGTGTGTGTGTGTGGTGACGTGTGTGTGTGCTTGTGTGTGCTTGTGTGTATGTGTGTGTATGACTCTCTCTGTCTCGGTCTCTCTCTTTTCTCTCTCTCTCTCTCTCTCTCTCTCTCTCTCTCTCCATATGTGTGTGTGTGTGTGTGTGTGTGTGTGTGTGTGTGTGTGTGTGTGTGTGTGTGTCTCTCTCTCTTGCTTTCGTCAACGACTAGTTGACTGCCGTTGACAAAAGTGGTTACATCATGTGCATAATAGTAAAAGGTTTGATTTTTACAGACAGTCTGGTAATTCCCATGATCTGAAACCTTATATAACTTTAGAAATGGATAGACATTTTAAATACATAATGGCAAAATTTAGACTTGGAATATCGGATTTAGCAATACATAAATTTAGATACAAAACCAATGTTGATGACAATATGCTTTGTCCTCTCTGTAAAGTTTCACAAGAAAATGAGATGCATTTTGTTCTTTGTTGTCCAGCCCTCATGGACATTAGAAATGAACTGATTAAGCCGAAATTCTATAGACAGCCTTCCCTATTTAGATTGACCCTATTGATGTCGTCAACGTCAACAATAGATGTTAAAAAATTTTTCTTTATTTTTCTACAAGGCATTTAAAATTAGAGAAATGGCTACCTCTTAAAAGTTAAAAATGATTTGTCTTAATTTGATATACTTTGTTACATGTCGCAAACATTTGTTTCCAATGTACTATTTCCATACCCCTTCATAAGGGGCCTAGGCCTATGTGAATAAATCATCCGAATCTCTCTCTCTCTCTCTCTCTCTCTCTTCTCTCTCTCCTCTCCCCTCTCTCTCTCTCTCTCCGCGCGCGTGCGCGCGCGTCTGTGTGGTGTGTGTGTGTGTGTGTGTGGCGTTGTGTGTGTGGTGTGCGCCGCGCGCGCCGCTTGCGTGCGTGCTTGCGTGTTGCGTGCGTAGTGCGCGCGCGCGGCGCGCGCGCGCGCGCTGCGTGCGTGTTGCGTGTGTGTCGTGCTGGCTGCGGGGTGCGGCCGTGTGTGTGTGTGTGTGTGTGTTGTGTGTGTTCTTGTGTGTGAACAAACAACTGTTGACAATTTCATGATTAGTAAGAATTTCTTGTACCTTATAATAAAAAAAAAAAAACTTAACCGTATTGATCTGGGTTTTGTTTGTTTGGTTCTTTTTAGGTTATTTTGCTGTGCCCTCGGCTCTTATCCGATTAGCCTCATACACCTTTTTACTTTTCTTTTCCTTTCTTTTCAAAACGTACTTTAATATTCGCTGTCTTTGTTTCATTTACTTTTCACTAGTGCAGATACAATCACTGAATCATTGAATGCTTTTACGTGAATTATGGCGCACACGCGCAAGTGTGTGTGTGTGTGTGTGTGTGTGTGTGCGTGCGTGCGTGCGTGCGTGCGTGCGTGCGTGCGTGCGTGCGTGCGTGCGTGCATGCGTGTGTGTGTGTGTGTGTGTGTGTGTGTGTGTGTGGACCTATTCAAGTTAGAGTGGATGTCCTACAGATTTATAAGAGAACCAGATTTGTTGCTGCTAAGTCTTTATAAAAGACCTTAATACGCCATAAAAAAAATCTTAACATATAACCACTCGCGTAGAATTAAAGGATTAATGCAAACCGTTTTCCTGGTATTATGTTTTTTCCCTAATCCATCAGAATAACACATTGTCCACTTGTTCAACGGTCACCACGTTTTGACTTTCTTTGTGCGTTCCTCCCTGCAGGATACATCATGGCTAGAGAACATAGACAAATGGATCCCTGTGATGATCATGGCTAGAGAACATAGACAAATGGATCTCTGTGATGATCATGGCTAGAGAACATAGACAAATGGATCTCTGTGATGATCATGGCTAGAGAACATAGACAAATGGATCTCTGTGATGATCATGGCTAGAGAACATAGACAAATGGATCCCTGTGATGATCATGGCTAGAAGAACATAGACAAATGGATCCCTGCAGGACACATCATGGCTAGAGAATATAGACAAATGGATCCCTGCAGGATACATCATGGCTAGAGAACATAGACAAATGGATCTCTGTGATGATCCATCAACATCTAGATCCTCCATCACAGAGTGGACTGACCGTGTTCTTTGTGAGGAGGAGACGAATTAAACTTGGACACGGCCGTTAGTAGGTACAAAAGGTAGCCAAGGACATGTTTCTCATAATTGAAGTACAGAACAGTTTGCAGGATGTGTTTTCGCCAGTCTAGTGTTGGTTGATGTTGGTGAACAAAATGATGGGTCTAGAAGTAAAAGAGACACTGACAAAATGGACTGCCTCATGGCATAGGTCCTGTCATGATAGACTTGGCCATCGTAACTTCGACAGACTGAAGAAAACAAACAGGTAACAAAAACTGAAGGCGGTTGTTACACAGAGCTCCCGTCACGTCGCAAAGACGCGGTGTGTGGGATCAACAGCAATCGCAAGCAACTTCTCTTATACAGTGTTTAAGAACTGTGAACAACAATACCTAAGCGTCGTAACAGTCACTTCTTTAGTAAGGCAATCACCGGTTCAAACAAAAATAATCGACCATGACCTGGATTGAGAAAATAGCTATGCCCACAAAGATGACACAAATATCACAAACACTTGCTTCTATAGAGCCTTGGAAAAGACTCTAAGAGTCGAAACGTTGCGCATTGTTTTTGTTTCCTTTTGACCCCCCTTTTGTTTCGATCTTTACTACGTTATCTTCAGATTGTATAGTTTTTCACTTGCTTCTATTTCTTCTGGAATACAACTTGGCAAGAAGCATATCCACACCAAAGTTTGTGCTTCTACCCTTAAAGTCAAACTGCTACTGAAAACGTGTTCATGATAAGCTCACTATGACGGGAACTCCATGGAGGCCTGGGAAACAACTGCCAGCAGAAGCACGTGCTGTCTAGGAGCCTGCTGCGCTGCTGTTTAAACCGCTGTGGTGGCCTCTGACATCAGAGAACTCCGATCCATCACGTCTTCATCTTCATTGGACTCCACCTTCTTTCTGTTTTTGTTGTCGTTGAGGTTTCTGGTGAGAATGAAAGAAATAAAGACTTTGAGTGCCCTTGGCAGGAAGTATCACACGTTTTATACACTGTGAGAGACATATATAAACAAGTGATTCATATAATCTCTCTCTCTCTCTCTCTCTCTCTCTCTCTCTCTCTCTCTCTGTGTGTGTGTGTGTGTGTGTGTGTGTGTGTGTGTGTGTGTGTGTGTCTGTGTGTCTGTGTGTCTGTGTGTCTGTCTGTGTCTGTCTGTGTCTGTGTGTGTCTGTGTGAAAAAACGTTGATATTCTGTTCATAATGTTTTCTTAAATATCAGTACAACTATGAGTTAATCTGAAAATAAATTGGTTTCAGTCAGTCAGTCAGTCAGTCAGTCAGTGTGTGTGTGTTGTGTGTGTTGTGTGTGTGTGTGTGTGTGTGTGTGTGTGTGTGTGTGTGTGTGTGTGTGTGTGTTGTTGGGGCATGTGCGTGTGTGCGCGCGCATGTGTGTGTGTGTGTGTGTGTGTTGGGGCATGTGTGTGTGTGCGCGCGCATTGTGTGTGTGTGTGTGTGTGTGTGTGTGTGTGTGTGTGTGTGTGTGTGTGTGTGTGTGTTATCGGAATTCTCTTGGAACTTGAACACTTGAAAATGTGCCATTTCTGAAACTTTGGCTGAGACCAACTAGTTTATTTCCACGAGGTGTGTATCATAAAAATGGTTTCGCACAGATAAGATCCCTGCTTGGCTGGGGATGCTATGTGGAAGTCCTCGGGAAGAAATCTGGCGAAAATGAATGATAGGATGACTTCTAATCAGTAGATTATGACATGAAAAATATTAATGGTGGTAGCTAGTTGGAAAAAGTATCTCTTTCTGATCTCTAGCCCTTAGAGACAATTTAATTTTATATGCTTTGACTTTTCTGATCAAATTCAGCAACGGCATATTATGACCAAACCGACCTATAAATGCGCGAGAATGAAAGCGAGGTACACGCATGTGTAGTGTAAATTTAAAGATATCGAATTGAAGATGAACACCGCTGGCTTCAGTTATTCCTTTAGCAATGTGTGTGCTAAATGCAATGGCCTTTTTCGTGTTCATATCCTGACTGAATTCTGCCAGATGCATTGTGCTGTGCTGTAGTGCGATACTATGAAGCTCTGAGCGCTTTGATAATGAAGAATAGTGTTTCATATAATAGCAATTGTCATTTCTGCTGTGTTAACCAGCGATATTCTTCCCAGTTTGCACAAATATCATTTCTGAAGAGTGATCTAAAATTGTGGCCTGTGCGTTTATGGTCTAATTGCACAGCATCATATGGATTCAGGTTTGTATGACAGGACTCACTTCAGTAAGTTGACGGCGTCTTCCAGAGTGTCAGGCAGAGCTCGGTGCAAGGTTTCTGGCAGGTAAAGGGCTGAAATGCCACCAAGAAGAGCAAATCCTCCAAAGACAACCAGCGGCACGACGCGGCCTAGCCGTCCACCGATATACAGACCCTGGGAACGCATGAGAAAAACTGTTGAGTTTCTAAAAGAAAACAATGTAAATAGGAGTCTTACAACTCATGACCTTGTTGTTGCTGTGTTGTTGTTGTTGTTGTTGTTGTTGTTGTTGTTGTCGTCGTCGTTGTTGTTGGACAGTTGTAAGTAGAAAGCACCCCTCCATCCATCATCTTCCCCTCCCTTCACCAGAAGAGTAAAACAAAGCAAACCACATATGTTAGTTGTCTTTTTATGTGAAGAACAATGGGATCTTTGCTCCTGTCCCTGAAGAAGGAAACATATCAAACAAACAACCGTCTCCCACTCTCTCAAAAAAGTTTGTGATTACAGACCTTTCTTTTTATCTAATTTAGCTGCGGCAAGAAGATTTTTTAACAATGAAACATCAAAGACATTTAACGCTTACCCGTGAGCTGTAAGTAGAGAACTGGATCGTGACATATCGTGTTTTGGGGCGTTGCATACTAAATATAAATCCATACCCCAGCGCCTCCATGTTATACTTTACACCATTTTTGTGTCCTGTAGTGTCTTTTTCATCCCTATTTTGATGTGTAGTTGTTGACTTATCATTACTGACCCTTGCAAATATGTTGTAAGGGTACTGTGACAGTTGACTGGGCAGTCAGGCATATCCACAGCCCATTATCATCTCTCATACAGCCCATTGTCATCTCTCATACAGCCCATTATCATCTCTCATACAGCCCATTGTCATCTCTCATACAGCCCATTGTCATCTCTCATACAGCCCATTATCATGTCTCATGCAGCCCATTATCATATCTCACACAGCCCATTATCATCTCTCATACAGCCCATTATCATCTCTCATACAGCCCATTATCACCTCTCATACAGACCATCATCATCTCTCCTGCAGACCATTATCATCCCTCATACAGACCATTATCATCTCTCATAGAGACCATTATCATCTCTCATACAGCCCATTATCATTTCTCATACAGCACATTATCATCTCTCATACAGCCCATTATCATCTCTCATACAGCCCATTATCATCTTTCATACAGCCCATTATCATTTCTCATACAGCACATTATCATCTCTCATACAGCCCATTATCATCTCTCATACAGACCATTATCATCTCTCATGCCGCCCATTATCATCTCTCACACAGCCCATTATCATCTCTCATACAGCCCATTATCATTTCTCATACAGCCCATTATCATACCTCATACAGCCCATTATCATCTCTCACACAGCCCATTATCATCTCTCATACAGCCATTATCCATCTCTCATACAGCACATTATCATCTTTCATACAGCCCATCATCATCTCTCATACAGCCCATTATCATCTCTCATCTCTCATACAGCCCATTATCATCTCTCATACAGACCATTATCATCTCTTATACAGCCCATTATCATCTCTCATACAGACCATTATCATCTCTCATACAGCCCATTATCATCTCTCATACTTGGCGGTCCTTATGTTGACTTCTTTGGATCACCCTCCACAGTACCCTGTAGAACAGCTTTTGACATGGTGTCATGGGGAGATGCATGCCTGTACCAGGCGACCTTAGCACTCTGTAATTATGAAGAAGGGCTCATGTTTGCTGGCGTCTGTTGTGGTCAATGGTCTTTTATTCATTGTGTCAGTTGTGGAGAATCCGTCTGAAACATTCAATTCTTGAACGCCTTGATTTTTTCGCCTCAGATCTGCTCTCAGCGTTCTGCTCTCAAATCCACAGAGAAGGACTGAGATCACCAGTGACCTGTAGAAACTGACCAACACGGGGAACTGATAGGCCCGAGCTCTGCCCAGCTCTCACATCAGACGTCATCAGTGACCTGTAGAAACTGATCTTCATGGGGAACTGACAGGCCTGGTCTGTGTCCAGCTCTCACATCAGAGGTCACTAGTGACCTGTAGAAACTGATCTTCATGGGGAACTGATAGGCCTGATCTCTGTCCAGCTCTCACATCAGAGTTCACCAGTGACTTGTAGAATCTGGCCTTCACGGGGAACAGACATTCCTGGTATTCCAGACGATGTCGAGTGTTGCCATAACACACGTTGCCAGCGTAAGCCTTGTCTTGACCTTTGTTGGTCAGCCACACTCGCTCAGAATGAGCCCAGTATACTTGAAGTGGTTCATGTCCTCATGTATCTGGCCACCTAACGTGATGTCGAATGCTGAATGCTGAATCAATGACTAACGCATCGTGTTGAATCCCTCTGTGGATGTCTATGGGGGCAACGAGCAGGGTGTTTTATGGGTTCCAAACTGTATATCTTCATTCTCCAAGCCCAACTCTGAAAGAGTTTTTGAAAGTCAGAAAGCAGTTTTAAGAGCGAAAAAAAAGAGAGAAAATTGCCATGGAAACAGATCATTCCCAAAATGTTGTAAATAGCATGAAGATTATGCACTTCTTCCCCTTCCCACCTACACATCCCTCCCTTTCTCCTCTCAAAAATTTTGTAGGCAATGTCGAAATCTTAAAAAGAAACTGGACCTCCCTTCGAATCTTGGACGACCATCCCTTCTCTCCATGTAAAGGTTGCTAAACAGAAGACACTGAACCATGTTAAAATGTGCCTCTCTTCTTTCTTGACTTCCACACATCAGCATCACCAGTTACACAAGATCCCTAAGGCTACTTACCACATCTGCCACATAGGGTGACACTGCACCCCCAATATATGCCCACGATGAGCCGCAGCCCTCGGAGAAGTTACGGATGGCTGTGGGGAAGATCTCCGCAGTCATGATGTAAATGACTGAGTAGGATGCAGATATCCCCAGCTTCCCCACCATGGCCAGAGCTGTCGTCACCCACTGTACCTCTGTGCCACAATCAGCGTATAATTGAAAAGTTGTAGATGGAGGGAAAAAGAGTCAAAAGCAGGAAGAAGAAGAAGAAGAAGGAAGATGTGTCAAATGGATGCAGAATCTTTGGGTATGCGACGAATGAAAAACTTAGTTACCATTATCATTATCATATCTATTATTATTGTTATTATTATTATCATTCTTCTTCTTCTTCTTCTTCTTCTTCTTTTTATTATCATCGTTATTTTTATCGTCATTATTATTGTCATTATTATTATTGCTATCATGATTATTATTATCATTATCATCATTATTATTATTATTATCATCATCATCATCGTCATCATCATCAACAACAACATGATATTCAAGATTATGATTATCATTATCATAATTATTACTATTACTATTATCATTACTATTACAACTAATTTTACTATTATCATTATTGTCATCATTATTAATATTATCATCATCATCATAATCACTATTATTAGTATTATTCTTATTACTAAATAATTCTTATCATTATTTTTATTACTATTATATTATTGTTATCATTGTTATTTTTGTAGTTGTTATCATCATTATGATTATAAATTATAGATTTGTTTGTTACTTCGCTCGGCGGCCCAGCAGTTCTGTTTTTGTTCTTAAATTGTGTACCTCGTTAACCACTGGTGGTTCTACATTGATAGCTTCACTTGGCGACTTCAAGTATTGGCTCTCAGGCAGCTGTTAATCCACAGTGTGTTGCATATTGCCATCATTAATCTTTAATTAAGTATTCTATCAATGCTAGGAACAGAACAGCTGAGTAACTGGATAGTTCCAATGTAGAGTGTGGTCCTCGGGTTGTCATGCTTTCTCTTTTCCCGGCTATTTTCATGCATATTGTGGTTAACGTCAAAACCTGATGTAAAGGTTGTTCTCATGTTCTTGTATGACTGGCTGAGATTGGGACTGTGGATGAATGTCTCAGTGTGGGATGAAAGATGGTCTTTATCAAAATCTATTTCTGGTACTAAACCGAGCACTACTTTGTAGTATTCTTATTTTGTTTGCAATGATACAAAATTTTGGTCATGACTTTTCAAGTGCTGCTTTATGTTGTCCTCTGTTATTGAACTGATGAAATGAAATTACAGCTAACTGACAGAGCTCCATCTATTCTTCTTCTTCTTTTTCTTCTTCTTCTTCTGCGTACGCAGGCTGATACTCCTGCGGACACTCCCTGCATAGACATCTGCCCAACTGAGGGAGTGGAGTTTTGTGTGTGTGGCCGTTTTTTTATCCCGCCATTAAGGCAGCCATACTCCATCTTCGGGGAAGGTGCATGCTATGTGTAACGTGTCATCCATACCAACGGCCAAACTGGCCTTCTCTTCCGAAAGTTGGTGATGGGATTTTACGTGTGTGCCAGATGTTATGCGTGCGTTGACACACGGAACCTCGGTTTATAGTCTCATTCGAAGGACTGTATGGGAAATGGAGTTAGAACCAATGTTAACTCCGAGGGAAAAATCCCCTGTACTGAAACGACCCGGCGGAGATTCGAACCCGCAACCCTTAGTTTACGAGTCCGGCGCTCTACCAACTGAGGTGTACATTTCTGGCCTCATGGGATCCACACCATCATACGCCACTCTCAACCTACTCCCCTCTAACTGCTCATTCTCTCCTTGACCCTTACTCCCAGTCCATTTTTCTGGCATCACCATCAGGATCACTGGTACACGCCAGCTTTCATCACCTGCCTCACCCCATACAACTCGTTGTCCGTCACAAACCGTAAGAAACTATCTGCCGTTTGGGGCTTTTAATGAAAATATTAATCTGTCTATGCTTGACTTCTTTCAAATCTGCTCGTTTACAGGACATTTGATATGGCTTGGAAAAAAAACTTTCAACAAAATTGTTTTCCTTTCAGCCAAAGTTTCTGGACTGTGTGCATTAAGAACTTCTATCCCGGGACGTGATGAACATAGAAGTGGAATTCTGTTAATTATGTTGTTATTCTCTTTGACGATATTTCGAACAGATTCTGATCTCCGAAGATTTATCTGCTAAAGTGTTTTCCATACTTTAATAGACTATTAGTAGAATCCAATCTTATGTTTCTTTTGTAAGCTATACCATTTAATAATGGGGTTCTCAGGAAAGATGTTTTCATGGAGTTTTTCTTTATGACCAGCCAAACATTAAATGTTCTTTTATTTCAATCCAGACCTTTGTACAAAATTACAAATGCTTCACCTTATGTATCTCAGCTTATGGCCCCTGTGGTGTACAGCTAATAGAAAGGACGACCAGTGATTGTACCTTTCCCTCCTAGAGACACGGTGAGTATGGTGGCCAGACAGGCCAGGCCTGCCGTCAGAATGAAACAGCAGTGAGATCGTTTCCTTCCCAGCCGATCCAGCAGTACCCAGGCCAGCACGTAACCAATCAGCTCCACAGTGCTAGACAGGAAGAAATTGACACGCAGACTTCCACTCAGGTTGCCCACGTTGAGACTCAGACCATAGTACATCATGGAAATAACACACCTGAAAGTGAAAGAAGTGCAGCTCTTTTAGCAAAATGCATGAATGAACTGAGATGTGATTATGAAGATAGGGAGAGAGTTAAAGAGGAGGTGGGAAGGGGCAAAATATGGAGTTTGGAGGATGGCGGATGACAGAAACAGCTTCACTTTGTTCACTTTGTGTAGTAAATGAAATCACTCTATTTGAGAGGGCTGATTTAGACTGTGCTGTATGATTATAAACAAAACTAAACAAGAACCACTAGAAATTACAAATGCCAGGATGCTGACACAATTTCACTGGCATAATTTCACATATCATAGTATTGGCCGTTCAGATGAGCAAATTTCTTCAGATTCCATGGTCACATTTACACTTGGTCTTGGGTCAGACTCTTGTTTGTCAATATTTGTTGCGAATTACATTTGATTATCTTTACATGAAATTTAAAGATATGAAATGCAAATGGCAGTGAGATTTCCCTCTGACCTCTCACCTAAAATCACAAGATGGTGGCCACCCGTGATTAGTTCAAATACGAGGGCTTTACCCCTGAAGCTACAAGACTCACCTGAGTCTTCGCATGCTTCGTGAAAAATCTGGTGTACTTCATTTTCCCTGTGTTTGTTACGTTTGATTGTAAATATCCATTGTGACATTTTAATCTGTGACTGTGGCGTACTTTTCCTCTTCTTTTGCTCGTTTTAATCAATGTGTTGCATGGTTTCTATTTTCAGTTTTGCCAACATAGATTTTTTGCTGCTTGTGTGTGAAGGCTTGGTAAGCGTTCTGACAGTTTCAGTTTCAGTTTCAAGGAGGCGTCACTGCGTGCGGACTGTCTATATACGCTACACCACGTCCGCTAAGTTTTGAGACCCTACTTCACATGATTTTAAACTGATGGATAAATGAATTAACAACTAAGATGAGAGAATTGGAGAAGAGGGTCTTGTGGCTACGACTTAGCAGATGTCTGACCTACGCATTATCCCAATGCGCTGGTCAGACCTTGAGTGCCTACCTAACATTGGTTGTCTCTTTTTCACAAAAACGTGAAATTCACGAACGTTTTGTCAAGATTTGAATAGGTTGTACAGAATTTGTCTGCCTTCCACTTTGGTTGACACTAATGTCAAGCAGATGACAGTCGAGAATAGACTCTTCCAGAATTGACACTAATGTCAAGCAGATGACAGTCGAGAATAGACTCTTCCAGAAGTGTGTTTTACAAAAGGAAGTGACTGCAGAAGGCGGTCTTCTTTTGTTTATTGAATCAGCCTCTGTGGTTAAGGTCATGGTCTCTCGGCAGTGAGGTTGTGGCTTCGATTCCCACCAGACCCATTTATTTGTGGGATTTGTCTGCCATAACTAGCTCTTACTCACAATTGAGTTTGTCATGGGGTCAAATGGTAAGAATGGTACAACACATTTATGTTTTATCTACTTAATGGATGCTTCTGAGAGAGTTGGTCAAATTTCCTGACACACGCTGCAGGTGTCTGCATCGCCAGGGCCTGGTTGATGCTGGGATCTTATGAAAGTAAGCGTAACGTATTGTCCTGTGTTAGAGTTTCAGACTGAAATGGGCATCCGTAGCATCATTTTCATCATCCTCATCCTCATTGATGAGTACAGCCCTATCATGCAGTCTCAAACTAAAATGGAAATCCAGAGCACCATCTTCATCATCCTCATCCTCATCAGTCTGTGTTAAAAAAAAATGTGTAATTCTGTGGCTCTTCATGCCCTGCTGTCATGGTGACCTCAGTTGATTTACTGTTTATGTCTATGCCCTTGGTGAGGTTTTGTTGTGGTCTCTGGTATTGGCATACTCGTGGGGATTCTCGTTGAATGGACGTGGGTGGCACCCTCTGGAGGAAGAGCTCACTCATGATTGCTCCACGACAATAACAATTGTCGTTGTCAGTAGGGGACCTGGTAGGAGGTTTCTTGCGTATGCTGGATCAGAACAGGCAGCACTGAACACCACCCAAGTGATTCGGCAGTGGTGCATTATCTTCTCTGTTGAACTGCGTCACGGCTACTTGACATGAACAGCTGCCTGTGGATTGCTAGTTTCGGGGCTGTGGTGGGATGGGCCAGGGAGAAGTCAATCAGAAAGAGCTGTATCATTATTGTTTTTCAAAATGGTATCTAACACACTGTCTTTGTACATTTGAATCCAAAATATGTAAGCACAAACAAAAGGAACACAAAGAAATTGGTAGCTTACAAAGTGAACACAATGAAAATGGTAACTCACCAGTTGAAAAGGATGATCACAGTTACGACCACCATCCTGGGACACTTCATCAGCTCCAGTACCACCATTGCTACCTGTGTTCCACCCGCGTCTCCTTTTGGCTCTTCCTGAAACTGGACCATGCTGTCAGCCGTGGGAGAAAATGGCGTTTTGTTGACTGTGGCCATCTTCTGCAGCACTGTCATTGCTGCCTTCGTCTTCTTCTTTGTCAGAAGCCATCTTGGAGATTCTGGTAGGAGCCTGCACAGTTCACACATGTCTATTGTAACATGTGTGTGTGTGTATGTATGTGCGCGTGTGGGTGGGTGCGTGTGTGCGTGTGTGTGTGTTTGCATGTGTGCTTTTATGTGCACGCGCATGTGTGTGTGTATGTATTTATATATTATATATATATATATATATATATATATATAATGAACTAATAAATTCCAAGGATAAGCACCATTCCAGCAACTTACAGAGCAGCTTGGTGTTGCAATGACTGCAAGAAATATTGAATTATAAACAAAGCTTGCTCTTATGTCTTAGATTGAAGAAATAGGGGGAGATAAGCATACATATCTACAGTGGTAGACAATTCTGTCTAACTAACAGTATGTGCTTGAGTGGGTGAATGAGGAAAAATAAAATAAATGCTTCCCAAAATGAGCCTTCAGCAAGTTTACAGTCTCCAAGGGGGAGACAATCTCCAATGGGGAGGAAACTCACTAACACATAACTCCTGATCAGATACCGATATTTAGAAACCTGATTGTTTCTCCTCAGTGACCGCAGAAAGTGGTAATTTGACTCCTCTGCCTTTCCGATTTTAAAAAGAATGCTATCCCGAAAAAGGCTGGTGTGCAATACCATAGTATGTTTGTTGAGTTTTCAAAAAAAAAAAAAACCAAAGGTGCCACCTAGAAGCAAAAGAGCAAAAAGAAAGAGCAAAACAAGCTACATTTTCTTGTGAAAAGTAGAAAATATAAAAAGATAACCTCTTAAGACACAAGTGCTGAGGGCCAGTTCTTGGAATGAATCCTCAGGGGACTAAATTACAATGAACTAATAAATTCCAAGGATAAGTACCGAGCACCATTCCAGCAAC
This sequence comes from Conus canariensis, assembly GCA_033310375.1. Taxonomy (NCBI): domain Eukaryota; kingdom Metazoa; phylum Mollusca; class Gastropoda; order Neogastropoda; family Conidae; genus Conus; species Conus canariensis. Next base: position 14,830,084 of record CM065716.1, on the reverse strand, counting down.
TTACAGAGCAGCTTGGTGTTGCAATGACGGCAAGAAATATTGAATTATATACAAAACGTGCTCTTATGTCTTAGATTGAAGAAATAGGGGGAGATAAGGCTCATTTTGAGAAGCATTTATTTTATTTTTCCCCATTCACCCACTCAAGCACATACTGTTAGTTAGGCAGAGTTATCTACCACTGCAGATATGTATGCTTATCTCCCCCTATTTCTTCAATCTAAGACATAAGAGCAAGCTTTGTTTATAATTCAATATTTCTTGCAGTCATTGCAACACCAAGCTGCTCTGTAGGTTGCTGGAATGGTGCTCGGTACTTATCCTTGGAATTTATTAGTTCATTGTAATTTAGTCCCCTGAGGATTCATTCCAAGAACTGGCCCTCAGCACTTGTGTCTTAAGAGGTTATCTTTTTATATTTTCTACTTTTCACAAGAAAATGTAGCTTGTTTTGCTCTTTCTTTTTGCTCTTTTGCTTCTTAGGTGGCACCTTTGGTTTTGTTTTTTTTGAAAACTCAACAAACATACTATGGTATTGCACACCAGCCTTTTTCGGGATAGCATTCTTCTTAAAATCGGAAAGGCAGAGGAGTCAAATTATCACTTTCTGCGGTCACTGAGGAGAAACAATCAGGTTTCTAAATATCGGTATCTGACCAAGAGTTAATGTGTTAGTGAGTTTCCTCCCCATTGGAGATTGTCTCCCCCTTGGAGACTGTAAGCTTGCTGAAGGCTCATTTTGGGAAGCATTTATTTTATTTTTCCTCATTCACCCACTCAAGCACATACTGTTAGTTAGGCAGAATTATCTACCACTGCAGATATGTATGCTTATCTCCCCCTATTTCTTCAATCTAAGACATAAGAGCAAGCTTTGTTTATAATTCAATAATATATAATATATATATATATGTGTGTGTGTGTGTGTGAGTAAAATGTAAAATATATATTCTTAAGCTTCTTGGTGCCAAGCAGTGATAAAACAGGATGCGAAATCAGTGTCCAAGAGAATGAACAGATTGTATAAAGATGAAGAAGTGCTGGTGCAGGTCTGCAGTATAACAAGCCCCTCACATACAGATGTTTAGCCCTTAACTGGCGATGCTGTAAGAGGGCCAGGCTGTGTCAACACTTGTGTCTCTTTTTTTTTTTTACCTTGGAGCTGCCGTAATTCAAACTTGAAGCTCCTAAATGGTTAGGCGCCACGTGACTGTTGGACGTCTGTTATAAATGGAATATAGCTGTTATGAAGTTCTCTCTGTTCCATCTCAATCAAATTCAGATGGCACTCTTTTCAATTTCTCCTACCATTGCCATATGGTCTCCGGTACTTTTCGTACCCCAAATCTAGAGCTTTTTCATTAGATCATGGGTAGATGGGCCTACCCCCCCCCCCCTCCCCTCGACCTCCACACACACCTGTTTTGCTTTAACCTCTGTTGTGAGGACTTTGGCTTGGGAACCAGATTTTCTAACGGTTCACGCTAGAGTTACGTTCTTATCAACTGTGCTCAACGTTGTTCTGTTCCTTTTTCATATTGCGCAGTGGGTTTGCTCAGAATCATTTATTTTACCTGAGACGAGAACCATATCGTGCCTCATGTGGCTCTTTCTTTCAATTTGTAACTGGCATTTCCATTCTGGAAGCTCTGTTGTGCATTCCTAGTTATCTAATGTATCCAGTATACCCGCTTCATTTTTGGCTCAGACCAGGACTTGCTACTTTCTGTCGTGTGGACGTTGTTGTTAGAGCTTCTGTGGCATGGTATTTCCTCTTGCACCATTAATTGCATGTATTTAAGCACTTGATTGTGCCACCACGTGTTTCTTCCTGAGGTCAGTGGTGCTTTGCGTTAGCTCAGGATATGTTCCATAGTGTGGTTGCTTTGACACGTGGGGGTCCTCTAAGTTCCTCAGTGTCACCGGGGTCGTATTTGAGGGTAGGAGGTGTTACACAGTTTAGAGGATGAAGAGGATTCTAACACAGGGCCATGTGCGATATTTCACTCAGCTGGGACTCGTCCCGAGCGTGCTTTCCCACATCATCCACTGCCCCTTTGGACCCAGCTGGATTGCCCTCTAGATTCTTTTAACGTTATCTCCTTTCAGCACGTCCTGTATCACCACGCATCTCCCTGCTGTCCCTTCTGTCTGGACCAGCACTGCATTTCTGTTGATGCCAGCTCCTGTCTGATATTTGAAGTGTGTATGCCCGGGTATTGAGGCTTGCCTTTGCTAAGTTCATTGTCTCCCCAGCTTTCCGTTTTCTGTCGTTCTTCAACTTGGACTGGACTGACTTCACAATGTTTTCTCCACAGTTCTCAAGCGTGCCTTTAGTAACTTACTTCAGCCACTTTGGACTTCACACCAGAATGGATTTCAGGAATGGCTTCTGTTTCACTTGGTGACAAGTGAGCGTGACGTCTGCCAAAACAGGTGAAATACCACGACATTTTCTTGCTTACTTGTTGTTTTGGCATAATTGTAATTGTGCTAACACTGTATATCATCAAGGGCAGAGGGGCTTTGGGATAAACATGATCTGCAGATATCAAATTTTGTATTTGCCAAAGAGGCGATACTGGTCTAAAACCTTTGTTCTTCCAGCTGCCAGTTGTTTGGTTGTGTTTCCACTCATACGGTTATTTTACCACAATAAAAGCTCTTGACTGGTTCTTTTGTCATTGTTAGAAAAGCTTGGGCGGCATCAGTCAACATAACTGTTTTGGCTTCTTTTACTTTATGCGGTGTAATGCTCTGTCATTTCTTTGGTTTGAAAGTCATTGTCTCACTATTCTGATAATTTGCATATTTTGTTTTCTTTCGTGGAAAGGAGCGTTGTGTCATCCACGAAAGCTTTAAGAAGGGCATTCGGTATCCGTTTTCATGGTCAGCTGAACTTGTACTGATCATTGCTACTTTCAAGATGATCTTCTTCGTTAACACAACAGTACTAGAAAAACTTCTACACGGCCCATTTCTATGCCATCTTCCAGCTGATCCAGTCTTTGTTCATTTCTTTGTGGTGAATCTCACCAAGAAGCTTTGAAAACATCTCTTTCCCATTTCTCGAAAGTTCTTTGGAACATGGCCCTTTACACTTTTTCAGCTGTTTATCGACTCACCCACAACACTCTGGACACCTGGATGTTGACACACCTGACGTTCATGATCAATAAGATATGTCATACTTTTTCCAGCACGTCTATAAACTGATTTTCCGCTCATGCCATCCCAGATCTCAATAGGCCGAAAATGACCAGACCATCTGTTGCTAAAATTAATGTCAGTATCTTCTGGTGGCAACCACTTTAAAAACATTCACATGCGTGATGTACATTGTAGTGGAGACAACCACTTAAAACGATACAATGCGTCCATCTCTTTGGTAGATATCTCCGACGCAAATGTCAAAGGTCTCCATACGAAGTTTGGTTCATCTCCACCTGTGTCGTCTTGTCCTGTCATTGCTCACAAAAACAAAACACTAGAAAGAATTTAAATTGCTGGCTTTTTAGCTACACTATTTAGAAATATCAACTAGTTATTGGTTGTTAGGTATGTTTTGATAGAAGTGGATGCCCATTCTACAAAAAAGTAGACTACTGACCACCAATGAGCCAGGCAGAGGACCAACGGCGCCACACTAATGAGCTGTACGTAATGCCACTGTCGCACCAGGAAGGACAGAGCATCGAGAAGGAACGGTCCCATCAGCCACGAAATCGTCAACAGGGACCCTGCCCGCGTTCGCTTCTCTGGACCCACCAACTCCATTACTGAAAGAGATGGAAACCATCATCTGGACAGTGAGAATGCTAAGACGTTGCGTATGTACTGGTTGGTTACCAGGTCTCACTTACTTAGACACTTATGAGTCAAACGACCAGTGACCCAACCAACGAAATGGACGCTTCAACCAATCAACAATCCAGTCAGCCAACCTACAAAAAGGAAACAAAAAAGAGATACTCTCTCTCTCTCTCTTACACACACACACACACACACACACACACACACACACACACACACACACACACGCACGTACGCACGCACGCACGCACACATACAATTCAATTCAAATTTAATCCTTTGACCCCTGTTGGGGCATGGAAGATACAAATGTAACAAAGAGAAATACGAAACTCACTCAGAACAATGTGTGAACATAGTTGCGAAATGCTGAATTCTGGTGAACTGTAATGATCTCATTAAACAATCTTCCCATTTTTTAGAAACTTACTAATATTCAAAGAAATGCGTCTTCCTTTTTGAAATGAATTACAAAAGTTGAAAACAGACTTTGGTTTTAGATATTTTTTAGGGATGAATTTTTCATGAAGTTCATTATATTTTGGACATTCCATGATGCAATGAAATTCATCTCCAATTTCACCCATTTCACAGTTACGACAAATACGCAGTTCTCTTGGAACATTATGGTGTCTTCCAATTTCAATTTGCAATTTATGGTTACTACACACACACACACACACACACACACACACACACACGCACGCACGCACGCACGCACGCACACACACACACACACACACACACACACACACACACACACAACACACACCACACACACACACACACCGAGTATTACTGCTATTTTTTTCCTTACCCAGATGTGAGAGACCTTGCCGGGAAACACTAACAACAACAAATGACCAAACGTGAGCTTCAGCTCAGTCACTAACAGAACACAGAAGGAAGCAACGTGGACACTCTTTACCGACCTAAGACAAAACCAGCGATGTAGGCAGCAGTTCCAGTGGCCCCGATAATGGCTCGGTAGATCAAGAAGATTTCTACGTTCGGGGGGAAGGCTGAGGCCACGCCCACAGCCAGACAAATTATGTTGCTGATGTAGAGAATTGGCTTTCTTCCAAACCTGTCAGAGAAAAAACATCAACTACGACAAAATATCTATTTTGCCACTTTTTTATCATCATGATATTTGCTGGTGATCTTTCATCGTTTCTATGTTTGTTTGTTTTTGTTTTGGACATACAAAGGCGTTGTGTTTACGTTATGTTGAAATAATAAAAGACTAAAAAAATAAGCAAAAAGCAGTTCCATATACTCCAGGAATATATAATGTTGAACACCAAGATTCAAGGATAAAAGTAATAGGTACACCCTACTGTGGAGAAGAAAACAAGACACATCTGTAGCCAGCTACGTTTTTTTTGACATTCTCAATAAGCCAGACTCCATTACCTTCAGATAGGTAATGTCAGAACCCATTGCTTGAATACGATGAACAAATGAAACAAACGTCATACAGATTCCTAATCATTTGAAAGGAAAGGCCACATGATGGGTTTAGAAGCATGAATGAAGGACATTGATTTCCTGTTTCAGCAGATGTATTTTCACGTGTTCCTCGAGAGACATACCACAAGTTCATCTTTTGTCAGAGACTGTACATTTGCGGACCCGATGCTGCAACCAGGGCTGAAATGAGGTCAGGGACATTCTGTGGCCTCTGGGTCAGATCTTCCAATCAAGGAAAGTTCTCTTTACATCCATGTCAAGTTCTGGATTTCCAGAGTGGTGAAGAGTTCAGTAGTCAAGCAATTATTCTATCTTTTACAAGACATGTCCAACATGGCACACCCTGCAGCTTGAAAATCTTAATTACTCCAGTTAATTGTCATTTGATATGATATACACATAGAATTTCTTTTCATATATTGCGGGAGAACAGTTTCTGAGCATAATGTAAATCCAGGTTTTCTTAAATGCACATATGGCCACAAAGCAAACATTTCCATGTTTTAGATTCGGCTGCAAAACGTGATTGTCCATCCTCTACCTTCGCTTGTGAATCAATTATCTCTATTGTACACATTAGACTAATCTTTTCCTTGATTGTGTTCTACATTGTTTAAACATTTAACAAATTCTTTCTTGGGTCACATTGTCTATCTATCTATCTATCTGTCTGTCTATCTATCTATCTATCTATTTTTCTATCTATCTATCTATCTGTCTCTCTGTCTGTCTCTCTGTATGTCTATATACTTTCAAATTCAGCCGCATACGTCACATTTAATACATGAAAACTAAAGCAAAAAGTCCTATCCATGCTTCACACGAAACTATTAAGTTTCAGATCAACATTTTTCAAGCCATATGTTCAGCCACGAAGGTTTATTTTGTTTACGTTTCCCATGCAGCTAGCCACAACTTTCAGCATCTAGTACGTTCCACATTCAACCACAGTTTAGAATTCAACACTTCTAAATGTTACATTCAAACACAAGTCAATATTTTGACGTTCCACATTCAACCACAAGTCAACGTTTCTACGTTCTACATTTAACCATTAGTCAACATGTTTCAGGTTCTACATTCAGTCACAAATAAGTACTCTGGTTCCTCACTCAATCATAAGTCATCTTTTTCTGTGTTTCTTATTCAACCACAAGTCAACGGTTTCAAAGCTTCTTAGTCACTCACACGTCAGCTACAAGTTAACATTTCCTTTGCTCCAATTTGAAATCAAGTTTAATAGTCAAGCCAGTTTATGATACTAAGCAAATGTCTTTGCCTCACACACATAATACATAAGAAAAACAGAGACTGAGATCAAACAAAGAAAGACAAACCTGAAAGAACCTACTCTCTGGTCAACCTGCTTCTGTTCATATTCATCTCAATCTTCGATACAAACGAAATAGGCTAAATGATTTCTCTCTGGAGCATGAGGTCAAAACGGATATATTTTAAGTCGTATATACGGTTCTCATTTTGTACACCATTGGTAGAAAGGTCATGTACTTGGTGATATTGATTGCTGAATTTTTATATCGACTCTTTCTTAAAGTCAGCCAGAAAGGTGACAGTCATCTGTTCCCTCAGGCGAGCAAGAAACGAAAACGGTGAAAAAACAAAATTGTTACAGAAAAGCCAAATGGCATTCACAGTGAAAGCCGATCAGGTCTTACCAGTCACATTCACAGTGAAAGCCGATCAGGTCTTACCAGTCACATTCACAGTGAAAGCCGATCAGGTCTTACCAGTCACATTCACAGTGAAAGCCGTTCAGGTCTTACCAGTCACATTCACAGTGAAAGCCGATCAGGTCTTACCAGTCACATTCACAGTGAAAGCCGTTCAGGTCTTACCAGTCACACAGGTAACCAGCACCAAGGGCACCAAGCAGATTGCCAACAAAGAAGACCATATTCAGATGAGCTTGGACTTTATTTCTGTCACATACCAGATCAAACTGCACGTGCATTCGCGCGCACATAACACACACACACACACACACACACACACACACACACACACACACACACGCACACGCACACATACACACACACCATCGGTGAGAATGACGATAATAAAGATGACAGTTTGGGGGGTTCATTTTTGTCGGAGACTATAATTAATACAGGAGGTGTTTACAGTTCCATTCACAATACATGTTAGCATCGACCAGGCCTAAGAGACACTAGCAACTGTAACATTAGTCAGGCAATTGGAGCAACATTCACAAATGTGTTCATTAAGTTGATCAAACAAATCAGCGTGGTTTTCGGACATATATAGTAAAAAGTAACAAAGTATAAGTAAAAACACTTGATAGATAGGTACCAGTTCAGTGAAGCAAAACTGAAAATTGTTGATTA
>CM065716.1:14814932-14817432 GCA_033310375.1 Conus canariensis | reverse complement strand
TTATTACGTTTCAACAAGAGAGCATTATTTTTAACCACACACACACACACACACACACACACACACACAATATATATATATATATATATAGAAGAGAGAGAGAGAGAGAGAGAGAGAGGGAGAGAGAGAGGTGCGTGCGTGCGTGCGTGCGTGCGTGCGTGCGTGCGTGCGCGCACGCGCGCGCGCGTGTGTGTGTGTGTGTGTGTGTGTACATGCATGTGAAGGGGACTGAAATGGGGGAAGGGGCCAAAATAACGAACAGAAAAAAAGAGAAAGTTTTCCAAATCTCTCTCTCTCTCTCTCTCTCTCTCTCTCTCTCTCCCCCTCCCTCCCCCCCCCCCCCCCCCCCCCCTCACATTGAGCCTCCTGAACCAGTGCTTATAGAAGCAAGGGAGAGTAGTGCATGATGTTGCGAATGACGCTCTTTTGGGACTTCGGTTTTTTTGTGTTTTTTTTACCCTCGGCTGATGACGTGACATGACAACGAATGAAGAACGGAACCGTATCATAACGGATAACGGATCAATAATATGTACATCATTAAGAAGCTGATGACCCAAGATGGATAATAGAAGAACGGATAACAGATCATTATTCCGTATAACAAGAACAAGGGGAACGGGGTACAGGATGCACAGACCGTGAAGGGTAGGACGAGGTCCGAAGCAGCGACCGTGACAGAGAGACAGCAAAAAAAAAAAAAAAAAAAAAAGAGAGAGAGAGTTGGTCAAGTGACCTGAGGTCCGAAAGCAGCGACCGTAAAAAGAGGGCTGGTCAGGGAGATTTCTGTTTGAGTGACCACAGTGGACGGTGATGGGTGATGTAAAGGTTCGGTCAGCCATGATGAGAGAGAGAGTAGAAAGAAGAAAAGGTGTTGGCTGCCTGCTGAAGTGAGTGAACGTCAAAGATACTGTAAGGGCGCGGGCGGAAGGGAAAGAAGGTGACACGTTCGGGGGAAAGAAAAAGAAGCGTGAGTTAACACAGATTAAATGGGACGAGAGTATTATATATAGTTACTCTCTTACATGAGCTATTGACTGTACTATGCATTATTTTGAAAAATGTCTTATAGGTTGGTAAAGTGGAAAAGAAAAGAGCAATGAAAAATGAAAACGCATATACATTCACTTTCATTTACAGAAAATAAAAAAAGGTTGAATGTTACCATTAATAATAATAATAAAAAAAAAATCACCCTCTCTGTTTTTATCTGGGCTTGGGACCGGCCATTCACAATCACGAGGCCTTCTCATGAGAACTCGTGATTTTATAATGGGCAACATTGGGCGTTTGTTGTTGTTTTTAGTGTTGTTGTTGTTCTGTTGTTGTTATGGTAGACAGCATTGTTTTTCTTTCGTATTAGAGAAGCTGCAGCTTGGTGTTCACAGGATGGAGACTCATCGCCCACTGAAGCCATTCCTGGGACAGTTGACCGTAGCGATCGATTTTGATTCCTTGAAATCATCTTTCTTTTTCCGGCAAGTACAGAGGTCCATAGGCACATCCTGCATTAAGGCCCACAAGTAGAGTGCATCAAGGCCCACAAGTAGAGTGCATCAAGGCCCACAAGTAGAGTGCATCAAGGCCCACAAGTAGAGTACATTTGCATCGCAACCACAAAGGCTCTCTGTTGACTTGATCTCATCTCCCTACAAACGGGTGACTGCTTTCGCATGGTATTGATGAAAACTGATAGACGGTCCACCGACCATCTTCTCCCGCAGTAGATCACGCAAATCTTTGTTGTTTGCATTGATTAGTGCAAACCATACTTCTGGAGGCAGGGTCTGAAGCAGCTACCGTGATGCGGGACCGGGGAATTCGTTTGCATCTTTCATCATGTTCAGTCCCGGAGTGCGGTAAAAGGCAGTTTGTTTCGCTAGTGCTTGAAGGAGGGGGACGACATCTTTGTTGTTATACCAGATCAAGAAGTCTCGGAAAGTCTTTATCCCGGTCTTTACAAACATACTGGCAATACTTGTATTGTTCCTCACTAATTGTCTGAACCTTTAAGGGATCTATAGAAAGCAGCTGATGGGTATAGCTAAGTTTGGTACATTCGGCCAGACTCGTCAGACATTCGTAGGGGAAAACTCCTTCCTGTTCTACGACGTCAAACGCAGCCAGGAACCAGGTGTAAGAGAATCCAGGGGCGAGATACTTGAGGATGTCAACAAATTTCAGCTTTGGAGTGGAAATGCACGTATACCGATTGTTCTTCTTGACTTAGAATTGAAAACGTCCTTGTCTGAAAGGGGTTTTCTCGTCCTCAAGATTCTTTTCATTTTCTTCATTTGCAGTGTCGTCCTTCTCCTTAGCATCTCTGTTGAAGAAGGGGGTGCAGCCAGAAGCATTGTCATTCATCTTGACGTCGTCTTCCTTTTCTCTGTAGTAAAAGCAGCGAAGAAAGTAGGCAAAGAAATATGTTTTCATCAAACTGATCTCGTAGTTGCTGCTGTTGAATCCCACCACAGATAGTTCTTGAGGGTAGTGGTTCAAG
>CM065716.1:14790169-14807332 GCA_033310375.1 Conus canariensis | reverse complement strand
AACGACGCAGTAAGTCAGCAGGCCGAGGGGGGTTCCTGTTTAAAAACTGGTGCCTCCCTTTCAAAAAAAACCCACGCCTCGCGCCCCTTTACTGCGTTTCCCCGGGGCTCGCGGCGCGCTTTGTCACAAATGTTTTTTGAACATTCCCCGAATGGGAAGCCACCCTTCGCTGTTTTCTTTTGTGCGTGTCGGTTTGTTGGTGTGGGGGGTTTTAGGGGCTTAACACGACAAGGGGCCCCTTTGTTTACACACCCCCACAGCCCCACAGTCAGTTAGTTGACAATGTACTTTTCCTTTTCACTTTCCAGTAAAACCCTCCCAAAAACCGGCGTGGGTTTTTGGGAAGGCAGCTGAAACCCTTTGGGGGCGTCAACGCGATGGCTTGTGTTTTTAAAAAATTGTCAGATTTGCGAGTTCCGGATTTTTTTTTTAAAAAGGGGAGTTCTGTCGTCTTTTTTTGTTTTTTAAATTTCCAACGAAGGGAGTACTTCAATTGGACACAAAAATTTTTACTACACTATTTTTCCCCACCACACACACAGAAAGGGGCGCCAAAACAGCAATTTTTAAAAGGGGGGGGAATTTCAGTCAGGGAAAGGGGTCGGTTCCAACTATTCCCCCAAAAATGATAGGTCTGTCCGCACCCCGGGCGTGCGCAAACACGCCCCTTTGCTATAGCGTGAGCTGCCCTTTCTCTGTTCTTCATCGGGGCTTAACTAGTAGTTGCGGGGCCCAGCCCGACAACGAATCACTGCACACCCGGCCCACGCACACCTGTTCAGTCAAAAACCCAAGGGGGTTTGAAAATACCCAAATGAGAAGTGGTCCTACCGGGTTCCACTTTTCGCCCCAAGTCCTTAATTAAGTCACCCCAAGTCCTTAATTAAGCCCACCCCAAGTCCTTAATTAAGTCACCCCAAGTCCTTAATTAAGTTCTTAAGTCACCCCAAGTCCTTAATTAAGTTACCCCAGTCCTTAATTAAGTCACCCCAAGTTCTTAATCAAGTTACCCCAAGTTCTTAATCTAAATCTTAATCAAGTTACCTTAAGTTTTTAATCAAGTTACCTCAAGTTCTTAACTTAAGTTACTTTAAGTTTTTACTTAAGTCATCCTCTATGTACAACCAAGTTCTTATTCAAGTCAATTTATAATTATTTATTAAGTTCTTGAAATATTATTCCATCTGAAATGGATCAAAATGATCTTTTGTTGTTGGCGGTTCTGGCATGCTTTTTTGTTCGGCTTCTGTATTTAGTGGCTGAGATTTTTTGGACTGCTTTGGTTTTTGCTGGCGTTGTTTATATATTTTATAAACGTAATAACCACCCCCAGCAGCAATGACGCCAAAAATGAAACTGTTTTAAATTCAATACTCCATGAAGACTTTGGTGTTGCAGGCCTTGAATCAACTTGTGTATTTACAGCTGGCATTGAAACAAACTGTTGGCGTTGGCGGTGTTATGTTTTCATTATGAGTTATATTCTGTGATTGCAACATTAATTTTTTTTGTTTGTTCCACTCTGCTAATTTTTTTCCTGCTGCAACGCGCCCAGGATGAGGAGGCTTTTTACTGGTCACTTTCTCCACCTGATTCAATGTTTTCTGATTCTGCTGATTTTCTGGCTCGGTCATTTTGAAGGGAAACAAAATCTATATGATTAAAAGTAATTAATCCCATGATTAATGGCGATAACAATGTTCCAAATCTGTAATATAGATCACATCCTAGAGACTCTAATGACTTTGTTAAAACTGGATCCTGCGTTAAATCATACATAAAATCTTGTTCAGAATCAATGGGAGCAAATCTACTAACTAGTTTAGTGTACAAACTAAGAACCGTTTGCCCAACACTTTTTACCATTCTTGACCCCAGTTGCGCTTCATACCTATTGTGATACTTTACAATGTCTTGCGTCGACATCTGTTGAATCTGTTCTATGCTGAATTCATTTCCAAGGTACTGTTTTGTTTTTCCACACGCCGCCAAAGAATACAGCCTTTCCTTTTGGCGCATAATAGCTTGGTCATCAACTTGATCATTTGTAAGTTCAGGAAGTAAATCATCGCAGTTCATGTTTTATTAATGAATAAATATTATTTTATTTTTTAAAAATGAGCACCGAAAAAACTATTACTAACCTTGTATACCATTCTGCTGTTATTGGAGGCCTAAGTGTAGGATACACAATGCTTGGTAAAAGCCTGTTAAAAATAAAACCAGCAGATCTTGGCAAACTAGACTTTGAAGACTCAGCAAAGCTGATTGCTGTTATTACAGCTTCATTTGCTACGAAAGATTTTCTAGTTAAGCAAGGAATAATTCCAGACAGTATCAATATGTAAAATTAAAAAAATACATTTATAAAAATGGCTTCACTCGTAATGATGATTGGTGGCACTGTGGTTAATGCGCTTGCTTTTAGCGGAAGTAATTACGCATTTAGTAAACTACGGGATGACGGCGAGAGAAAAAGACATAACAAAGCTATGGAGCAACTAGCCGCAGCACAAGCTGCGTATGAAAAGCAGAGAATTGAGCAGTTAGATTTTATTAACGATGAACTGAAAAAACAGGGACATGCAGCTTACACATTTAAAGATGTTGATCAAGCAATAAAAGAATATTATCTTGTAACAGGCAAGCCAATCGAGACATTGCCTCCACCAAAATTCAGCGATTTTTATCAACCATCAGAAAAACAAAAGATGCAAGAAATATTGTTTATTGCCTTTGGCATGACCGTTGTGTATTTTGTTGCACATAATATTGGCTGAATAAAAAATGAACAAGATCTATTATTCGCCAAAAGGATATTGGAAGGGAATAACAGCAATTAAAAAGCTAAGCCAAGCAGCTGGAGTCAGTGAACAAACAGCAAAGGAATGGTTATCTAAACAAGCGATTTGGCAAATTTATCTACCAGCGCCTAAACGAATACAGAGACCACACTTTGTGAATATAACTCCAAACGACACCCATCAAATGGATCTTCTATATTTACCCCATGATACGATTAGACGAAAAAGATTTAAGTACGCACTTACAGTCATTGACATAGCTTCAAGATACAAAGATGCGGAACCATTAACACAAAAGAGTGCTTCTGCTGTTGCTGTCGCTATACAACTGATATATCAACGAGGACCCTTAACTTATCCTCGCATGATTCAAGTCGATGATGGGAAAGAATTTAAAGGACAAGTGAATCAATTATTGTTAAAACATAGAGTTACCATTAAAAGAGGCATTCCGGGTGTTCACAGATCACAGGGTTTGGTTGAAAACTTTAACAAACAGTTATCTGAAAGACTTTTCTCCTACCAGTATCACAGAGAGCTGATTGACAATTCTCGCAACACAGAATGGGTTAGAAGGCTGCCCTCAGTTTTGCGCGCAATGAATAATGAAGAATTTAAAGGTCTAAAACCAGTACAAGCAATCAGAAAACAAACAATAAATGTTGTTGAAGGAGAGTCTTCATCAAGCAAACTATTACCATTTGGTTTGAAAGTGAGATACCTTTATTCGCCGGGAGAAGCGGAAGGGGACACTCGCATCAGGGCAACAGATCCAGTTTGGAGTGTTGATCCATATGAGATAAAAAAAATTGTGAAAATGAATCCGCCTGTGTATTATTTACGAGAAACTGACACAACAAAACGACCAGCCCCCCGAAGATCTTTTGTGAAGGAAGAACTGCAGATAATCCCTCCAGACACAGTTCCAGTCGCTTAATTATTTTTTAATTTAAATTAAAATGGTGGCAAGAATGGAAAAGGAAGAATCCTTACGTAAAAATGGCACTGGAAGCAAGAATGGTGAAGGAAGAGTCCTTAGAAATAATGCGAGAAATATTTGATTATAATCTTGCTATTAGACTAATATTTAAGAAGATTGATCATGCCATGCTAGACAAAACCTCAAATTTTGATTGGGAGCAAGAATATATTAAAAAGATAAAAAAAATTCGAGCGCATTTAGCAGTAATGGATAATAATTTGGTTGAATTGGGTGATGATATAGTTAAGCTTAATGAACTGTTTTAATCTACGCAAATACATTTGGGTTTAAAATGGAAGCTCAAAGGGAAATGGCAGAAATGACAAAGGAAAAGTCTTTAAAATTAATGCAAGATTTATTTGAGTATCAGTATATCATTAAAGAAGTATTTGAGAAGATTGACAATCCCTGGCTAGAACAATCGCCAGACAATCGCTTTAAACCCCAAAGCTTTTATTTTGATTTTGATTTATGGAAACATGAATATTGTGAAATGACAAAAAAAATTAAAGCACATCTAGCATTAATAAATAATATTAATTTTGCTAAATTAGATGATGATATAATTGAACGTGCGATTGCTGAAAAATATAAGCCTAAAGACATATGATTATACTATTCTCCAATGACCAATTGCATATGAAAACTCTGGATTAACAAATACTCTTTTTGTGTTAGTGCGGTCAAGAGACCGTTTTGTTACAACTGTTGTGTTAATCTCATGCAGATTAGATCGCAGCTTGTAATTGTCATGATGAAAAGTCTTATTGCCAAACAATGCTTCTTTGTAGTTGTCATGGGTTATGCTTGACTGCACAACACTACGAGATATTCCCTTTGCTTTTTTAACAACTTTTTTTTGGCTTGAAAGACTGTACATTTTCGACCTCAAACCAACAAACTCCTTGATCACCTCTCCAGATAATTCATCCTTCATCTTACCTAAAACCTTCTTATTAATATCTGAATGCAAAGGCGAATCTTTAGGGTAATCAGATGTGTCGTACCATCCAGCATGCTCTTTTGCTACTTCTAATTCCATGTCTTTGTAAAAATCTTCAGTAGGGATGTCGATTACAAAGGAATCTGTATCTGTGTACAGAACTCTGGACTCCGGATACAAGGGTTTAAAGTAGTCATAAAGAAATTCTAACATCAAAAGCTTCGACAGCTCTAAAACAGTAAACCCAATAAAAACGGGCTTGTCCAATTTGACTTTCTTTTTTTTCATCATTATGCCAAAAAGCTGATCATGAAATCTTCTGAAGTCCTGATAATTAGGTTTTGAAGTCAACTTAATTGCAACGTTTTCTCTGGTGACCAATCTAACATCTTTACGCTTGTGCGGATTTTCCATAGTCTTTCCAAAACAGCTGTTGTTCATCAACTTGAAAAAGTCTTTTTCTGAAGCATCTGCGGATTTAGTTCTGAGATCAGTGTTCTTCATGATGTATGGTTTCATGAACTGTTCTTGATCAAAAGCAATTATACGATGAACAGCTGTCAACTTTAAACCATGTCTTAAATAAAATTGAAGAAGTCTGTAATGACAGACATAATTTTTTTTGTCACGAAGATTAGGCACAAGTTTAGGCGGTTCTGTCATTGCCATCTTTAGACTTTCTGCCGCTAATGGATAGTCATTATGGTAATCATGAAGTTCATGAGGATATTCTAAATCAACTTCTAGAATGAGACCTCTTTTACGATCAGCTTCTAGAGTAGGTAGCCATTTTAAAAACTTTTGAATGTCTTTTACACCTCCTGTGTACATTTTAAAGTTGCGTAATGGAAGTGATTGCGCCATTGCCCATCCATACAGATTGTTTGCATCTAAATACATAAGATAGTTAGACCTTTTACTTGGATCATAGTCGTCCAAGTATTTGTTGTTTGCTTTACAGTAATGGTGCGACGCCATACTGATTCCCCCACGCAATCCGTTTTCAATCATCTGAAGCATTGGCAGGTCAGACAATAAATCAATTTGTACTCCAGTAAATTTTAAGAAAGCGTCCCAGCTCATCCCGGCGCAGAAATGTAATGCGCAGGATCCAGGCTGTAATGTTTCATGCAGGTCTTCCTATAATTTTCAAAGACGTCCGCCAACAAACAGGTATCCGCCATTAAATAGGAATCATGATAGTCTCCCATCGTTTTACACTCTAACTTCTGCCACGCATCTTGAGCATAAGAATAATCAGAATCACTGATGTCCTTTCCTCTAAGACACTAAAGAACGCGCCTTTAGGTGGAAGGGCTGGGTTATCAAACCTTTCCCAACTGTTCATGTACTCATAAGGGTAAACGCCCTTTCTAACAAGAGTTGGGTCAAAATATTCTTCTGTTATTGGGCAGGACTTTAAGGATCCCGCCAGTGACTCTAAACTCCCCATCAGGTGTTGCATAGAGTCATAAAAAGATAAATTATTTAAAGTGAAACACATGTACTTTTCTGATGACTGCGCAATGCATGACACCCTAAAGGCGCTAGTTACTGCTTGCATTATAAGGTGAGAGTCGTAACCTCGCAAGTTGTGAAAGAATATAGGAAGTCTCCAAGTCCTAGGATCAAACTTTAGTTGAAGATTGCAATTGTTATGCGCTGCTCCTCTAAACTTTCCGCTAATGTGATCATGGTCTCTTACTGTTGGATTTAAACTTTTAGGTGTTAGCTCTAAACCACAAATCCAACAGTGAGTGGCTGAGTCATAGCGATCTTGATCTTCGGGGGTCATCTTAAGATCGGATAAGAATAGATTATTAGAACAGGCATTACGAACTTCTTGCATGCGTTTTAAGAAATGTTTTGCTGCATGTGGTCCTCTGTATAATTCTGGCTTTGAATGTTCACCATCTGACCTGACAACAATAAAGGCAAATGAACAAATCTGGTGGTTATTCATTATAACTGTTTTTGGTAAATGTTTTGGAGCTGGCCCCTCATAAGGAACAATAAGCGATTCAAAGTCTGCGTAAACAACATATGGAGACCTCTGGAGTTTTTTGTAATTCTTAAAACTAACCTTACTGCCTTCTCTTGGCATAATTAGTTCTGTATTGCAGCCAACTGGGCTGAGACAATGTTTTACATGTTCGCTCGCAGCTTGAACGGACGGAATTCTTGTTAAACATTTTCTACAAAATTCTTGTTTGCTATGTTGTTTTGTAGTATGCACTAGTAATCTACTCATTGTGCGTATTAGAGTGTAGTGCAACCCATTAAGGCTTTGCATTAGGAGTAAGTCTACATGAGTTTTGGTTGGTTCGCCTATTGTTGGACTGTTCTTTGACACTCTAATTGGCAGAAGGTTGGTTTCTTTAGACCATGCGTATACGTTAACAGTTATTGGGGGATTCTGTTCTTCAAACTGATCAATTTTGTCTACAGCCATAGGAAAGGTGAGTCCATCAAAGTTAAGATCATTGACCCAAGGTTGATAGTTAGATACTCTCTCTGCATTTTTGGCAACGTGATGCAGCCTAGCAAGAACGCACCACATGAAACATTTGTCGTCTGAATTTTTTATGTTCAAAACTGCTTTCTTTGCAACTAATGTTGGAGGCAGTGGAATGTAAGACTTGCCTACAATCGGCTCATACTTAGCCTGTCTTAATCTGATGTCTAGGACTTCACCCTCTGACCAACCAGAGCCTCTCATTTTAGCTGCTTCAGAGGCTTCATTAAACTGTGTAAGAAGTTGATCTGCCCAACCGGGTGTTAAGTCATTATAAGAAAGAATAGTCTGCTGTTTAGTTGAGACCCAGACTTCTAGATTTTCTTCGTTTATTGTTATATAGTCGATTAAAACAACTACCCTTACTTTAACTGGAGGGTTTATTGTTAGTTTACTTGGAACTTGAGAAATAGCATGTACAACGCTTGCCTGCACGTTTGTTGGATCAATAACTTCTAAAACGACCTCATTTAAAGCTTTTGACAAACGCTCTTCCTCTTCCATTGCATCTAACCAAGAGTCAAAACTGTCATATATCTTATCCATGTTGAGCTTCTTTTCTAACTCAAAATATTTATTTAAATTAAAAAAAAATACTTAATCAGAATCAATATCAACGGTCTTTTTGTGCTTGGACTCATAAACTAAAGTATAAACGCCCTTTGGTGTTGTTAATGTGAGCTGTTTAGAACAGAGTTTAATGTTTCGTTTACTTTTTTTAAACATTCCTTTTTTATCTGGTCGGTGTCTGGCTGTTGAGAAAAAGTTGCCCTTGCCTTTTTTTGAAGATCAAACTTTTGTCTTTTGTAGTCCTCAAAATCAGCCTGTAGGCGACTAAATTCTTCATCCGTGATGTTCGAGTCGGCAAGTGCTTTATTTATTGTCAGTTTGAAGGAACTAAGTTTAGCTGTTATTAGTTGAACCATAGCTGTGTGCTTTTGGAGTTTAGCTTTTATTTTTTTGCTGACAGCACCTGCAGCTAATGAACACAGGCCAAGAGTTAAAGACAAACCACCTAGAGGTAAAGCTGCCGGCGCACCTACGCCTGTTGCTAAGAGACCTACACTTGTTCCTGCTGATAGAGCACTAGCGGTCGATGCTCCAGTATTAACATATGTAACAGCATTAAAGACAGCAGAATACCTTCGTTTGGTTTTACTGTATTTTGAAAGGTCCTGCTCTAGTTGGGTTTGCATTTGTGTTATGTTTGTTAATCTGAAAGTTTTTATGTCTACAGCAACAGAGTTCTCTTCTTTGGGCACTTTTGGATAAACCTGAACAGACATGCTTTTTTAAAAAATAAAAATAATTTAGTATTGGATATCTTTTAATCTGTTATCTTGAATATTCAGCTGCGCATCATATATTAAAAAACAATGTACATTAAGTGGTTTATCACTCTCTTTTTCTTTATCAATTTGAATGTTTATTACGTCTTTAACTGTTCTCCCACTCCCATGCAACTGATTATCCTCTGTTGACCTTAGGTCAATCCATAAACCGTATTTCGTTGTTAAATATTCATCAAGTCTAACACTGTGAAGGTGTAGATCTTTAGACACAAGGTCTACTGTTGGACTTCTAGACCTCCCGCCTCCAAACAATTTTCTTATTTCATCAAAATGATGATAAGGTTTAAGCCCGCTACCGTAGACTTGGTTAGGACTACCCTCAATTGAACATTGTACTTTAGTTATTTTAGGATTAATAAACTTTTCACTTTGTCTTTTGAATGGTTCTTCATCTTCACACAGCAATAAAATACCTTTAAGGGATCTTGCTGTGGCACTAAAACTAAAGTTCCATATTGTGTCTGCCCTGCTTTTAGGATATTTAGTATGATGAATCACTCTTTCGTAATATATTGCTAATTTTGACTGATATTGTTGCTCAATCAGCCTTGCTAAGTTAGGGTTGCTAACAATGTCAAACTCTAACGAGATGTCGAAAATGCTGTACTTGGAATCAGTGTCTGTAGATTTAATGACACGTTTGTATTCATTAAAAGTTAGTTCATATGACAATCTGTCTTTTAATGCTCCTTGAAAGTATGGCGCATGCGCTTTTAACAACTCAAAATCTAAGGGTATGGAAAAGCGATTTCCATAAGCAAAACTTACAGCTTCATACTTGTTGCCAGCTTTAGCATCTTCGGCGTCTATTCTGTGTTTTAGTGCTTCGTTATTTTCGATTCCTTGAAACGCAAGATCGGCCCTTTCATTATCGGTTAGCCATAGATCAGAATAGATTAGAAATATGTCTGCATTGTGTAAAGAAAATATTTCTTGCCCCTCAAGTTTTATAGAAATTTTCTTAACGATTGCCCGTCCCAGATTCTGTACAACTGTCCTGTTAGGATCTGTTGCTGATTCAAGATCTATTTTGAAAGTAAGCCGTGCAGATCCCGGCACAATCACTTCATCTGCTCCTAGGTCTGGAAATTTAACAGTAAGAATTTGATCTGAATCAATAGTAGATGGATTATTTGGAACAATAATATTCTGTTTATTTCCCTTCACGCCAAAGGGCTCTTTCAGTCTTCTATGCGGGTCAAGAATCGAGCCATATGCTTGTGACATTTTTTTATAAAACAAAATAAAAAGTTAATTATTTAAAAACATGGCAGGCATTGAAGATTATGATGTTTTTGATCCTGGAGACGACATGAGTGAAATGACTCCTTTGACACATCCATTACAATCATTGCGGCGTGAATTAACAGAAAGTAAGGTCAAATCATTTTCTCAAAGTTTAGGCCAAGAACCTCCCGAATTTATAGACCCTAATGATTTTGAAACAAAAGATGACCATTTGTTTTTTAAAAACGAGCAAGGACAACTTGTTCAGCTTACAACTAAACCAGACTCATCAAAGTTTTTTAAAAAGAGTACAATTAGACAAAGGCTCAGTGTGAGCGAACAAAATCGCCTTGGCATTACTAAACCAAAATTAGATAGGGAAGCAGTTGCTAAACTTCAAAACACACTAAAAGAACTCCCAACAGATAACCAAATACAAAACATGGAACTTAAAGATTTAAGCCCAACAGCAGACAAAATAATAGAAGCAGAAACCAGTTTTTCAGAAGAAACAGTATTAAAAACTATGCACGATCCGCCGCTACCTATGAGAGAAATAACGGCCCTTGATCATGCTTTGAGAAGCATCAGAGGCGAATTAACAAACAATTTAGCAAAACTGGGTGAACTAGATGAGCATATAAAAAGAGAAAAAGAAAAACTAGTTGAGGCTGATGACCACAACTTAGGACCTGGTGTTAAAGAAAGAATAACACAAAGACTAAAAGATCTTGAACAAGAGAGATCAGCAAGACTAGAAGTGCTGTCTACTAACCGAGAACAATTACGAACTCAAGTGAGCAGAATAAGAGAAACTATCCAAAGAATTTTATATGAAGACACAACGTTAGCAGAACGAATAAGAACACTGTTTAGAGAGCAAGGTGTCACATTAGCAAGTGTTATAACAGCCTTAGGATTTGCAATAAGTACACTGGTGTTGGCTATTACAGGCGGTGGTGGTGGGGGAGCAGTGCCACCAGGCCCGCCAACTCCGTCGTCAGATAAATCATGGGTAAAAAAAACAACTCGATCACCTTGCAAACTTACTAAAAAAATTAGCCAGTAAAGCAATAGATTCTTTGCCTAGTATAATAGGAGGGATCGTTAGCTGGCTTTTGTCTGCCGCAAGTAAAGTAGTTGGCTTTATGGCTGAGCACTTATGGGCATTAGTTGTCTTAATAGTTGGGTTACTCTTTAGTAAGATAAAGACCAAGTAATCCTAGGGCAGTTAATCCAATAACAAGTGCCGTCTTTTCATATTCATGGTCATCACGAACAAAGTCCGCGTCTTCAATGGCCTTTGGGCTTTGGGCCTTGGGGATTGGATGACTTAATCTTGGGGGGCCATCTTGTTTTTTTATTGTTTGTAATATTACTGGCTCAGAATTTATGTCGTTTTGTCCAACCTTCTGTTCATTTCCTGCAACAAGGATTTCATTGTTGTAGTTTATTATTGTTCCTACCTGGAGCCTGAGGTCAGAAGGTAGCATGTATAAACCAGTGCCGACAGCAAAGTCTACTTTCGATCTTGCAAATTGTAAAACATTTTGGTACCTTTTAATACTTGAAGGCAAATCAATTGCAGAATTAATGGCGTCCTCTAAATTTGCTAAATACTGTTTTTGGGCATCAAAGCCAGTAGAAGGATCAGTTATGTTAGATCTTGCCTGTGCTTGCGAACCTAGCAAACACCAAACATAAGTACGAATAGAGTCGTTTATTCGTTCTATTCCCGCTCTAGTTAGGCCCTTAGAAGTATCCAAAATAAATGTTGTCCATGCTGTTTTATGCTCTTGCTCTATGGACCCGAGGTGAACAGTTGTGCCTGAAGAGAAAGATGTGTAAGGAGGATTCCAATCATAGTTATACTTTCTGTGCACGCCCCAAAAATAAAGGGTGCCTAAACCATGATTAAGATCCAACTTTTGTCTAAAGTCTGTCTTTGGGTCAATATCAAATTCGTTACAGATCCTTTCAAAAGCCTTGTAATCTATTCTGTTGCTGAATGGATTAAACGTTTTGTCATTTGGTAATGGTGCTTGCAGTTCAGATAAAATACGTCTGAAGGTGTAATAAAAATGAAATCTATACACTGACCTCACCAAAGGATCAGGATGATTTAAATGATCAGCATACGACACTCCACACCCAGTTGATGCGCAAAACACAGCAAAGTTTAACTGGTTCTGATAAAACTGCATCGGATGACTGAACCACACTTTCGCGATGTGGTCTTTTTTAATAGGAGGGTTAAGATATCTGTTCAATGGAGTACTAACCTTTACTTGAAAGGCGTCAGTCTGAGTCACAGAAATGTCGAGGGTATCAGTTGTTATATCTTTAGGACTGTAGTGAGGTCCAACAGAATATTTTGCATTAGTATATTTGAAAGCACTCATTTTTAAATTTGTTTTAAAAATGTTTGTAACAATAACAACTCAAGACAGTCCTTCGTTTTTAGAATATGCTATTGATAATAACTGCGGAACCCAAAGGGTTGCCCTCCATGAATTTTTTTACAAAGTCGTATGGTTTAATATAAGTGAAACCAAGAAAAATAATAAGGTTCAAAAATTTTATAATAGAGGCTTAGCTAGCCAGTTAACCATACCTGATGGTTATTACGGGTTTTGCTCGCTAAAAGAAGCAATGAGTAACTTCGACATTACTCTCAAACTTAACAATGCAAATTTGAAAATAATGTTGACATTCAAACCTGAAGAAGAAGAAGTACGTTACTATTTTGATGGAGAGCTAGCTAAAATGTTAGGCTTTGCAACTGGCGATAAAGCCATTTATGGTTTTATAGTTACATCAGACGAAACTACTTATGAGGGAGAATATCCGCTCGATCTTGCATTACATTCATTACTCTATGTTCATTTGGACGAGCTGAGCACTGATGAAAACTTATATGATGGAAGGCCCTCAACTGTTTTAAGAGCTCTTCCATCAGGGAAAGCTGCATATTGCGATTATGAAATTATACAATTCCCTAATTTACAGTTTAAAAGATTAGCTTGTGGGAGGGTCAGATCATTTAATATAAAGATCACAGATAAAACAGGGAAAGTCGTGAAATGTGATAACCTGCACATTGTTTTAGAAATAAAATAATACGTTGTACTAAAACATGTCACGTGGACCAGAAGAATCAGGAGTTACATTAGCGCCTGAGAGGTGTGTAACTTTAGAATTAAAAGACCTTGCAGACGTTGAGGACTTTGAACAGAACAGTGAGATAGGCACTTTGTATGGTTTTGAGTACACTAAAGATGGTTATTATAAACGCAAAGAGGTTAGCGACAGCAAAAGGTTTCCTAAACTAGAACAACTACGCAATGTAGAAGCAAATAATGCGGGTCAGTATGAATATAAAATAGTTCGAAAAACTGACAGCAAATGGCACTTAGAACCATATTTAGAATGGGACATAAAATTTGAATTCGTAAGCCCATTTACATTTTTCGACCGTCAAAAAAGTTTCAGAAAAGCATTGAACTCTGGCCCTTTACATGTAAGTCTTATGCCAGAGAACAATAGTCGGAAAGAGATCGAAATAAAGAAGTTTGGGAGCAAACAGTACATCCTCCACAGAAGAGAATCAGTTTTGAAGGAAGCTACTACAAAAGTACAGTTCTTTCCACGCACGTTATTAGGAGACACGTTCACAATAATACTTGAAATTTCTGTCTTAAAAGATGTGGGGAGGAATGGAGCTGTGGGTGTCAGTGACAACCTTATGGAAGGAATTCTTATTAGCTGGCAAAACTTAGACGTTGACAATCTTAAAGTTACTGTTGTGGTTCGTCACGATGGTGAAAATTTTAAGGTCGTAACAACAAGCAACAAAATCAATGTTAGTCTTAATAGAAACAATCTGACAAAACTGAGTTGGATTAATCTGACACATTTAGACCTTATAAGATTTTATTGTACTGATCAAATTTTGACGGATAGTATGATAACAACACTAACTGGTGTAAATTAAATTCTGTTATAAAACTATGGAGCAGACGACTTTGGTGTCAATGCCAATGTTAAACTTTATGATAAAAACCCCTCATTGTTCATTGATTTGTGGACAGACTGGTTGTGGAAAAACAATATTTGTCCTCGACCTATTACAAACAGTTTATCGTTATAATTTTGATCATATAGTAATTTTCTGCCCAACACTTAAA
Source organism: Conus canariensis (assembly GCA_033310375.1). Taxonomy (NCBI): domain Eukaryota; kingdom Metazoa; phylum Mollusca; class Gastropoda; order Neogastropoda; family Conidae; genus Conus; species Conus canariensis. The sequence goes on along the minus strand of CM065716.1, from coordinate 14,793,322 downwards.
TGGAACAAAGCATATCACGACAGAAGGTTTATATGGACGGATGATAAAATCTATTTGATTGATCCCAGCAATAAACTTAGCGAGTGCTTAGAACACTTTTATAGACAGTTTGAAGGAACTCAGACACTATTTATTATAGATGACTGTTCGGCAGAAAGAGACATAGTTAAAAAGAGAAACACTTTATCAAAACTGGCTTTCAGTGGAAGACATGCTGGGATAAGTGTGTGGATTTTATGTCAAAAATATAACTCAGTTTTAAAAGACTTTAGAGAACAGTTAAAGACTGTAGTTCTATTCCACATGAAAGACAGAGACGCATTTGATGAATGTATGCGTGAAAATGATGTTATTGAAGACGATCAAGAAAAACGAAGGATTAAGCAAAAACTAAAGTCTCAAAAGTTTTCTAAATTAGTGTTAAAAACAGATAATCCTACACATTATGTATGTTTGTAAAGTGTTTACTATTAGAGAACTATAAAATAGGCATTCTGGGTAAGCCGGCGGAGCAACAGCGAAACCGGCTTCAGCCGGTTGGAGCTGGCGGAGGTGGGTGAGCCAGAATGCCTATTTTATAGTTCTCTCCCTGCTTCTAGTGGATAACCCTCGTTGTGCTTCAGTACTGACGAGATAGGTGGACTGGTGGTGCTCTTGTGGCTAAATTAATTGCTGCTTGCATTGACAGTTGTCAGTTTGATTGCTGGTATTGACAGGGTTGCAAAGCTTTACAATTGAGCTTTTTTTCTTTCTTTGTTTTTGTTTGTTTGTTTGTTTTTGATTTTTTTTTTTTTTGCACCAACTGACGTGCACTAGTCCCAACATGCTCCGTTCTTTCTTTTTGTCATTGCGTTCCCCCGCATACCCCCCCCCCCCCCTGCCCCCCTCCTTCCTGGTACCTTCCCTTCATCCACCAGCCGTCGTGGCGAAGTGGTTAGCGTCGCGGACTCCCGGCTGGGAGGTCGTGGGTTCGAATCCCATCAGAGTCATGTGGGTTTTTCTGCCCCGACCGGCTCCTACCCAGAGTTGAGTTTGCTGCGGACTCAGTTGGGAAGACTGGGACCACACAGTCGAGCTTCATCCACTTAATGGATGCGTTTCTGAGAGTGTTGCTCAAACTTCCTGACCAACACTGCAGGTGCCTGTATCTCTCGGGCCTGGTTGACGCCGGGATATATTATGAAAGGAAGCGTAGAGTACAGCCCTGTCATGTAGTCTCAGACCGAAATGGAAATCCGTAGCATCATCTTAATCATCCTCATTCTCATCGATCAGCATTAAAAAAAAATGTCTCAAATTCTGTGGCCCTTCACGCCCTGCTCTCATGGTGACCTCAATTTCGATGTCCTCTCCACGTCTGTGGCCTTGGTTTGGTTCCGTCGGGGTCACCGGTATCGGCGAGTCCATGGGGGCTGTCGTTGGACGGACGTGGTGGCGCCCTCCGGAAGGAGAGCTCACTCACGCCGGCTCCGCGACTAAGCAATTATTGTCGTCAGTAGGGGGCTTAGTAGGTGGTGTCCTGCGTATGTTAGATCAGAACAGGCGCCACTGAACACCACCGAAGTGACTCGGCAGCAGTGCAGTGTCTCCTCCGGTGGGTTGCCTCTTGACGACTTGACATTGACTACCCCCTGTGGATTGCCGGTGCCGGGGCTACGGCGGGACCGACCGGGCTGTGGCTGTGGACAGGGTGTCGGAATGAGCGGCGTGAGTACACTGCCTCTGAGGTGGTGCAGAGGTTGGGACAGCAAAAAAAAAAAAAAAAAGAAAAAAAAAAAAAAACCTTCCCTTCATCCTTCAGTTTCTTTAGGTCTAAGCCACTCCCTTCTTGCCTTCAGCCTTTCAGTCTCTATTGCTGTCACGCACGAAACATTTTGCCGAGTGTCATGTGCTGTTGAAACGTTCCAGCTTACTTCTCCTATCTTCTTACTGTCTGTCTGTCTGTCTGTCTGTCTGTCTGTCTGTCTGTCTGTCTGTCTGTCTCTCTCTCTCTCTCTCTCTCTCTCTCTGTATGTGTGTGTGTGTGTGCGTGCGTGTGTGTGTGTGTGTGTGTGTGTGTGTGTGTGTGTGTGTGTGTGTGCGTGCGTGCGTGCGTGCGTGCGTGCGTGTGTGTGTGTGTGTGTGTGTGTGTGTGTGTGTGTGATCTCTGTCAGTACAACCACGGGTTAATCTGACAATAAATTGGTTTCAGCCAGTCAGTGTAATCTCTGTTTCTGAGCTGTCATCACCTCTTCATTTCTTGTTTCTTTTTTCCCCCTGCATTATCAGATCCTGCTGATTGCATCTCCGGAGTACTATTTTGTGCATTAAAAAAAATATTTCTGCCGTTTGTGAGGTCTGAAAACGTTTTGCTTGTTGAAAATCTCTTTGTCTTCTTCGTATTGGGTATGAGAGTCTGTATTTTTGCACTTTCTTTTCTTTCTCTGTATTTTGGTTTGTCTTATATAATGCTGCAGGCTGTGTTATGATGTATTACGTCTGTGTTCAGTCCATCTTTGTCCCACTAGGTGTTCCCTCTCTCTCCTTCTTCTCTCCCGTATTGACACCTTCCATGGTCTGATTTCGTTGGAACACTTGCGCAACCTTCTACTGTTGATGTTCGTCCACTACTTCATGCGGTTTTTTTTACATTGAATGATTATCACATATTTCACGGAAGTTTTTTTTTTATAATCAATTTTGTTTTCCAGAAGTTCTAGTGTTCAATGTCCCCTTGAAAGTTTTTTTTTTAAAGGAATCTCTTTCACCACTACAAAGTCGGCGGTTCAGTGCTTAAGAACTACCCATAGCTCTGATCCTCGCTTGTTATCATTTCATTTTTGTTTTGCCATTGTTGTTCAAGACATTTCCTTAAAAATCATCCATTTTCTGTCCTTTTAAGCAGCAGGCAAAATTCTTAACCTATTTTTGAGCCTTTGTGCATTATCATTAACGCACTGACATATTGTGCTTATTAGTACACTGGCTGTATGATTGTTATCAATGACCTACATGTATAATGCTTATTAATGCACTGGATGTATGATTCTTACCAATGACATGAGTTTATGACACCTATCAACAGAGTGTATGATATTTGAAAATGACCTGATTGTATCATACTTTTTAATGTACTGGGTGTATGAATCTTGTAAATGACCCGATTGTATGATG
>CM065716.1:14737669-14785169 GCA_033310375.1 Conus canariensis | reverse complement strand
CAAGTTAGATATATAGACAGGCAGGCAGGCAGGCAGGCAGGTAGGTAGATAGATCATGACAGTTGAGGCATGTTTTGAATTTGGGGATAAACGATCTTCATATGTGCTGATAAAATGCTTGTGGGATCCCTTGAGAAGTCCATGAGGTCCATGGTTTACATGGCTGGAACTCCGTGGAAAGCCTGGAAATAACTGCCAACAAGAGCGTGTCTTGCTGTCAGTCTGGGTGCTGCTCAAACTGCTGAGGTGGCCTCAGATAAAAGAGAACTCTGTCTCATCTCTTCTTCATCTTCAATGGACTCCGTCTTCTCTTTGCTGCCTTTAGGATTTCTGAAGAGAAAAACAATATTGAGTGTCACGTGCAGGAAACCTTGGATGTTTCTTTCACTTTAAGAGTCGCAAATAAAATAGTTCATATAGTCCCTCCCTCCCTCCCTCCCTCCCTCCCTCCCTCTCTCTCTCTCTCTCGCATTAGGTTAGATTATTTTGACTGCAGATATAATGCCGTAGTGCAATTTCCTGTTTGATTCCTTTCATTCTTTCGTATGTATGTATGTGTGTGTTATATCTTTGTGTGCCCTTTGCAAGAACACTGTTAATTGCCCCTCTTGGCATGAAGGCCAGTTAGACTATTGTCAATGAAACTGTCAATTGTCAGTTCTCTCTCTCTCTCTCTCTCTCTCTCTCTCTCTCTCTCTCTCTCTCTCTCTCTCTCTCTCTCTCTCGCTCGCTCGCTCGCTCGCACTTTGAAACACTTATAGAGATCAGGCCCATCAAATCTCCTCTAATATGCTACCTCCTCGCAGCTGATGAAGAACTTTCCCTCAATTGTGCTAAGCCCACCACAGACGAGATTAAGGAAGCAGTAAAACAAACAAGAAATGTCAAGGCAAAAGAACTGGACAAAATCCCCGCAGAAACACTAGAGACAGATATAGAAGCTGTTGTAGAGATGCTTTACTCCTTACTAGAGAAAGCCTGGGAAGAGAAGCAAGGGCTATGCGATTTGAAAGAGGAATATGTTGTACAACTTCCAAAGAAGGGGGACCTAAGGAATTGTTCCGACCGAGTAATCACATACTTTTCCGTGTCTGGAAAGGTCTGTAAAAGAAACGTTTTGGAAAGCATGAGAATCAGCACTGATCTACAGCTACCCGATGAATTTGGCAGTAAAGCCACACACTGACCAGGCAGCAACCCTCTTCATTATTGTCAAACAGTCTTTGAAATGGGATTCTATACACTTAATCATTGTCAAACAGTCTGTGAAATGGGATTCTACACAGTTAATCAGTTCCATTGATTATGAGAAAGCATTTTACAGAAAGGACAGAAAAGAAACATCAAGCTATGACAAAATAATGGCATCCCAGAGAACCTTGTCAACGTGATCAGAAATTCCAATGAAGGCCTTCCAACTCGTTTATGGAGGACAGCTCGACAGAAGCTAGTAGGCCAAGACGGCTGTACGACAGGGCTGCTTGCTGCCCCCTTTCCTCTTTCTACCAACCTCCAGTTGCATCGTAGAAACAACCACTTCTAAAAAGTAAATGAAATACTGGACGCTTTGGAAGCAGCTGGACTCTCGGACTTTGCTGTTGACCTTATACTGCAAATGCAGATTATAAAAAAGAAATTAAATCAGAGAATATAAACAGCGAGAACGTTCATAGTCAAATGCTATTTCGTAACACTCTAGTGCAATATAAGGGCAAGGTTTCGTAGTTTCAAAATTGGTTCAAAAAGGGACTTGAATGTGTCCAAAACATAGTGCATGAATATGAAAACCGACTCTTGAGTTTAGAGCCGCCCAAAGAACATCTGCCACCCCGTCGTTAAGGAAGACAAATTCGACATTATTAGAAGAAACTCTCCCCTCTGAACCTCTAGCTCTTAAAGACATCTTTTCAAAATGTGATTTTGTATGATATATTCAGATCGACCTACATGTGCACGAAAATGAAGGGAAAGAACACACGTATATATACGTGAGTGTTGCGTTCAAAAGAGTTTATTTTCACATGAACAGTAATGTGTATATTGAAGGCGGCTGCCTTTATGCATTCCAATTATGGCAAAATTTTGCGAGATGTATAGCACTGTATGGAAAGACGACGTAACCATGCATTATTTTTTTTTAAAGATTGTAGCGACCGTTTCATATCTAATGACAGTGCTGTTTCATCTTTATAAACTGCCGACATTATTCTGGTTGACACAAGGTCATTTATGTGGAGTGATCTTAAATTGGCCGCACGCGTATGCTGTTTAATGCAAGCATCATATCTATGGTGATTTTCATCACTGAACTTACTTAATGATGTTGATGGCATCTTCCAGAGTGTCAGGCAGAGTTCGGTGCAATGTTTCTGGCAGGTAAAGGGCTGAAATGCCAGCAAGAAAAGCAAGTCCTCCAAAGACAACCAGTGGTACAGCTTGACCGAACCGTCCTCCGATATACAGACCCTGGGAAAACACAAGGACAACTATAAAATCAGTAACAGAAACAGTATATAGAAGAGTGAAAGGATGCATGGACAACGCATGACCTTGTTGTTATATAGCAAGTTCTAAATATCTACTTGTGTAGAAAATACCTGCATCTCCTCCCACCTCATCCCCACCCCCCACTACTTCCCCCCTCCCCTCCCCGAAAAAGTAAGTATAAGGATGACTCCCAAAACAACTAGAAATTGGCAGTCTTTTTATTTCAAGAACGACGGGTTCAGTGTTTTAGTCCATGAGAAACTAAACACATCAAACAAGCAAACTATCTAAGAACAGAAGGATGTTTGTGATTGAAGCCCACTTTGCTTGTTCTTTAATGTAAGTAAATTACTGATATTTAACAATAAAACATGTCAGAAATTAATACAATATTAGTGAACAAATTCTTTGTAATATTATGAAGTATAGCGTGTTTCATAACAAAATGAAATGTGTACGCTGTGGCTAACATATCATAATCAATATGTAGAATCTGTCCTCTGTAGCGTCTCTTTGCAACCAACTTCACTTTGTAGCCATTGACGTATTACTATTATTGTCATAGGAGAGCACGTTTTCTGACAAACTACAGGACAGTCAGGAATATCGCTAATCCTGTTAACATGGAGTCGTGGCGAACTACAGACCAGCTCACACCACTTCATAGCGATGAGGGGAGAGTTCGTGTCTGCCAGCGTCTGTGTAGACTTGATGCTTGACAATCAGCTCCTCGCGTCAGTTGGGAGAAACTCCTGAAGAAGCACTAATCCTTGAATACTTGGCTTTTTTCCCCTCCAGATCTGCTCCCAGTGCTCAGCTCTCACATCCACAGAGGACGAAGATCCCCCGTGACTTGTAGAACCTGACCTTCATTGAGAACTGACAGACCTGCTGTCAGTCACTGTCCAGCTCTCATCACACCCACATGGAAGGATGGAGATCACCAGGATTATACGTTTATGGTACACTCATTAGCCCGGTTTTTCCAAACGATTTGGAGTCTTGTCGTGGCAGATAGCTAGGCTGAAGCTCGTTTTGACCTTCTTTCTTGAGCTGTCGTTCTTGCTGGGACGGACCGTATATATACTTGACGTGGTCCAAGTCTTCCAGTGTCTGTCCATTTATTGTGATGTTGACTGCTGAATGTAAGGTCAGTGACTGTCGCATCAGTGTTCAATCCATCTGTGGGCATAGATTCCAGGAGGGCGAAAGAGTCTGCCAGGGATTTCTAAGCTCCATTCTTCACTCTCCCAAGCTAATTCTAACAAAGTGGGTTTTTTTTTAAAGCTGAGAGCATTTTAAAGACAGCATTCTTCCCTACTCTCTTCCACTCACCGAAAGAAAAGCAAAACGAAAAACACACACACACACACACACACACACACACACACACACACACACACACACACACACACTCATGCACGCACGCACGCACGCACGCACAGCTTGTTAAGCAGTCTCCTCCTCCTCCTCCTCCTCCTCCTCCCTCTTCTTCTTCTTCTTCTTCTTCTCTCACAAACTCCGTGAAGTGTCATTGAAAAGCTGCACTGGAGAAATGTCACAATGCTCCTCCAGTTCTGTTCGTTGTGTGCCAAGACTAAGGTCTCTGTGAAAGTTCTGTCCGTCCATTCTGCAGTGTTCTTTACCCATGTTTGTTCATTAGGTCAGGTCAGGCCAGAGCTTCGCCTTTGCTACTGGTAGCCATATAACCCAGAACTCCTGCACATTTGGGGAGTAAACTCATCAATAAAATCCAACCTGAGAGGGGTGGACTCCATTAAGTTTGACTTGTTCCTGATAAGCCGCACGGCAGAAAAACAGTAAGCACTGTCCTATTACCTATCACCTATCCCGGAGTCCTGAAGACCGTTGGGGCGCCACAGAAGACTTCGCAACCAGCTTCCTTCACTCCTCCCGGTTCTCAGACGCTCTTTGGCAGTTGCTGAATGTGAGGCCTGGCAGAAAAAAAAAATTGGCACCGGCTACATTGAAACTAGATCTCCCTCCTCCTTTCGGACCACGTGATCCCCCCCTACTTCTCATGTCATAATTCCTAGTCATAAATTGTGCCATATATACATAGACGCATCCTGTATGTAGTTTTGTACACAATAGCACTACGAGCCATATATGATTCTGTAAAGTTACATACCAGATCTGCCACATAAGGTGACACTACACTCCCTATTCGTCCAAACGAAGAGGCGACAGCCATAGAGGAGTTCCGGATGACTGTGGGGAAGATCTCAGCAGTCATGATGTAAATAGCTGTGAAGGAGGCAGATATCCCCAGCTTCCCCACCATGGCCAGAGCTGTCGTCACCCACTGTACCTCTGTGTCAAAGTGAACACTGAATTATTGTGTGAGGAAAGCAGAGGTAAAGGCACAAAGAGAAAGAGAATAAATGTATTAACTAAACATCAAAACATAGTAATGACTTGAAAATAAAATAATCATGACTTGATACACTACAAAATATGAATTGGATATGACGATTCTGCATAATGACAATAGGCAGAAACATAGGCACACTATTGTTTGTGCTGTCGCTTCTGTCTTTTCAATCAGTTGGCGGGAAAAGACTTAAAGTGCATCCTTTCTTTTGGAGTATATTCAGATATCAAGACTGATGCTTTTAAATCCTTGTGTTTGCAGAGTGCACGATCCAGAATGTCAGTTTGAACCAAAGTCGCTTTCTGTTGTTTTACTTTGTGTACTCTTGCCGACAAGTACAGAGCATCTCAGATGAGTCGTCCTACCTGTGGCTCTTTTAACACCTGTAGCAACTCACAGATCCTGTTCTGCAGAAGATGCTTCAGGGGAGAGTTGCAGGAACTGCTCTCTTAATTTTGAGAAATGCCTGTCCAGAATAAAAGACTTCTTCTCTGTTTTCTTCAGAAGCGGTTTTAATCTTTCAGATACTACCGTCACCTCTAGAATTAAAGACTTCTTCTCTGTTCTCTTCAGAAGCGACTTTTTTTTCTCTCAGGTACCCCCGTCGTCTCTGCACCTGTAAGCCCTTAGCATGTCACAGGCTTTCTGATGGTCGTAAGTTATAACATGCCATATATTTTCATGTAGAGTTGTGTGACAGTGATTTTTCTACTGCTGTTGTAATGAAACCAAGAATGTAATCATTATTGTGTTCTTTAAGTCTCACGATGAAAGTCATGATACCTATCCATAACTGTTCAGCGGCCTGTTCTTAGTCGCGTTCTGCATTGTGCATCCTTATTAGGGTGACCTTCTTTTCCATGTGTTGGACTTTTGCTACACCTCGTGCATTTTTTTTTTTCTTTTGCTTCTTCAATCAGAATACTAGGACTTTCTTTCTCAGAACTGTTTTTTTTCTTATTCTGCTACAGTCTACTAACATGCAGGTTTCTTGGCTGACGTCTTGTGCTCATGGATTACGGCCACTATTTTGAAGTCTCAAACGCTCTGCTGATTTCTAAGCATTTGGTCAAAGTACGTTTCTGTCTCTTATGTGTTTTCGCCATGTTCTCTTCTTACACAAAACAGAATCTAATCTCTAATGAGACCATCTTCCTTTTGTGTGTTTGCAAACTTGCAAAATCACACGAGTCATAGTCTTTTCGTGTTTTGCCATCTCAGAAATCTTCAAAGGCCTGCTTGGCAGTTCTTGAGTCTTTTCTTATAACGTCATCAGAATTTTAGCCAACAAATATACCCATTGGTTCTTCATCATTCGTGGCAAGAAAAACGGCACAGTCGAGCTCCACATCTTCTTTGGTGCTACAGGATAGTTATCAAACTGACTTTTGAATCTTTTCACAGTACTCTGTAAGATTGTTACTATCCACATTTAATTTCAACAGAACGGGAACGTTAGCAGTGTACTGATGTGCAGATGTTTTGATTTTTTTCTCTTTTTTTTTCCCCAAAAATTCCATGGATTCACACGGAACGATCGAGCGAACGACGACCACTACCAATTCATGTCCATGGTAGCCATGACGCTTGGTATTAAAACTGAACAAAAATGGTTTCTGCCACGTTTTTAATTACTTTGCGTAACAGCCGTTGCCACAACAAAACATTGCATTTGAGTTTCAAGTTCTTTACTCCATGAAGGCTAGGACGTAAGTGGTTTGATTCAATCTACATTGAACGTGCGACAGTTATGGTAGCAGACGTTGAAGAGTCATCCAGCACCTACGCGAAACCGCAATCCGATTGGTCAGCATAAAGAGTCTACTCCGATCGGTTAATGATACTAACTTTTAAACGAGGCTTGTTGAGCAGATGTCACGTTACTCCACGTTGACCATTCATTACCAGGTCTATGCCTTTATTGAGTGCTGACGCTGCTGTCTTGCCGTGCCATATGCCTTAGTATTGTCACACCCGCCTACTTAGTAAGTGTCTTTGTAATTACACACAGATAGTTTGAACATTAAAAAGAAATGTTTATTTGAGCGAAATCATTCTGTTACGCAACTGTTTTGATGTGAATGTCTGCAATATTACTTTTGTTCAATAACGTGCCACAAAAAAACAGAAAAAATGCCAATTCTGTACTTTACGTCTTACGTAATATCTTGCTGTTTGCTGTTACTGAGGAAAGTGCTGTTTATTTCTGGCACCAAACCTAGTGCCAAGTAGCATCATTCATAGTTTGTTTTCCAAGACGCCACAGTATTGTATGGCACTCCTGTTGTCTTTTACTGATATGCTATAACAAAAAACTAAAATCACAAGTAAGCTGATGAGGTGCCGCCTATATTTATCTAACTATGTGGATCTAAACCTTACTATTTCACCATTGCTGCTCTTTCTTATACCTTAGACATTCTCTGCTTTACCCATCCACGTGGTCCATGTCCTAGTGTCACCACAAAGATCACACTCACTGCATACTCACTCTGATATTTTCTCTTAACCTTGATCATTCTAGCTGTTCATGACAACTTAAAAGAATGATTATCCATCTTCTGCTTCAAAATTTTCTCATAGAAAACTCAGCTGCCAGTTCTTGTCTTCTGCTCAATTCTTGTTTGAAGCACATTTGGTATGCCCGTAAACTTGCAAGAAACTTGTCTCTTCCTTTTAGCAAACCTTTCTTGACAAGGTGCATTGAGAATATCTTTTCTGGACATAATGACTTTAGCATTGCTATTCTATATCATTATTTCCTTGTTCTCTTTGACCATGTTTTAATTACATGCACAATTGCTAAAACGGGCATAACATTTTTGTAATATGTCATTGGCTACTTGTAAATAACGTTCGGAGAATTTTTCTTATTCCTTTCCATTTTCATTTCCATTTCCATTTTTTTTCTCATTTTTTCTGTATATGTAGCGATATATGACATATTCTGTAGTAATTAATTTCAGTCTTGGCATCTGTTAAAGTTTACAAAGGTGCCACATCACTTAAATATAAGAAGCTGAGCTTACAGTCTCTGTGATTTGCTGTTAAAAGAAAGGACGACCAGTGACTGTACCTTTCCCTCCTAGAGACACGGTGAGTATGGTGGCCAGACAGGCCAGGCCTGCCGTCAGAATGAAACAGCAGTGAGATCGTTTCCTTCCCAGCCGCTCCAGCAGTACCCAGGCCAGCATGTAACCAATCAGCTCCACCAGGGTGGATATAAAGAAGTTGATGCGTAGATTTCCGCTCAGGTTGCCCACGTTGAGAGAAAGGCCAAAGTATGCCATAGCAATGATTAGCCTGAAAATGAAAAAAAAAATGTAGTTTTTTTTTCCTGTAATGGTCATCAGACGTGAACTAGGGGAACATGGGGACAAGAAATGAGTAGAGAGGTGGAAGACGAATATCAAAACGGGCGCCTTGTTCAGTGAGATCACAGCCCTACTTGCAAGGAAGTAGTGTGTGTGTGTGTGTGTGTGTGTGTGTGTGTGTGTGTGTGTGTGTGTGTGTGTGTGTATGTGTGTGTATGTGTGTGTATGTGTATGTGTATGTGTGTGTGTGTATGTGTGTGTGTGTGTGTGTGAGAGAGAGAGAGAGGTGTGTGTGTGTGTGTGTGTGTGGTGTGTGTGTGTGGTGTGTGTGTGGTGAGTGTGTGTGTGTGGTGTGTGTGTGTGTGTGTGTGTGTGTGTGTGTGTGTGTGTGTGTGTGTGTGTGTGTGTGTGTGTTTTCATCAAAGCTGTATGATAGTAAATGATACAAAAATCAAAAGGTCTAACAAACGCCAGCGTGTGAAATTCTTTTCATGTGTCGCAATGGTCGTTCAGGTGGGGGAACAGACTTCTTCAGATTCCTTTGTAAAATCTGCACATAATTTTTCTTAGTACTGATATAAGAAGGGCTCCTACCCTGATTAACAAAAGCAGGTCGCATGGAATTTGTATGGAATGTTTACATGGTTGGAGAAAAAGGGAGTAGAGAGAGGGGTGGAAGCGGTACTAGTGTTCCGTAAGTTTGAAACTCCTCCTTAAAGATATTTTTGGGGACACATTTTTGAATTATCCATATTTTAAATGACATGAGCCTTGCCATCAGCTGGTACTAAACTTGAGCTGCAGTAATAACAAAAATAAAAAAGCATGCATGAAATCAAGATACTTCTTCCACGAGAATAATCTCTTGCAAGGGAGACAATGTCTGATAGAGGGAATGGTTATATGAGCATTTCAGTTTACCAAAATTACTTTTATTTTAGCAGCTACCTTTGACAGATCATACAAAAGATACAAGAAGCTCTAGTACAAACATTAAGCGCAAATCCGCAAATCCTTAGGCGTATTTCACCGATGTTTCTTATGCTGCGGTCGATCTTTTTAAGTCGCACATGTAATGTGTTTGTCATGAATGGTTTTTGTGGCTTCATGTTTGGGATTAACAGTCTGTCTAACATCTCTTCCAGGCATGTATTATATTATTATTATATTGGGTATTTATATAGCGCCTATCCTCGGTCACAGACCAAGCTCTAAGCGCTTTACAATAAACACACTACCTCACTCACTCAACGGGCTGCCTACCCAGGTAGACCCGGCCGAAGAGCAGCCTACTGGCGCTCATTCAGTCGTTTCCCGTACCGTTCAAATATCAGTCACTCATTTTCATTTATCTCATTTATTCCTTCAGTTTCTCACATAGGATGCATGCGATGTTTACACGTGTCCTCCATTTCCACCGGTACACGATGGCACACGATAACAGTAAGTGACAATTTTTGTGGCTTGGTAAGAAATACCAGGCGGCTATCTTCAGTCTACATCAATTTTGCCAGGGCAGCGGGAAACCCCCCTGTTCTTTTCGATTTTCAACTGCCGTGGGTTCTTTGACGTGTGCAGGGGGCCAGGAAGGCACACGGGTCTGACTCGCTTATAGTCCCCATCCGATGGACTTGACGTTCAGTTCGATTTATCATTCAAACTGGGAATAGCTAGCAAATCCCCAGTACTCACCTGGTGGAATGTTCTCCTGGGCTCTGGTACATGCAACTGAAATCCCTCGAGGAACACACTATGTACTTGGCCCACCATCTTCTTTGCTGTAACATTGATTTAACCAGGATTACAAAACTGATTTTAAATGAAGTTACTAGTCGGACCTACATTGGAAATTGTGAGGCTGTTTTTGTAAATATGTTGTTTAGAACTAATGTGCAAAAGCTTAAACTTTACGCTTCAGATCTGTGTATGTCAAAGGTTTATTATACTTTGCAACCCGCGGTTTAAGCTGAGTGTGAAGAAGCACTTCTATTTTAACAAAACTCTCGTGTACGTTTTTACAAACGGTTTAACTTTTAATCCGCTAACCCTTCTCCTTTCTTCCCTTCTGTGTGTAGAGCCACTTTAAATACTACCACTATTCTCGTCATATTACCACCAAAAGTGATAGGAATCCTCTGGTGTTTTTTAAAATGTTTTTTATCATCATAATTATCCTTAGAATTATCATTACTGCTATCATTGTTGTTGTTATCATTATTATTGTCCTAACTCCCACTGTCCCTTCCCAACGGCCTCGTTTTCGTTCAACGCTCATCTTGCGCCAAATTTCAGAGGAAAAATGATTGCTCGTTGTTCATTTTCACTGTCCAGAATGTTGTTCTCTCTTGCCTGAAAAAGACTCAAGAGGTCGAAACGCGTGGTGTTTTGTCTCGTAATTTCATTGTTCCTGTTGTGTGGCGGATAACAATTTTTGTAACTGTTTGTAAGTTAATAATTTTTGTAACTGTTTGTAAGTTAATAGTTTTGTTTAAGTGTTTGTAAGTTAATAGTTTTGTTTAAGTGTTTGTAAGTTTGAATCCAAAGTGCAACGAGAGTGACCACCGTTAAGACTGAGGTTCACCAGTTGAAGAAGATGATCACCGACACAGCCACCATCCTGGGACACTTCATCAGCTGTAGCGCCTCCCTCAGTATCTGACGGCCACCACCGTCACCCTTCGGCTCTTCTTGATGTGGAACCATGCTGTCAGCCGTGGGAGAAAATGGCGTTTTGTTGACTGTGGCCATCTTCTGCAGCACTGTCATGGCTGCCTTCGTCTTCTTCTTTGTCAGAAGCCATCTTGGAGATTCTGGCAGCAGCCTGCACAGTTTACAGAAGTCTCTTGTAACATGTGTGTGTGTGTGTGTGTGTGTGTGTGTGTGTGTGTGTGTGTGTGATGGAGAGAGAGAGAGAGAGAGAGAGAGAGAGAGAGAGACTATGTGCGTGTGCGCAAAGGCATGGAAGGATATCATTTTCTTTCTTCTCATTTCTTACTTATACTTGATACTTGATACACTGGTGTTGGAAGCCTTTTTACAAGGCCTGTTCATCACTCTTGTTCAAAACTAGACTTGCGTGCGTGGCATGGCAAAAGCAGTCTAGTTGTAACAGCTGGGGTCAAATTTGCTTGGCAGACTTTCCCAATGGGCATCCAGTCTTCTTTTGAAAGCACTAATGCTCGAGGCCGTCACCACATTATCTGGAAGACTGTTCCATGTGGACACCACTCGCTGCGCAAAGAAGTTGGAACGCATATTTAGTCTGCAATGTCCTTTCTCTAGTTTTAGAGAGTTCCCTCTAGTGTCTCTACCTTGATGGAGCTGGAGTTGTGGTCTGTCTGTGTCTTATAATCCCTGCACAAACTTAACAGTGTCAATCATGTCGCCTCTATTTCTGCGGTGTTCCAGGCTTGGCAGTTTAAGTGCTGCTAGGCGCTCTGGATATGATTTTTCTTTCAGGGGGCCAATGAGTTTTGTTGCTCGCCTTCGAACATCCTCCAGGTCCGCACACAGGGTTTTAAATCTTGGCTGCCATACCGCGTGACCATACTCAAGGATTGGCCTCACAAGGGACTCATAGAGCTGGACAAAGGTTTCTGGTGTAAGGTGATCGAAGGACCTTCTGATGACCCCAAGGATCCTATTAGATTTTGCCGTTGCTTGTGCCACATGGTTCTTGAAACTAACGTCCTTGTCCACCAACACTCCCAAGTCTCGCTCTACTTCACTCTCTTCCAGTCTGATAGTGCAATCCTCACCCTCAGGGTTTTTGCTGTTCATACAGTATGTTGCCTCTGTTTTGGGGTTACCACGCCTCATCACACTGCATTTTTGAGGGTGGAACTTTAATTGCCAATCGCTTGACCACTTCTGGAGTCGGTTGAGATCCTCTTGGAGAGTTTCCTGTGCATCACTGTTTACATACTTATGCTCAAAAGTTCCTATGAAATTACTGCTGTACTTTCTTCAGTTATCTATTGTGACTTGTACATTTTTTTGCCATTCATGCATGTAACTTTTCTCTGATTTGAATCTACAAGCGTCCTCAGCTCCCAAGAGAACAAGCACATAAAATTCTCACCAGTAATGGTGGAGGTGGTGGTAGAAGTAGTAGTAGTAGTGTATGTCGTGGTAGTAGGAGTAGCAGCAGCAACAGCAGTAGCGGCAGCGGCACAAGCAATAGTGGGAGTAGTTGTAGTAATAGTAGTAGTAGTAGTAGTAGTAATAGTAGTAGTAATAGTAGTAATAGTAGTAGTAGCAGTAGCAGTAGTAGTAGTAGTGGTAATAGTTTCTTGATAATTTTTCCCCAACAGCTTTCCGGAGTCTTTATGGTGATCTTTACTAACAAATACACCTAACAGATCCTGTAGTTCGACTTAGATGTTTGCATGGTTTGTCACATGTGGTTTAAGGATATGAAATAGTCAGAACTGGCTTAGTCTTTTTTTTTTTTTTTTTTTTTTTTTTACGAAGTGAACTGAGAAATTCTGGCAACTTTATAGGGTTCCATATCCACAACTGAAAGGTACCTTTAGGGAAACTGAACGAGGCGTCAGCCCTGGTGTGACCCATTTCTGTTGCCTTTGGCTCAAAACAACATGAATCGAATGACAAAAAGTTGACCACATAGATCGTTCCTTCCTGTGAAATCATCTCCCCACCTTCCCCACACAGAGAAAAGGAATCACTTTAATTAAGATTGTGTGTGTGTGTGTGTGCGTGCGTGCGTGCGTGCGTGCGTGCGTGTGTGTGTGTGTGTGTGTGTGTGTGTGTGTGTGTGTGTTGTATGTGTGTGTGTGTGTGTGTGTTTTCCGGGGAAATGGAACAGTGAGTCACTTGATTATTAGAAATCTGTCCTGTAAAAAACATCAATTCTTTTCATAGCTATGATATAAACAGGGGAGGCAGTGTAATCTATTCATCTGTATGGTAAATACCCCTAATATAACAACACAAACACGTAAGATGCACAAACGATTAGAAGAAACTAGTGGGAAAGTACACATTGTGTTTTGTTTGTTTGTTTGTTTCTGTTTTTGTTGTTGTTTTGCCCAGCAGTTTTAAGAATATTCACTGGTTTGTGGTTGGGTGGTATCATGAGATATATCTCTGCCTTGTTTACAGTTTGATGTGCCGTGTGCTTGTAGACACAGAAAACAATCGCCAGTAGTGGACTACTGACCACCAGTGACCTAGGCAGACAGCCAAAGGCGCCACACTGATGAGTTGCAGGTAATGCCACTGTCGCACCAGGAAGGAGATGGCATCAATGGTGAAGGGTCCCATCAGCCACACGATGGTCAGCAGGGACGCTGCCCGCGTTCGTTTCTCTGGACCCACCAACTCCACTACTGAAAGGAATGGGAAAGAATGGCATTGAATGGGAATTGTACTTGCCAGATGGCTGGTAACTAACGCACTTGTTACGTTCATTCGTACGCTAACGACCGATTACAGCCTCCAACTCTGCCATACATTTTTCTACCCCTTCCAGCCAATCAATCCATCCGGCAAATCGGTCAAGCAAAATATCTCCGTTATTTTCACACACACACACACACACACACACACACACACACACACACACACACACCCCACACACACTCAAAGATAAGAGAGAGAGAGAGAGAGAGAGAGAGAGAGAGAGAGGAGAGAGAGAGAGAGAGATGTTTTATTCAGTTAAGGCCATTCTCCAGTAGGAAGGGGCGACAAACGATTTACGAGAACTGATGAACATACGCTCTACAGTATCACGACTCCATTCAAATTAACGTGCAAAAGACCGTAACATGATTATCTCTCTCTTTGAAAAGCTTTACACACGCACACGCGCACACACACACACACACACACACACACACACACACACACACACACACACACACACACACACACCACGCACGCACCACACACACACACACACACACACACACACACACACACACACACACACACACACACACACACACACACACTAACTAACTAACTGACTGACTTACGAACCAACTAACTGACTAACTAACTAACTAACCAACCAACCACTACGTAACTAACCATATAGATAGAGAAATAGATAGATGGATGGATGGATAGATAGAAAGACAGACAGATAGATAGACGGACGGACATACAGACAGACGCGTAGATATAAAGATAGATATATAGATAGATTGATACATAGAGAGATAGATGATAGATATAGATGGATAGACAGATAGATAGATAGATGGATAGATAGATGCTGTTACAAATTTTGCTTAGGTCCAAAAGAGCAAGTACGGAACCATTCACAGTAACAACCAGTTGTCCAATAATAACCGAGCTACCAGCCACCCTGACAAGCCAGAAATCATCCATCATGAAAGATGTAAACTGCAGCAAGGCCAACTTCACCCACCTAATGCAAAACAGGATAAGTAGAGAGCCTGTCCACCGGCCCCATTAATGGCACGATAGATCAAGAAACTTTCTACGTTCGGAGGGAAGGCTGAAGCTAAGCCCGCCGCCAGAGAAATCACGATGCTGATGTAGACTGTTGTCTTTCTTCCAAACCTGTAACAGTCCGAACATCTAACAGCGACAAAATGTCTAGGTTGTCACTTTATTATATAATCATATGGTCTGCTATTATCATAACCATGCTATTTTGGACATGTGCGTGTTTTAGAGAAACGATCACTGAAGAATATCATCTACTATTCCCACCCATGGGAACGCTCCCGTGGAGATTCTGTCGGGTCACATCCAGTGGCCATTGCACAATTGATGGCATCTGCCAGGGAGCAGTTATGTCCCTTGACGTCTTAATGAAATGCCCTAGGCGTGTCTGCACCCTATGTGAATACAGCGCAGGCTTCCAAGGGTGGTGCAGGATTGCTCCCAGCCAGTTTGTTTGGCATTTGATGACAGTACTTCTCTGGGTCCCACCCACACCTACGGGTGCATTTTTTTTCTTCTTTTTTTTCTTCCTTTTTTTCTTTCTGGGAAATGCGCAGTGCTGGAATCAAGAAAAAATTCAAACATGCAGGAAGAACTGTTGGAAGCAACTTATCTTGAATTTATCCCAGGTAAGTTAGACATAAGCTTCATATTATAAGGTAATGCTAGAAAGAAACAAGCTATTACAAAAAAGGCCAACAAACAAGTAGACCCGAGTAAAGGTTTCTAACTAAATCAGATATTGGATGACACGACTGGCTTGGAGGCTGGGGAGAGCAAATGTATTTGCTTTGTCATCAACTGCTTTCTCAGGGTTAGAAGGTCATGTTCTGTTGGAAACTGGTATTTGTGACTTGATGTTGTAGCCAACGCTGAAATGGAGACAAGGCCACTGCCATGGATACTGATTCAGATCGGTTCCATTTAAGTAGGTGGGGCGAAGTCATACTTTGATCGGTTTAAGGCGTATTTGCACGTAGAGTTGGTGAATAAAGCTGTGTTCTGTCTATCGACATTCGTGTCACACGTAGCACACCATGCATCTTGATGAGCTTATTTACTGTTGTTTAGTTTCATCTCTTGCAATATAGATTTAATACCTGATTTCTAATGTAACAGGTATCCAATTTATGAGCATCACCAAAGTCCGGATTTACACACCACACACACACACACACACACACACACACACACACACACACACACACACACACACACACACACATGCCTCACCAGTCACATGGGTAGGGGTTTTTTGGGGTTTTTTTTTTTTTTTCGCTGTCCCAACCTCTGCGCCACCTCAGAGGCAGTGCACCCACACCGCTCATTCCGACACCCCGTCCACAGCCACAGCCCGGTCGGCCCCGCCGCAGCCCCGGCACCGGCAATCCACAGGGAGCAGTCAATGTCAAGTCGTCAAGAGGCAACCCACCGGAGGAGACACTGCACTGCTGCCGAGTCACTTCGGTGGTGTTCAGTGGCGCCTGTTCTGATCTAACATACGCAGGACACCACCTACTAAGCCCCCTACTGACGACAATAATTGCTTAGTCGCGGAGCCGGCGTGAGTGAGCTCTCCCTCCGAAGGGCGCCACCACGTCCGTCCAACGACAGCCCCCATGGACTCGCCGATACCGGTGACCTCGACGGAACCAAACCAAGGCCACAGACGTGGAGAGGACATCGAAATTGAGGTCACCATGAGAGCAGGGCATGAAGGGCCACAGAATTTGAGACATTTTTTTTATGCTGATCGATGAGAATGAGGATGATTAAGATGATGCTACGGATTTCCATTTGGGTCTGAGACTACATGACAGGGCTGTACTCTACGCTTCCTTTCATAATATATCCCGGCGTCAACCAGGCCCGAGAGATACAGGCACCTGCAGTGTTGGTCAGGAAATTTGAGCAACACTCTCAGAAACGCATCCATTAAGTGGATGAAACTCGACTGTGTGGTCCCAGTCTTCCCAACTGAGTCCGCAGCAACTCAACTCTGGGTAGGAGCCGGTCGGGGCAGAAAAACCCACATGACTTCTGATGGGATTCGAACCCACGACCTGCCAGCCGGGAGTCCGCGACGCTAACCACTTCACCACGGCGGCTGGTGTCACACGGGTAGTTAATCATCCCATACCAAAAAGAAAAGGGTGTCAGTGGCATCTTACCTGTACACAGGTTGTCAGGTCTTACTGATCAGACAGGACGTGTAGCCATTCAGGGCCCAGTCACACGTAAAATCAATATAATCTTTACCTGTAGTTCACGGTTTAATAAACACGCAGCTGATGTATATTTCAGATTGTCAATTGTTCCATCTTCCTTGTCACACATTCAGACCTCTCAGTCAGGCAGCCAGTCTCCTCTTCCTTTCTTAAAGACTGTTACTATTAACCAACCGCCATGGCGAAACGGTTAGCGTCACGGATTCCCGGCTGGGCGGTCGTGGGTTCAATTCCCATTAGAGCCATGTGGGATTTTTCTGCCCCGACCGGCTCCTATCCAGAGTTGAGTTTGCTACGGGCTCAATTGGGAAGACTGGGACCGCACAGTCGAGTCTCATCTACTAAATGGATGAGTCTCTGAACAGTGTTGCTCAAATTTCCTGACCAACACTGCAGGTGTTTGTATCTCTCAGGCCTGGTTGACGCCGGGATATGTTATGAAAGTAAGCGTAGAGTACAGCCCTATCATGCAGTCTCAGACCGGAATGGAAATCTGTAGCATCATCTTCATCATCCTGATTCTTATCGATCAGCATTTTTTTTTAAAAAGTATCAAATTATGTGGCCCTTCATGCCCTGCTCTCATGGTCACCTAAGTTTCGATGTCCTCTGCATGTCTATGGCCTTAGTTTGATTCCGTCGGGGTCACCAGTATCGGCAAGTTCATGGGGCCTGTCGTTGGTTGGACGATGGCGCCTTCCGGAGGGAGAGCTCACTCACGCCGGCTCCGCCACTTAGCAGTAATTGTCGTCAGTAGGGGGCTTAGTAGGTGGTGTCCTGCGTACGTTAGATCAGAACAGGCACCACTGAACACCACCGAAGTGATTCGGCAGCAGTGCAGTGTCTCCTCAGGTGGGTTGCCTCTTGACGATTTGACATTGACTCTTCTTTGTGGATTGCCGGTGACACGGGGCTGCAGCGGGAACGGGCCAGGCTGTGGCTGTGGACGAGGGGGTCGGAATGAGCGGCGTGGGAGCAATGCAGCAAAAAAAAGACTGTTACCATTCACACCGGCGATCAACAACGGTCACAGTGGAAGTGTCCAGGTCTTACCAGTCGCACAGGTAGCCGGACCCCAGGGAGCCTAACAGAGAGCCGGCTAAGAATGCACTGTTCAGATGAGCGCGGACTGTACTTCTGTCACACACCAAATCAAACTGCACGTGCACTCAAGCACAGGCACGCCCGCACGCAGGCGCACGCACGCAGGCGCGCGCGCGCACGTACACACACACACACACACACACACACACACACACACACACACACATATAAACACACACACACACACACACACACACACACACACACACACACACACACACACACACACACACTTACACATTCGCACACACGCACACACAAACACACACACAACATAAACGCGCGCGCGCGCACGCACACACACACACACACACACACACACACACACACACACACACACACACACACACACACACACACACACACGCACACACTAATGAACAAATGCATGCACATGCAAAATGATCAAAAAAAAAATTTTTTTAAGCGTGTACAGTGGTTATACTAGTTATAGTAGTAGCAGTAGTAGTTGTTGTTGTTATGGTTGTAGAAGTTGTAGTAGTTGTAGTAGTAGTAGTAGCAGCAGCAGCAGCAGCAGCAGCAGCAGCAGCATTGCTTTAAATAATAGTAGAAGTAGCGACAGCAGCAACAGCAGCAGTAGTAACAGTGGCAGTCGCAGCAGCAACAGGGAACAGTGAACAGCAGATAGCAAACAAGAAAGGTAACTCTCGCTCCCACAAGAAAATAATTACATACCCATACCTCCAAACGAATGCTGGTCATGGCACCAAATCGCCTAACACAAATGTTAACACAGACCATAAAGAACGAAAAGGAGACACCCCCCCCCCCCCCCAAAAAAAAAAAAAAAAAAAAAGTTCTAAGCATGCCCATGTACCCTGTGCATGAGTTTCAGTTTCAGTTTCATCAAGGAGGCGTCACTGCGTGTGGACTAGTCCCTAGACGCTACACCACCTCCGCTCAGTTTAGAGACCACACTGCGCATGATTTTAAGCTGATGGATAAATGAATTAACAACTAAGATAAGAGAATTAAGAAGTCTCGTGACTACGACTTAGCAGATGTCTGACCTACACAGTAGCCCAATGTGTTGGTCAGACCTTGAGTGCCTACCTAACATTGGTTGTCTTTTTTTGTATGTGTGTGTAGTAAATGTGCACATGTGTGTGTATGGATGTGTGGGCACGGGCGCGCGCCCAACCCTGAAGTATATATATACGGTAACAACTAAAGAAATGAATCCATTCACAGTTTTCCTTTTTGCCATTTCAGATATCAGCGCGTGAGCTATGTTCAATCCGTATGATACATGAAGACGTATCATTCATTGATTTCTTTATTTCAACTAAAAGGGCACTGGGAAAGGTGAACGTCACAACTCTGCGTCCAATATTAGTTGGTCGTAGGCCCATTTCACCTTTCCAACAAAGTGTTGTTAAAATCGGTCCTATAATTATGTGTGTGTGTGTGTGTGTGTACGCGCGCGCGCGTCTGTGTGTGCGTGCGTGTGTGTGTGTGTGTGTGTGGGTGTGTGTGTGTGTTTGCGTCTGTCTGTGTGTGTGTTTTTGCGGCTGTATCTGTGTGTCGGTACGTTATCTTGCTGACCAATCCTGAACACCTACCTACCCACCCTTCCGCATCCACCGTTTGTTCTAGGTCTGCACCAAGGATCCCGATCAAACTCTAACGGAGTTGTCCTTGAGCCGTATTTCATGTCTTCATCAGACGTCGCTCAGTACTGTTCCCCAGCTTTTGTCTGATCCAGATAACACACAGCCTGACTAACAAACAAGCACAGAGGCGGTAGGAAAATCATAATTTCCAAGTGGAGGAAGCGGCACGTGTATTCAAGAGGTCTGTTATTGGACAGTTCAGATCAACTTTTCATGAGCAAAACTTTATACCTTTTTAACAACAGTTCCTGATTGTGGATTTTTTTTTTTATGTTATGCTTGTCATCCACATAACTTTTTGACCCATGTGATGGTCTTCAGCACACGAATATCGGATATAAATGCAGACAAATCAGCCCAGCTAGCTAAGTTATTGTTCATTGAAAGTTTGAGAAACTATGCTTGTTTTATTACAACACTATAAAGTAAGACACTCTAGGGCTGGTTTGAATTTCAAGGGCAAGGACGACAACCTAAGCAAGAAGGGGAGAGAAATCATAATGATAATGAAGACCTGAGTGATGAGGGAGGTGTCCACTTCCGACGTGTCGTAGACCCAGGCCTGGCAGTCTTGCAGCTGGCGCTGTTGTTGGCTGTGGTTGCTGACACTGCTGTGGTTCCACTGGGAGAAGATGGAGCACTGGGAGTAGCTGGACTGCTGGCTGTCCTCCATGGGAATGGTCTGGTTCACCGCCACTCGGTGATCCTCGTTCTGAAGGACGTAGCTGTCCTCAGGCCACTCCGCCAACCGACACCTGCACCACATGATAACAGATGCTTTCTTCCTGATCTTTCATTGTTTCCAACACTATCCCCTAAGCCCATCTCTTCTCTCTCTCTCCTCTCTCTCTCTCTCTCTCTCTCTCTCTCTCTCTCTCTCTCTCTCTCCGCAGGTTCATTGAGTTGGACTGTATTATGGGTTATTAAATTCGAAGCTTGTTTTCGGATGAAAGATTCTGATCGTTTGTGTCAATAGTAGTTAATAAGTTGTTTGCCTGTTGGTCATTTTGCTTCATTCTGTACCCCAGCTCAACTTCCTCCTGGTGACTGAACCAACAGTACGTAACCGATGAGGGTTTTTTTCGTCGATTCCCCTTCCCCCCGCCCCCTGCCCCCTGTTTGGTAGATGTGTATGAAATAGGGTTAGAATACTTTTTCCTTTCCTTGCTTTCTTTGAGTTCTGGTAACCGGCAAACTTGCTGTATGCTGTCTCCTGGTAGTGCCATAACTTTTCACATCTTAGAAGAGTGTCTTTTGAGTCTGTTTCTGCATCACGTAGTGGGTTTGGGGGATTTTTGAGTAATCCAAAGTATGTCTTCACCTGCTATAACTTCTGTCTGACCTGCGTTGAAATAATATTAAGCTGTAATGCGGGGTTTCAACTGGTGTGTCCTTTGTGATTCTCAGTATCAGTCCCACAGCTTCCTTTTGCATTGTTTCCTGCTTGAGAAGATTGCTACTGAACAGTCCTATGAGCTCTAGTCTAGAATCAGTCACACTGAGTACAACTGCCTGGCACAGCCAATAGAAACAGTATTATTCAGTGCCTTTTGCTGCTATTGCTTTTTGGCGAACAGGCTGTTTTGTACGAGTGCGATGTTCCCAAAGTTTCTATAAGTCAGCATTCTATAAAAAGCCTGTATGCACGTGGCGTAGATTGTCATTTTGTCCATTTTACGATTCTTTGAAGAAGACAACTGGTGCGGGTAATTTTCCTGATGAGAATGCCAAAGTCTGTACTCTTTTTAGGGCTGATGGACGATCTGGTTTCTTGACAACACTGAACAATGTTGTTCAACTGCTATTGGACTGACAACTTTCTTAAGAGTCCTTTAACGTTTCATAGATCAAAAGGTCTTTGCTATTGTCAACAGTCGAGTAATTCTGCTTTCATTGGGGTCTGCAAACCCTTTTATTTGAAACACTGCACAAACATATGGGCAAAAAGGAGTGGGCAGAAAACCCCGAGGTAACCCCATAGACAGTTTATGAGGTTCAGACTTCAAGTCTCTGCATCGTCAGATGACGGTTCGCTCCTGAAGTGCTGCTGCAATCCATCTGAACAATGTCATGCTGACTCAATAGTCAAGGAGTAGTTCTATGAGAAGCGAAAGTTGAACTTCATTGTATACATTTCAAGTATCTATTGCTATTGCCCGTGTTTCTGTCCTTCTTTGGAATTCTTGATGCAGTTCATAGGCAAACATGGCTGCATTTTCCCATGAACTTTCACCTGTGTTGTGACCTCCTCGATTGGGAAGGATGATGTGCCTACTTTCAAGGTCTCTTGCCATTATTCTTGTCGTGATGTGTTCCCTGGGCTTTGCTATCATAGTTTGACAGTGAGAATGCGGCAGCTTTTGATGCCTTTTGCATGCTGTCACGGAGGGAAGTTTTCGCACGGCCCAGGTTTGTGTGGGTCGGGGGTGGAAATATCAGTTTTCGCAGGTGGTGTGTGACATGCTGGGTGTGGGGCATTATGGTTTCTCTGCACACATTGTTTCAGCTCATTCACTTGTCTCTAGTAGTAGTAGTAGTAGTAGTAGTAGTAGTAGTAGTAGTAGTAGTAGTAGTAGTAATACCATTTTTTTTACTATTATAAGTATTATTATTATCATCGTCATGATTATCATTTTCTTGTTATTAGCATCTTTACTATTATTATCATTAGTATTACTAGTATCATCATTATTTCATGATCGTTGTTGTTGTTACTATTCTTCTTCTTCTTCTTCTTATTGTTATCATCATTATTATCATTACTATTATTATTATTATCATCATCATCATCATTTTAGTAGTAGTAGTAGTAGTAGTAGTAGCAGTAGTAGTGGCAGTGGTAGTGGTAGTGGTAGTAGTGTTATTATAAATGGTGTTATTATCATTATGATTGCTATTATCATTATTGTTTCCATTATATATCATTGTATCGTATTGTTGTTTTTATTGTTAAAGTCATTACACATTGCCGTCATCATCATCATCATCATCATCATCATCATCATCAATATATCATCATCATTACCACCGTCATTATAATCTTTGTTATTATTTGCATTACAATCATTGATAAACATTAACTTTGATCTTCCACTCAACAGCTTTTCAAATAAACAACGTTTTCCATGCATGTGCTCTCTCGCGCGCGTGCGTGTGTACATACACATACGCGCGCACGCGCACGCACGCACGCACGCACGCGAACAGAGAGAGAGAGAGAGAGAGAGAGAGAGAGAGAGAGAGAGAGAGAGAGAGAGAGAGAGAGAGAGAGAGAGGAAACTATACTAATAGCGCAAACAATGTTAGCTGGACATCCAAGCTCATATCTGCACATTGGACTAACGCACAGAACAGACATCTGCGACACCCTTTCCGTGGGATCCTCTCAATCAACTGATCAACGGGAAAATGTCAGCAAGTTGGTGTGTGTGTGTGTGTGTGTGTGTGTGTGTGTGTGTGTGTGTGTGTGTGTGTGTGTGTGTGTGTGTGTGTTGCTTGTTTTTTTTTTTTTCTTCACTTCGCTTTTCAAGTTATTTTATAGCATTTGTGAATTAATCCCCTCCAAATGAGGTTATGGCCTTTATTGAATAAAATTACGTTTCCGTTTTTCTCTGTGTTGTGTATGGTTGCCTTTTTTTTCTTTTTTTTGTGGGGGATAAACTAAGCGCGCGCGCGCGCGCGCGCGCGCGCGCGTGTGTGTGTGTGTGTGTGTGTGTGTGTCTGTCTGTCTGTCTGTCTTTGTATCTCTCTCTCTGTCTCTCTCCTCTCTCTCTCTCTCTCTCTCTCTCTCTCTCTTCTCTCTGTCTTATTCTCTCTCTCTCTCTCTCTCTGTCTCTCTCTCTCTGTCTCTCTCTGTCTGTCTTTGTCTCTCTCTCTCTCTCTCTCTCTCTCTCTCTCCCTCTGTCTCTCTGTCTCTGTCTCTGTCTGTCTGTCTCTCTCTCTCTCTCTCTCTCTCTCTCTCTCTCTCTCTCTCTGTATGTATGGTGAGCAAGCACGTGCAGCATTCGCTGCTTGCAAAACGAAATCGTTTCTCTTTCTTGCTGTGGAACGTAAATGGATTGTTATCAAAATTATGTGATTCTAGTTTCGTTTCTTTTGTTTGTGAATTTGATTTTGTTTGTTTAGTTGAGACATTCCTTGAGGAATGTCAGTTTGACATATTTACCGGATACAAATTGTTTTGTAAACCTGCTGTAAAATTCACTAAACATGGTAGACGGTCTGGAGGACTTGTTTGTTTAATAAGAAATGATCTTCTTCCTTACATCAAAAGTATTAATCTGAACCATATCAATTGCTGCATCTTTTTGATTGATAAAGGGTTATTTGGGTTAGACAAAGATATTTTGTATGTTTGTACATATATACCTCCAGAGGGATCTCCTTTCTACACTCATTTTGATATTGACAATGGAATAAGCATGCTTGAAGAATGCTTAACTGACTTTCTGTTGCAGAATGACGTGCATGTTATTGTAAATGGTGATTTGAACAGCAGAACTTCTGATATTTCTCATGATTATTCTGTAAAAAATGATTTTCATCCACAGTTCAATAATTTGTCTCATGGTTTGACTCGACGATCAAATGACCATACTCTGAATAACTATGGGAAATCATTGTTGAATATGTGCACTGCATTAGATCTGAGCATTTTGAATGGCATGTGCAAAGGCGACTATGAAGGTTGCTACACATTTATATCTGATTCTGGGAGCAGTGTCACAGACTATTTTGTTTTTTCACGTGAACTTTTTATGATATTGTTTGACTATTGTGAATTATCAGTTGTTGATCGTATTGATTCTGACCATATGCCAGTGACAGCATGTGTTGTTTTTCCGAAGGTTCAATCTCCTGATCTTTGTATGCAAGAAAAGGATTATGTCATGCACAAATTTGTGTGGGATGAGAAGTGTGCAGATATATATACCAGTATTTTGAGCAGTGGAGAAATTCACACCAAAATTGGTCTTGCAACTGATTTACTTGACGTTAATGTGAATGACGCTTTGAATTTTTTTAATGATTGTATCAGAGAGAGTGCTGAATCCATGAAAAAACGAACATCATTTAATAACAATGGAACTTCAGGTAAATGGTTCGATTGAGAATGTAAACTTTGTAAAAGAAACACTAGAAGATTGTTGTGGGTATTTCGGCGTGCAGTGAAATCTCAAGAAAAAGTAGATTCAGTAACTAAAAAGAAAGATGAATATGTTATTTCAAGACGTGAGTACAAAAATTTATTAAAGCGGAAGAGAAAACAGTTCAATCAAGCATTGCTAGACAAACTTATGTTGTCAGTGAAAAACCAAAAAGAATTTTGGGACGTTATCCATATTGCATCTTTCAAAAGAAAACAGCCTAGAAATAACATATCTATTGATTCCTGGTTTCAACATTTTAAAGCATTGCTGGATACGGATACTGACAATATGGTAAACGAGGACTCGGTAGAGGATGAAACGGAAGGCTACATGAATCGTCCAATTTCTAAAGAAGAAATTCTGCTTGCTTTTAGAAAACTAAAAAACCGTAAAGCAGCTGGTCCTGATGGTATTATTGCGGAGTTCTATAAGAATTCAAACGATCAAGTAGTTCATTTTTTCTTCAAATTATTTAACAAATTGTTTGATAACGGTGAATTCCCTGACAGTTGGTCTGAATCTGTTATTCAACCTATTTTCAAGAAAGGTGATATTAATAATCCAAACAATTATAGAGGGATTTCTTTGAGCGATGTTGGCGGTAAAGTATTTGGTATAGTGATAAATAACAGATTGCAAGAATGGGTGGAAGAAAACAACATCACAGGTGAGTGTCAAGCCGGATTTAAGAAAGGATACTCAACAGTCGACCACATGTTTTCTTTACTAGCTCTCATTCAGAAACAGTTTTGTTACAACCGGAAATTTTATGTTGCATTTATTGATTTCGAAAAAGCATTTGACACGATTAATCGAAATCTTCTCTGGCCAGTTCTCTTTAAAAATGGCATAAAAGGTAAATTATTTAGATGCATTAAGAGCATGTACAATGATGTTAAAGCTAGAGTTCGATGTGGTTCTTTGACAACAGATTACATTGCCTGCACATCTGGTTTAAGACAGGGAGATGCGTGCAGTCCTGTTCTGTTTTCTCTTTTCATTAATGAGCTAGCAGTTGAAGTAATGAACAATGGAAGACATGGTGCTCGATTTTCGCTAGATGCATTTGAATTGTTTATTCTGTTGTTGGCCGACGATGTTGTTTTGATGGCTGAAACAGTTACAGGTTTGCAGACTCAGTTGAATAGTTTACAGCGTGCCGCAACATCTCTTCAGCTTAAAGTTAATATGATTAAGAGCAATATTATAGTATTTAGGAAGGGTGGCTATTTGAGTGTGAGAGAAAGATGGCTATATAATGGCGTGACTTTGCCTGTAGTAAATGTGTATAAATACTTAGGAATATTCTTCTCCACGCGCTTGAGTTTTACCGCTGCATGCAAAGACCTTGCAAGCAGAGCTAAAAGTGCTCTGATTTATCTTCTGAAAAGGTTGTATGTGTTAAATAGCAATTCTTTTAATTTGTTCATGAAATTATTTGATTCTCAGATACAGCCAATTGTGCAGTATGGCTCTGAATTGTGGGGTCTAGATAATGCTGTTATTCACTGTGAATCAGTCCATTTATTTGCTTTGAAGAAAATTTTAGGGGTGGACAGGCGAACACCGAATGATCTTATTTATGGTGAAACGAATCGATATCCATTATATATAAATTCTGCTGTTCAGTGTATTCGTTACTGGCTTAAGTTGATTCAAATGGAGAGTTACAGGATTCCACGTAAAGCATATGATATGTTGTATGACCTGGATGCAAGAGGTAAGAAAAACTGGGCCACAAATGTTCGATTATGCTTGTTTAAATATGGATTTGGTTTTGTTTGGACTAGTCAAGGTGTCGGCAGTGTTCATGATTTTATATGTTGCTTCCGACAAAGGCTTATTGACTGTCGGTGGCAAACCTGGTCCGATCATATCCAAACTAGTGATAGATTCACCTTGTATAGAACTTTTTGCAGTGATCACAGTTTAAAACCTTACTTACATTTTGATATTGATAAGCATCTGAAATATATTACCACTAGATTTAGGCTGGGGATCTCTGAGCTGGCAGTACATCGATATCGATATAAAATGTTTATGTCTAATGACCTCAGTTGTCCGTTATGCACTGAGAGCCAAGAAAACGAGGTGCATTTTGTTCTCTGTTGCCCAGCACTTGGACATATACGTGAAACGCTAATTAAGCCCAAATATTATAGACATCCTTCACTATTTAAATTGAGTCTGTTGATGTCATCGACTATACCCGAAGATGTACGTAACCTTTCTTTGTTTTTGTATAAAGGATTTAAACTAAGAGGTGTTATGACTGACTGAAGTGTACATGATTACAATTAATATCATCTTCAGTTTTAATCTGAATCTGTTGTATATCCTCATCCAGTTAAATGTTCACATTCCCCTTCATGATGGGCTGAGGCCTAATATGAATAAATCATCTTGAGTCTTGAGTCTTGAGTCTTGAGTCTCTGTATGTATGTCTTGTAGAAATTCATCTACTGAACGATTGGGCTTCATCAGTTCTGTGCAGTGTTTCCTTGCTGAGTATGTGGAGGAGAAAAGGAAAGAAACACAACCAGCTAAATCCAAATACGTGTTTCATACAGAGTGGAGAATGTTTTGGGCCTAGTCTTTGTATTGCCCAGGGTGACATCGTATGTTCACAAGATGTGCGCGGCTGACGCAATCAGTATCACATTGTTTCGTGGATGACAGTTGTTGAATAGTATGTCAGAGATGTGAATGAAAAACAAATACTTGTTAGCGATGGTTTCCATTTTTTTGTTTGTTTATTTTGTTTTCGTGCAAATCTCGTTTCCCATGCTGACACACCAAAGCTCTGTGCAAGGTTTAAGGAACAAAATATTTCTCTCTCTCTCTCTCTCTCTCTCTCTCTCTCTCTCTCTGAGTGAGTGAGTGAGTGAGTGAGTGAGTGAGTGAGTGAGTGAGTGAGTGAGTGAGTGAGTGAGTGAGTGAGTGAGTGAGTGTGTGTGTGTGTGTGTGTGTGTGTGTGTGTGTGTGTGTGTGTGTGTGTGTGTGTGTATGTGTGTGTGTGTGTGTGTGTGTGTGTGTGTGTGTGTGTGTGTGTGTTCGCTAGTTTTTTTTTATTATTAAACGTCTTCTTCTTCTTCTTCTTTCTCTCTCTCTCTCTCTCTCTCTCTCTCTCTCTCTCTCTCTCTCTTGCACACACACACACGCACACACGTACACACACACGCACAGACACGTTTGCCACACACACACACACACACACACACACACACACACACACACACACAGTGAGAGAGAGAGAGAGAGAGACAGAGAGAGAGATAGAGAGAGAGACAGATCGAGACACACAGACAGACAGACAGACAGACAGAGAGAACACAGGAGATGAATACTATCACCTGTGGTCGGCGACGTGGAATATGATGACGGCCAGCATGGTCTGCATGCCCTTGGACATGATGGGGAGCAGGATGAGGAGAAAGACGCGTGTCTGATATGGTCCCCATCCTGCTAGGTATCGGTTGAGCTCTTCCATGTCTGTGCCGGTGAACACACAGAGCATATGTGATTTGAAATCTGTCACGATCGCTAAGCCGGACGGCCCTACCACCCTTACCCACGCCTATCACACACTAGGTCAGACAACACAGCACACTAACACAGTTTTACAATCACGCACTCTTCTTTATTTCACACACACTCCATGGCGCCACCACTCACGCACATCCACAACTGCACACAAGTATCCTAATTCCCGCTGACTCACCCTACTCTACGATAATGACCTGGAAGACCCTAACCTAACCTAAAACACCAGTTGCGGTATATCACTGTGACCTGGGGACACAGCGATAGCCCGCACACGTGATGACTAACTACTAGGGACAAGGATTTACCAAAGGGACTCTAATCTCTTAACTACTGCTACCACCCACACCTCTCCCCAGGACTCACCCTTCTCTTTTAACCCGGGACCACTACCAAACTGGTCGCTGCGTCCCTAAGGGAGGCAACGACCAGTACCCTACACTGTGCTGGCCACTACGTCCTGAAAGGAGGCAGTAGCTAACACCCCTAACCCTACTGCCTAACGCTACACCCCTTCTACCACAAACATGGGACAACCCATCCCGGCCCGGAAAGCTCCAGTCCTCGGCGCTGTACGTGGCCCCTCACAGGCTGACACCTCCCCGGAGGACTCTGCACCCCGGCGCTGACCGTGGCTCCTCCACGGGCCAACACCCTCCCCGAAGACTCTGCACCCCGGCGCTGACCGTGGCTTCCCGCAGTCTGACTCCCCCCTGCGATGGGCACGACACCCAAGGTACACACAACAGACGCCCTCTCGACGGGTCCGGGGCTCGTAGGACGCCTCCTCCTCTGAAGGCCCCGCCGGACACCAAGGGTGAAAAAGGCCTGGTGCAGCGCCCTCTCACAGGACGCCTAAACAGGGACGAGGAACCAGTGCCGGAGAACTCCCGGAAGAGCACCGGTAGCTGGAGGAGAGCTGCCCCACAGAAGGCAGACGGCCTGGGTGGTCTCCCTCTCCCGAGAAAACAACAGGCACTGGAAAGCGCCGCTCACCTGCCGGCACGCGGCAGTAGAACTGCGGTGATCTGGCCCCAGCCTCAGGACGGAACAGGATACCTGCTGACACAACTGTAGGCCCCTACTGTAATGTTGCTACTACCCGAGTCATCAAGGCACACAGGCTACCTGGTAAAGCTTTAACTCTCCATCTCCCTTGCCTACTTCCCACTCGGGCATGAGAGTGACCCCTTGAATTTCGAACACATCCCCCAACCCATTACTCACTTTGGGGTTATCAGACCCATTTCCTGCCAACCCTTACAACAGCAGTAAAACAATATTCTCTCTGAGCCAATCCACGCTATTACATATGAAATTATGAATCACACCCAAATCTCGGAAAAGAAAAGAAAACTAAGCGATCCCAATGCGGACTTCACGGGTCCCCTTAGGACATACTAAATAATCTAGGAAATGGGCAATTTCACAAGGAAACGTCTCCACACAACAACCAGTAGTAATACACATCTCTCAGAGGAAAAACTTATCAATTTCATCGGTTTACAGTTCCAGCATGTTCACACAAGAGAATCGGCTCGCAGCCACAATCCTTCACATTCTTACCCCTCTTTGCACCGTCAATTATAATCATATATCCAAAACATCATGATTTGTTTGCCACAATTTCCATCCAGCACCTCACTCTCATGTTATCTCTTGTCAGATAACCCAGTGGTTAATCCTTGTTATGCCAACACAACCACACTTCATACAATATTACCTGCTGCACATCATCCGTTTTTATCCTATCGACTGCTAAGCTACTCGACTTAAACTTTACCTTTCCCTTCTTTCCGACTACTAAAATTCATAATGGGATTGTCTCCCCACAACCTAAGACATCTTTCTCCAACCCTATTCTGTCACAAACACATACATCCCTGCATGTGTGACGACTCATTTGCTTTAAAAAAAACTTCTAACCATATGGACTCACTGTCCTGTACCAAATGCGTACGCCACAGATACAGTCTGCACGCGCACGACACCCGCGTCGAGAACCATGACTCGTAACGAGAAGACACCAATATAAGTTGAATAGTCACGACCGTACTCCAGTATAAACCACTCGACCACAAATTGGCCTTAGCCCTACTACACAGTTAACCGATTCCACTGCTGTGCAGGTCAACTCCGGAATCGTTAATCAATTTCAACGAACTCCTACTATTTACAATTGAGATTGAGCACAATCATCAAACCCCTCTATGATTCACGCAGACACATCTGCACCTGACTCATATTATGATCCTCAACCCAATGCAACCTCGTGCTACCCTCTTATTGAACCCACTGACATTAACACGAACTAACCACAAACAATATCTACATCACCGTCCATCAACGGTCATTATATTGAACCCACATTGTCTAGCCAAACTGTCCTGAGAAAATCGAACTCAGGAACCACTATGTACATTACTTACAAAATATACAGGAAAGAGGTGACAACTCAAACCGGCTGACAACAAATTTCAATCACGGAACCAAGACAACATCATACCAGACAACCAGTATACGCAACGAACACCATACAACTAATCCCAACATGAGACAACTACAGTACAACTCGCCATAATACCAGACAACACGACTAACTACAACACAACGAACCTAACATATCATCAACCTGGACATACAGACGATCAACCACACCAGTTCTGCAACTGGCTGACAGTGGCTGCTAACAAGGACGACACCGACTCAGCACAGGCCAAGGGCACCCAAACCCGACGAGGACCTGGCCCTAACTATGACTTGAAGTCACTCTTCAAAAACTAACGGCGCTGCCGCCGCACCTACAAGGAGTACGTCCACTCCGACGAACACCAGGGACCGAAGTGAAGCTACCCCAACGCATTCCGCCCTGGTCGGAATCAAGCGAACTCTACTCACCACACAAAACAACGATTGGTCAGAGCAGTGTATCCCTCCGCAGAGCTGACACGCCTGACCAACGGACTAGTTGTTGCTCGTGCAACAACACGACAATTTACCACAACAACTCACAGACTTTACAACACAA
Source organism: Conus canariensis (assembly GCA_033310375.1). Classification (NCBI taxonomy): domain Eukaryota; kingdom Metazoa; phylum Mollusca; class Gastropoda; order Neogastropoda; family Conidae; genus Conus; species Conus canariensis. The sequence continues at coordinate 14,753,848 of CM065716.1, read as the reverse complement.
CAACAGCCGATATCCTGCCCCGCCTTCTCTGGTGTAGAACCAAAGTAACAAAAGGGTAACAATCGGGAACGAAACCAACCTCCCGCTTCCATTCCATTCCTTCAATAAGTGAAGACTGGAATGAAAGAATATTGTATGTCCTATTTCCCCAGCCTCCTACCTAGCCTAATCTTTCTACCTAACCCTGAGGAACTTAACCTAACTCTAGCTAACTAAACCCCAACCTCACATACGCGCGAGCGCGCGCGCGCGCACACACACACACACACACACACACACACACACACACACACACACACACACACACACACATACGCGCACACGCTCTCTATCTTGAACCACCACTACTCTTAAACACATGGACATACTGATTTAGTACCGCCGATCGGTGACAAAATCCCTTCACACTTTACAAGAAGGTTGCAGTGTAAACTGCAGCTTCCACCGATGCAACAACACTGGATAAATATTTTTAGGTGCAGACTTTTTTTTATTTCAAGAATAACATTCTAGATATGAAATTAACAACTGACCTTTGCTGAAACGTGTTTTGTTTTGAAATCATGAGTCACGCAAAGTTCATATGTTCTGTCTCTGACAGCTTTCTTTACCTTGTCAATCGTCTCCCTTTGATACTAGCTCAGCAGTAAATGCGATTTGTAAACAACATATGCAAAGTAACCACATTTTGAAACTTTGAAACACAAGCATGGAACAAGGGGTTTAATGCATCAAAGTATGCTCATGCTGACTTACTCAGTCACTTCTGTTCTAATTTTTTCCCATGGTAACATGCTTCCACCACAATACGAAGTATCTCCTCTGAAGAATTTCTGACGTAGTCTAAAATATTAAAACTCGTATCACAATCTGACTCTCGTAGAAATTATGGCCAGTTCCAACTAAATCTCTCATGTTGTAAAGTATTTCTCTCATTTCCAGTAACACAGGAGACACTTTTCAACAGAACCGAGTTGAATTCGTTTGTCAAGTATGTGAGTCGGTGTACCATGCCATGAATGATGCCAGGAATAATACCCAGGGAAGATTTTCCATAGAATGCCCCCAATGACCTGTTTTAATGAACCAAAGTAAAGATAATGAACATCAACTCCAGGCTAGGTTGCTGTTAGTTCTGCCTTTGTGTTTGTTTTCTCATGAACTCATCTGCTGTCGATTAAAGAAGAGGGTGGAACATGACTGAGCAAGAAAAGAAGGATGCGAAACAAATGTAAGAGTGAACTGTTTCCTTTCACAGAATATCATCGACCAAGTGCGCTGAGAATACTGGAGCAACAAATGCGGTATGACAAAAACATTTACCTCGCTCGCTGGGTCACAACAACAACAACAACATCAACAACAACACAACTAACTTCGTAAACAAAAGAGGACGATACCTGACGAACGAAATGTCTGCTGTGTTCATTCCAAGGGGTTTAATACACACACTTACATTCAATTCAAAACAATTAAACATTAATATCTTACAGTGTTTACACCGACAGCTAGTCTGATTATGATCATTTACGAATAGCCGGATAACAATCACGTGCACAGGCACTCGTAAAATTAATCTAATCAAATCCAAATCTATTTTCATAATTTGGAAGAGAAATTACCGTGTGGTCGCATATACATCCATGACAAACAAAGACTGTAAAGCATACAGAAAGAAATTTTGAGTTGCAAGCAATATGCATGCTGGCTTTACAAAATTTGAATTGAAGCACAGATGCTTGCCCTCTCTGTCCACCGCCATCCTCCATCCATCCTCACACACACACACACACACACACACACACACACACACACACACACACACACACACACACACACACACACACACACACACACACACACACACACACACACTGACACATGCGTGAAAGCTAACCAGAGGACATGGAACATGCCTGTAAATACGTGAATGTGAGACAGACATATCCATGCCCTCACACACTAATTCCCTCATCCACCCCACCCCCTTCTTCTCTCTCTCTCTCTCTCTCTCTCTCTCTCTCTCTCTCTCTCTCTCCCTGTCTCTGTCTCTCTCTGTCTCTGTCTCTCTCTGTCTCTCTCTCTCTGTCCCTCTCTCTGTCTCTCTCTCTGTCTCTCTCTGTCTCTCTCTCTCTCTCTCTCTCTCTCTCTCTCTCTCTCTCTCTCTCTCTCTCTCTCTCTCTCTCTTTTCTTCACAGACTCCTGAAGTCACTTCTTCAGATAGGGAAAAAAAAAAAACCAGTAAGACAGACAGACAGACAGAGATTGATTGATTGATTGATTAATTGATTGCTAATCTTTATTTCTAAGGGTAACAGATAAGCGAGAAGATGCGTTTTTCCATGAGGTCCTTCTCCAGTGCAGAGGCTAAGGAATCTAACATAGCATACTATTACACAACATCGATCTAATTCTAGCGAGAACAATGATTCGTGTGAGCATTGAAGAAAACAAGACGAAAAGAGTCCCCCCCCCTCTCTCTCTCTCTCTCTCTCTCTCTCTCTCTCTCTCTCACACACACACACACACACACACACACACACACACACACACACACACACACACACACACACACACACACAAAACTGTATATTACATAATATTCCCACGCAGGAAGAGATTATAGAAGCGTCAGTCACCAAACTAGAATTATCAGGATAATCAGAGGAGGAATGAACATTGCTTCATGAAAGTAGTCATGTTCAAGTACCCAACATATATTCCTATTCAACATTCTTGTTTGTGAAGGGAGACTTTTTTTCAAGGCAGTGAAAAATGGCAGTGCGAAATGTTTTGTCCGGTGATTCGTTTGTCTGCGGTTTTTTTCTTTTTCTTTTTCTTTTCTTTTTTTTTTCTTGGAGGGGGGGGGGGGGGGAGTTGGCAGTTAGTTATCAATAACTTTTCAAATTCGTATAGATATCCGCCTGCAGTCGCCTCACTTTACAACTAGATCATGTTTTAAATAGGTCAGGTCTTGGTATGGGAATTTGGAGTTTAGTAGATTTTCTAGAATTCAAGCTAAAGTTGGATTGAATAGTTTGCGAAGCTTATCCAGATAAAATTATTTGCATGAAGATTCCTTTATTGTTAGCAAATATACACTTTAATGGTGGAGCTCTAACTCGAATGTAATCTGATTCTGTACAGCTCGAGATTTTCATGAGAACTGCTTGAAGGACACGTTCATAGGTACTGACAAAAGGTTTCATTGAATTGGCGGTAGCCAAGTCAAATTGTATCGAACAGTAACTGATTGAAGAAAGTATGTAAGCATTCAGGAATAATTTTCTGGCATGAAAGTTCAAAAGGTGCTTAATCTTGTTTTGCATGACGTTTTGATGTAAGCAGTCCATGAATGGTTGTGGTCTATTCTAACGTTATTGATAAAAAGAGATGAAAACTATTTTATATTTTGCCTTCTTTGACGGGGATTGGTATGAGCATGAATCTAGTCTTACTAGGATTCATTGACTTATAATTCACACTGCACCACTCACTTAAGATTTCAACAGACTTTTGTGATGATGAATACACAGACTTCAGAGTAGATACAGCTGCGTATGGGAATCGTGGTATCATCACAGAAAAAAAGTCACAAGACACACAAGTATGAAGGGGGAGCTTTTTTCACATAAATGAAAAATAGGAAAGGACCTAAAACTGAGCCCCGGGTTCTCCATATCTGACTGGTAAAATAGTTGATGATGAAGAATTAAGACAGACAAACTGTTTAAGACTGTCTAGGAATGATGAAATTAGTTAGCGCTCAGTTCTTGTTACGCCATACAAAAACATGTTTTGCATAATAACTTGTGATCTATGATATCAAACGCCTTCGCAAAATTAACAAACAATTCTCAATAGAGTTTGATTTCATTAATATTCATATGCTAGTGATCTATGAAATTATTAGAGCAGTCTGACCTGAATTATTTTTCCAAAAACCGGACTGACTATCATTCAGTAGATTATCTGACTCAAGATGATCGTAATTCTGCACATAAGTGCTTGTCTAAGAGTTTGAATAATACAGACAAAATTGGTTGGTTCGAAATTTTCGCCAGATTTGTAGATGGGAATAACTTTCACACCTTTGAACTCTATTGAAAAATGACATTTTTCAATGTACAAATTTCAAATGTACGTTAGCTGCCAGGGCGACACCCATTATGGATTTGTGCTTTAGCTCCGTAACATAGAACGTCGTTGTGTGGACGGTGGCAACACCACACCTGACATGGAAGTTAATCTTTTTTTCATTATTGGCTCCATGATTTACAAGCTCATATTTACAACAAACAAAAGCAAAACAATCAGTCCATTAACTAGGGGTACAGTGCACTCCATCAACACATCGAGTTGTTACAATTCTCCAATTCAATTCGGAAATGTACGGCAATCTGTGTAAAAATGTCAGAAGGTATCAACATTTCTATATGTCATTATTTTCATCTGTTACTTTCCACATGATTCTGGTACTGTTTTTACGAAATTCTGTGAATCGCATTTCCATGCAATGCATTTATTTTTCGATTTTATATTTGCTCTTCAATTCATTCAAAAAACGTTTGAGAAAAGCTTTCACCTTATTGAATTTCCATTTATATACAAAATATTTAGCAAACAGAATAATTTGGTCAAATTCGTCTGTTTTTAGTTGTTCATTATGACCAAACAATAGCAGTTCTATATCAAGCTTTATTCTTAAACAGTTTTCACTTTTTTCTCATATCATTATCTCTAGTTCGCATCAGTGGAAGTTAATCTTTGTTGAAGTACGTCGTTAAGGTTTTACAAACTGCATCCTTTGTCATGAAACTTTTTCATGTTTCTTCGTGGTGATATCCTTGCAGCTTCAATACTTACCAAGAGTGTTGTCGGCCTTCTGAGTTTTGATCAGTTCCTTCCTAACTCAGTCATAACCGCCTTGGCGCTGTCAGTCACTTTCAGTGGCACGATTTCAACATTTGTTTTTCTAAACCGTCTTTATCACAGCAGTTCCGTCGTGTCAAATCTAACAGACGACGTCACACCACTGTACTTTATGTGCTTGTCCATTTTCACGAGAATGTCTGAGATCACTATTTCAGCTTTCGGATCAAAGTTATTTGTACTGACAGCTTTCTCCTGCAATGCCAGGTCGTCCTGATCCAGAGTTCTCTACACCTCTAACCAGTGTGTGTTGTCATCGGGTCTGGCTCCCTGGATTTTTCTACTAATGAGAACCTAGTTAGGTGTGAGAAGACAGAAGTCTTCAGTCTCTCCAGGAACGTTAGGCGTGTGTATACTGACTATGGCTGTGGTCACCTTCCTCACCACACTGTCCACTGACTATGGCTGTGGTCACCTTCCTCACCACGCTGTCCACTGACTATGGCTGTGGTCACCTTCCTCACCACACTGTCCACTGACTATGGCTGTGGTCACCTTCCTCACCACACTGTCCACTGACTATGGCTGTGGTCACCTTCCTCACCATACTGTCCACTGACACGAAAACTGTGGCGCCCGGTGTTCCTGTCTTCACCTACCAGTCTGAGCGTTTGCGCACACGACCTGTGTGTGTGTGTGTGTGTGTGTGTGTGGTGTGTGTGTGTGTGTGTGTGTTGTGCGCGCGCGGCGCGCGCGCGCGTGCGTGTGCGTGTGCGTGCGTGCGTGCGTGTGTGTGTGTGCTTGCGTGCGTGCGTGCGTGCGTGTATGTGTGTGTATGTGTGTGTGTGTGTGTGTGTGTGTGTGTGTGTGTGTTCACTGTATAAGACAGTAGACAGGGATATATGTATGAATATACCCCCCCTCCCCCCTTTATAACCACCCCTCCCCCTTTTACCTGAGAGAACGAACGACACACAACAAACACACAGACAAAGGGAAATATGGTGCACAAACAGCAGGCTTTATTTGCATTCACACACGCAGTCTCACCAACAGAATAGCAGATGAAAACACAAAGATCTTTACATCCAGCAAACACACGCAGTTCTCCCCACACGCAACAACAAAAAAAGCAAAAAAAATCCAACCATACTGATAACACCAGTGCGCGACCATCATCACATGGCCCCTTACGCAGTCCTGTGCACGCATGTGCTGCACATTCACATGTAGGGACCCTTCCTTCAAGAGGCACACACACACCTCAGCCCACTGAAGGCCAATACCAGAAGGAAACGAGGGTGAAGAACTACATCACCTGGTAATCCCGGGCTGAAACATCAAACAAGGTTGATATTCCACCGAACCCGAGATGCCCACGCGATGCTTCAGCGGACACCCTCCTTCTCCCAAGCTGTATTCCTTATACTAATTTTTTTCTATTGGTGTCAGGCTATCCCTACACCCAAACTCAATCCCCAGAATATCATTTAAAGCACTTAAATGGTTAAAGTGACCCAAAACCCAATCTTGCACTTTAAGTATCTCGCTCAAAGTCCCTGGCGGACACTCGACACATGCACACACAAAGAAAAACCTAAAAAAAAATTTAAAACACACACACACACACACACACACAACACACACACACACACACACACACACACACACACACACACACACACACGGCAATACGGTGTTTTCAATATCACCAAGTAAAAGTCTGTCTGATTCATCACGCCCTCACGTCAATGTGCCACCAAAGAAAAACACAGGACCTGCACTGAAGCGCTTGAGACGAAGCAGCTGGAATAAAGTAGTGAAGAATCGAAGAGTCCGGTCCCCTACCTACTAGGCACCAACTACATCACTCACAAGTCACACGCAGATGACATACCGCAGTGAGCCCTCGAGGTGCTTGCCCACCCAGAAGAAAGGATAGAACCGAATTTGGAACTGCAAACACTGGGACTGCAGAAGACGGAGTCGGCGTCCAGTCCGGAACACACCCTGCCGGATCCAGGTGCGTCCCCACTCCAGGCAGAGGAATGGGCAGGGATGACAGTGGAGGTGGAGGTAACACGACCCCCCAACCCGAGAGGCCGACCCTCACGGATTTGCTGTGCAGGGGAAGGTGAGGAAACTCGCCGGAAACCTTGGTGAAAACAGGAACGACACACACTGGACGACACCCTCAGTCGCCGGGACACTGCCAGACAGCCAACGCCCTGGTAGATGCAGAACCCGCCACTGAACACCGAAACACCGACAGTCTAAACTCAGGTAGCCAAACCTTCAGAAGTCGGTCGAGGGCATACCCAGAACCCTGCCCCAACGGCAGAAATAAACTTGAGCACAAGGCCAACCCAACCTTCGCGGATAAAGCCTCAATTCGTACTGACTTGCAGACACACGACGACACTCCGAATTCACCTCGGAAACTCACAAGACAGCACTCACATGCACAGAATTCCCCGATCACATCGAAGAACTCCAGTTTCACGACTGTTCGGTTACACACGTAAAACCCACTATTCCGGCGAGTCTAAGCGTTCTCCTCCTTCCCCCCTCCAAGAGTTGACAGGTAAGCATACTCCCGACAGGAATCACGCACTTCATGTCCACTGCCAACCTGGGAATGGACGGGCCACACTCCACAATTGTCACTGAGGCGACCTGTATCAGTTCGTGCGTGACAGTGTGTGTGTGTGTGTGTGTGTGTGTGTGTGTGTGTGTGTGTGTGTGTGTGTGTGTGTGTGTGTGTGTGTGTGCGTGCGTGTGTGTGTGTGTGTGTGTGTGTGTGTGTGTGTGTGTGTGTGCGTGTGTGTGTGTGTGTGTGCGCGCGCGCGCGCGCGCAGCTTGAACAATTAATTGGAAATAAGGCAACGAATACAAAACAGAAGGTCAAGTCTCCATGTGGAATCAATTCATCACTTTCCTTCAAGAAATACGCAGTAGAACAATAATATATGCCCTGACTGTCAATTTCGTCTTTTAAATCCTGTTCTTCCAACTTTTAAATCATCCCTATTACATAATAATGATCCACCGATTAAATTTCTTGGCTTCTGTTGGAACGATACACAGCGAGAGTGTTCTATGAAATTTAAAAGTGGGCTTTACTTTCAGAACAATGTTTAGGACAGCGAGATCTTGAAAACAGAATACTTACCAATCGTTGGTTGGGCAGCAAGATTTCTGTTAGCATCAATCAGATTTTGGACCCCAGATAGTCATGCATCCATTGTAAATGGTCAGGACATTAAACATTTTTGTAGCATGAACACACACACACACACACACACACACACACACACACACACACACACACACACACACACACACACACACACACATACACATTCGTGACGCAGTGATTGACTAAAAGTTTCCAACTCACGTTTGTAAAGACGCTGCCAGTTCACACGCACACTGTATGCACTCTTGCGGGACTGCCTGACTTTGATCCACTAACATTTATAACAGATGAAGGCAAAGAGAAATGCCACGTACCCTCCTCTTCGCTTGAAAGAGTGGTAGGATGGAAAGGGAATGGGAGCGGTGTTGTGTGTGTGTGTGTGTGTGTGTGTGTGTGTGTGTGTGTGTGTGTGTGTGTGTGTGTGTGTGTGTGTGTGTGTGTGTGCAAGTGAGCATATGTATGTAGTTGTAGTAGTACTTTCATTTTACTTCTTTTCTCAAAATATGTGATATCAGGAGAGAGAGATATATATATGCATATATATAATATATAATATATATATATATATTGTTAAAAAATATTTTTTAAATGAAGTGGTAAAATCTACAAGCTTGTTTCTAGCGTTGCTATCTTCAGGATGTCTTTTGGGGCACGCCAACGATCTTTTATAGCGTGCGGGACTTGGTTTCAACTCTGTGTGTGCAGGCAATTACAAGACCTTTTCAGTCGCGAAAATATGAAACTGCGTGTATTATCCGAAGAGCAGAATTTAGTTAATCAAGAGCTATTATGCACAATCACGATTAAGGAAACGGGACAAAGAAGAACGATAGTCAGACTGTATGTGCTTGGTTTGTTTGTTTTGTGTGTGTGTGTGTGTGTGTGTGTGTGTGTGTGTGTGTGTGTGTGTGTGTGTGTGTGTGTGTGTGCGTGCGTGCATGCGCGCGCGCGCGCGCGTGTGTGTGTGTGTGTGTGTGTGTGTGTGTGCGTGCGTGCGTGCGCGCGCGCGCCGCGCGCGCGTGTAACAATCAGAGTGCCTGTCCTATCAAGTGCAACAAAATGAGATCATACAGCAACTAAATTGTCAGGCTTTCCGTATCTGGATAGGCAGACAGAGAGAAAGACAGACAGACAGCTAGACAGACAGACAGCTAGACAGACAGGCAGATAGATAGACAGACAGACAGATAAATAGATAGAAAGACAGAGAGACCTATAGATAGACAGGCGGATGAATAGATAGATTGACAGACAGACAGACAGATAGGTCTTAGATAGATGGACAGGTAGATAGATAGATAACTGAGTAGATATAGAGACGGATCATGCTGAGATATTTCTTTTTAATAAGGGACTTTTTGCTGTCATAATCAAGGTTGTGGATAATTGCATATTAACGTTTATATCTTCCAAAACTCTACACATATGGCCTGCGCAAATTGGCTGAAGAGGCGTATCCTATTCAAATAGCAAAACACACACACACACACACACACACACACACACACACACACACACACACACACACACACACACACACACACACACCAATTATATCTTCCAAAAAGCTAAACATATGGCCTTCCCAGATTGGCTGAAGAGGCGAATCCTACTCAAATAGCAGAAGAAGAAAAAAACACCGAATATACATAATGTCAGTAAAATATACGAATGTACGCAAAGTGTAAGAGTATAAGTAAAATGTACATGGTCCAGGTAAGGTTATAAAAGCCTTGGCCTACAGATTACATTTCAATTCTCCGGTTTTAAAGTGTTGCAAATACGTGGTGTATATATTCTGCAAATTGACAATTGAATATGTTTTACCATACTGTGAGCAAATGAGACGCTTTCTTACCAAAGAAGTCGTTGGAAATGTGTTGCCAGTTTCGGATGTTAAGTCAAACTGGAATTGTTTTCTTTTTACTTCAAAACGGCCAGCTATTACCCACCCTTCCCCATCCCATATTTCTACACCCTCTATTTACCCTTCCCTTTTTGTGTTGATCTGTTCTTTCTTGGGTTTTAGTTTTGATTTGTTCTTTTGATCATCAATGATCTGCTGTTGAAATCTGTTTATAGCCTAAAATCGTCAACGGAGTTCAACAGAATGTATATAAGAGAACCAGTCAGCATTTCGTGCCTTTAACTGATATCAGCACGTGATATAAGCTTGTTTGTATATGGTGTAAAAGCCCTGTCATTCACTGGTTTCTTTATATAACCAGAGGACCATTGGGAGAGTGACCATGACCTCTGCAAAGGTCGATAGAACCATGGTTCCTGATCCACACCACTGATCTGTACCATCGATCTGTATTGATTTGTACTACTAATCAGTACCATTGATCAGTACCATTGATCTGTACCACTGATCTGCATCAAACAGGGATAGTTCGTGGGCATGATCCATCTCTCCACCAAGCTTTTTCAAATTGCCGACACACTGTGAATCCACCCCTAGACCTAGACTCACACTTGCATTTGCACTAAAAAAAAAAGAAAAAAAAGAAAAAGAAATTCAATGGAATTGCCCATGGGTCACATTTTATCTTTTTGTCACGTCTCGTTTACAGTTTTGTAGCTTTTGCAGAATCTTGCTGACAGGCAAGGAAACAAACAGATGGTGGTGACCACATACCTCTCCTTGATGGAGATAAAGGCATGGGTCTGAGAGGCCCAGTGCTAAATCGGTCGAACCTGCTCTTTATGATCCGAACAACTAGAAGCACCTTTCTCGAAAAAACATGAAAAACAAACAAACAAACAAAAATACAGCAGCTCATGATTTATGAGATGTTATGATTGTCATCAAAATAACAGGTGGAACGGTACAATGGCGTACAGCAATGCTGATCAGAGATGGATGCCGATAAAAATACCAAGCCAGATAAAATGACTGTACATTGAACCTTTGAGAAACTTCATTTCATTTTAGTTCATTCCACCACACAAAGCTCCTTCAGAGGTGGTTTGAAATCTTGGAGGCAAGAAAGGCAACTAAAGCATGAAGTGAGACGATGGACTGTAACAATGAAGACCTGAGTGATGAGGGAGGTGTCCACTTCCGACGTGTCGTAGACCCAGGCCTGGCAGTCTTCCAGCTGGCGTTGTTGTTGGCTGTGGTTGCTGACACTGCTGTGGTTTCACTGGGAGAAGATGGAGCACTGGGAGTAGCTGGACTGCTGGCTGTCCTCCATGGGAATGGTCTGGTTCACCGCCACTCGGTGATCCTCGTTCTGAAGGACGTAGCTGTCCTCAGGCCACCAAGGGCAACCGACACCTGCACAGTGAAAGAGAAGGTCCTCTGTTATTTATGTCTCTTTCCCAGCACTCTCTCTCTTCTCTCTCTCTCTCTCTCTCTCTCTCTCTCTCTCTCTCTCTCTCTCTCTCTCTCTGTGTCTGTCTGTCTGTCTGTCTGTCTTCTCTCTCTCTCTGTCTGTCTGTCTCTCTCTCTCTCTCTCTCTCTCTCTCTCTCTCTCTCTCTCTCTCTCTCTCTCTCTCTCAGCAGAGCTGACCACTTACACTGTTTCATATCTTTTGATCTCCCTTGCATCCTTAAATGAATCCTCAAGCATAGGCTCAAAGATTGTCCCCTACATTTTATACTGTTTGCATAATGTCTTTAGTTTTTCAGCAACTTTTTTTCCTCTCCACACTTTCGTTTTGTTTTGTTCTACCTTTCGCTGGCTGCTTTGGGTTTGCTGTTGGATGCTTTTTCGAACCCTTGGTGGTGAGAACACCACAGAATTACGGACTGTGGTGTGTCTCTATTTAACGCCAAGAGCACAGACACAATCAGCCGTGTCTCCTTAATGAGTCCGATCCAGCGGACGAAAGGCCTAGGAGCAGGCGCTACATGTAGATCTACCTTCGGAGGGATTGCGATGGTTCCCTCATGCAGCTAGTGAAGGGTTTTCATATTTAAGATATACATTTTCTTCATTTTCAACTCCCCCCCCCCCCCCCCCCCCCCCAGTTTTTTTGTTTTTAAATTTCAAATCTTTGCCAAGTCATTACTATAATGATGGAAGAATTGTTAACCTGCACTTGTTTTCCCCCACTACTTAATTGTTCAGCATTTATAGATAGATATATATATATATATATTCTGTGTGGAGGCACCAGGCCTGAACCTTTTAAGCCTGGCTTTTGATGTATTATAAAGTAAAAATGATGTAGACATTTCAACAACAGTCCTTATTTGTGACATCATGGTGGTCTTGGCAATGGTTGGGAATATACATGTTGAACATGACAGCCAGTTCAGGGTCCCCTGTGATTGGTCTGAAGTTCTGTAAGATTTTTCCTGCGGAGCATCGCTGGACCATTTCCACGCTGTTGGGCAAAGACTGCTGGAGAGGATTCTCAGACAGACTAGGGACAGTCAACTGGACTCCGACATGAAAAGCATGCAGTGAAAGTAGGAATTCTATCGTCAACATGCCAGTAACTGGACGTTTAGCTCCAGGTGAGAAAACCCTGACTTCCAAGCTGATGCATAAACAATTTCCTTAATCATAAGTAAATTCAACAATAAACTTTGTCTCTATGTCGAAGTCGCTGAAATGTCTGTCAATGATTTCAACACGAGTCTGGTCTGAAAACCAATCTTGATTTTAAGCGAGAGGCCTTCGCGTTTCACTCATCCTGGGAACCACACACACAGTTAATTCTTTTCGGCGGGAATAAAGCGTGAGGTCCGAGTTCAACCATCTGCAACACCATCCATTGCCAGAAGAGATCCACCACAGCCTGACAGTGTAGCGAGGATGGAAGGTCGAAGCAGGGGGCCACAGGGATATGAAGAACTCCGAGATTAGCGAGGGGGACGAGGTGGAGGGGGGGGGGTAAAGTAAGGGGTATACTGGGAAATCCAGAGGGAAGTACATGAGCAGTGCGTGAGGACAACAGAGAAACCAAGGAAGAAGGTAATGCAAGTGGGAGCAAAGAGGAGGGAAAGTGGGAAGTCTTGTCGGAGCAGTGTAGACGTCCCCTGTGGTCGGCCAACCTTACCCTCCAGTTCAGCCACTGAGCTCCAAAAAGGGAAACCAGGACAGAAAGATATGTGATTTCGACCAGAAACTCTTCAGTTGAACCACAACTATCCGCCAGCTCAAAGGATTGGTATTTGGTCCATTAAAATCCCTCTCTCCTTTTAAATTGTCTCCTCGATTTGAAGGGATATGAATAGTTCGCTTTACCAAAACAGTATATTCCCATGAATGTTTTCATATCGCAAAAAATTTACTCGAAAGGTGCCATTTCTCAATGACTATTTTACTTAGGCAAGAGACAAGTGTGACGTACTCGATATCCTATCTCTAAAGTTGCATTCTATAAGTTCGATGCATGACAGCCTCGAAGATTTCCATACCATATATCTACACTGAAATGAAACCAAGAAATAATTCCAAATCAAAATTAGACAAGATGCAAAGCATATAAACGTCCTCCCAGTTTATCTTGAATACGCGTGAGATATATTATAAAGAGGAAAAACCGTTGTGGGCCGTTATGGCCGTTAGTGACGGCTATACGGTAAAATAACACATTGGGCATAATCCGTGACCCATAATGAACATACCTACAAATTTTTAGAAATATCGGCCAAGTACTTTCTGAGATTTTCCATAAAAAAGAAAACTGTTATGGGCCGTTACAGCCGTTAGTAACGGCTATAACGGTAAAATAAAACATCGGGCATGATCCGTGACCCATAATGGACATACCTACAAATTTTCAGAAAGATCGGCCAAGTACTTTCTGAGATATTCCATAAAAAAGAAAAACGGTTATGGGCTGTTATAGCCGTTAGTAACGGCTATAACGGTAAAATAAACATCGGGCATCATCCATGGCCATAATGAACATGCCTACAAATTTTCAGAAAGATCGGCCAAGTACTTTCTGAGATATTCCATAAAGAAGGAAAACCGTTATGGGCCGTTATGGCCGTTAGTGACGGCTATAACGGTAAAATAACACATTGGGCATAATCCGTGACCCATAATGGACATACCTACACATTTTTAGAAAGATCGGCCAAGTACTTTCTGAGATATTCTATAAAGAAGAAAAACTGTTATGGGCCGTTATGACCGTTAGTGACGGCTATAACGGTAAAATAACACATTGGGCATAATCCGTGACCCATAATGAACATACCTACACATTTTTAGAAAGATCGGCCAAGTACTTTCTGAGAGAAGAAAAGAAACACCCGAAGGTGCTGGGGAGGACCCAGAGAAGCACTGTCTTCACCTGCAGTCCTGTACCATCCTTGGAGGCCTGCGCTGTGTTGACGATGGGTACAGGCATGCGCAGGACACCCCATTAAGATATCAAGGGACATAACTGCTCCTGAACAGAGGTAAATCAGACTACAGGATGCAACTCATAACAGCTTTAAAGTAGCATCCCCATGGGTGTACCAGCCCGTATTTCATGACTGCAGAGCGCACCGGCGAAAAACACCACCCTCCAGCTGTCGAGCACACCCCACAGACCCAACCACCCCTGCCCACGGATAGATGAAGACAGTGCCACTCCAGACACAGCCAAGCTTTCGCCATACGGTCTTATGTGCCCTCAAGAGAGAAGAATATAAAGAAGAAAAACTGTTATGGCCGTTATAGCCGTTAGTAACGGCTATAACGGTAAAATAAGACATCGGACATCATCCATGACCCATAATGAACATGCCTACAAATTTTCAGAGAGATCGGACAAGTACTTTCTAAGATATTCCATAAAGAGCGAAAACCGTTATTGGCCGTTATAGCCGTTAGTAACAGCCATAACGGTAAAATAACACATTGGGCATCATCCATGACCCATAAGGAACATACCTACAAATTTCAGAAAGATCGGCCCAGTAGTTTTGTCTGGAGCGAGTGGAACACATTTTGACCACGGACGGACGGACAGACAGACAGACACACACACACAGACAGCATTTCTTCGTTCCCATTGTAAAGTACTCCCTGTTCTATAAGAACTGGGAGTACAAAAACCGTGATTAGAAGACAGGGTGCAATGTTAAACAATAGCATAGGAACTCGCTATTAATTGGCTCGTCTTCAATTTACGGACGTAGAGTTCCCTTCTTAAGAGGAGAGAGAGAGAGAGAGAGAGAGAGAGAGAGAGAGAGAGAGAGAGAGAGAGAGAGAGAGAGAGAGAGAGAGAGAAGACAAGACAAGACAAAATTCTTTATTTACGAGGATAATAGGTAAGCACTGACGTGCTTTTTTACATCCAGTCCTCGCCCTGAGTAGGGACTACAACATGCAGTGAAATAAAATAAGAGAGAGAGAGAGAGAGAGAGAGAGAGAGGAGAGAGAGAGAGAGAGAGAGAGAGAGAGAGAGAGACTTTAGTGTTCCAAAAGGAACCGAATAGGTGATGCCTTTTGACACACATAAAATGTAATGTAATGTAAAAGGATATTTATAGAGCCTTGCTCTGAAGAGATCAAGCTAAGTGACAAACTCGTTCATTTTCATTGTACTATTTGTTTGTATCTTGCCTGAATATGACCTAAGAGGTCGAAGCGCCTCGTGTTTTGTCTTGTGACTCGTTTGTCCACGTTTCTCTTGGCGGTTCGCTATCATTTATTTAAGAATTGGTTAGATTTCCGCCTGCAGTCGTCTCACTTTGCAACTACGCACATACAGACAGACAGACAGAGAGAGAGAGAGAGAGAGAGAGAGAGAGAGAGAGAGAGAGAGAGAGAGAGAGGAGAGAGAGAGAGAGGAGAGAGAGAGAGAGAGAACGAATTCGAATCTTTTAATGAGGGTAAATAGATAAGCTGAAAGCTTCTTTACACTATGCCCTCCAAAGAAAAAAATCAAGGTTACCGAATATGAAATTTGCAAAATGCACAGAGAGAGGGCGGGGGGGGGGGGGGGGGGGGGGGGGGGGGGAGTCAACACAAGTGATCAAGGCTACGACCTGTGGTCGGGGACGTGGAATATGATGACGGCCACCATGGTCTGCATGCCCTTAGAGACGATGGGGAGCAGGAGCAGGAGGAAGACACGGGTCTGGTAAGGTCCCCACTCTCCTAAGTACTGGTCCAGCTCTTCCATGGTCCTGCCTGTGAACACAC
>CM065716.1:14725169-14730169 GCA_033310375.1 Conus canariensis | reverse complement strand
CATGACAAGAAACCACAAAGTGGGTGTAAAAACGAAAAGGAAAGTAACCCCAGGGAAACATATGGAGAACTAAACATCACTTCATATGTCCCGCCGAACCTTCGCCGTGCCTCGCCAAAAATTTAGCACGTCATACGTCGTGGGTTTCCAGAGATCCATGCTTTTTTTGCATAGCAATAAAGTCCTGCCGTACGTCGTGGGTTTTCAGAGACCCATGTTTTTCTGCATAGCAGTAAGGTCCTGCTGTACGTCGTGGGTCTTCAGAGACCCATGCTTTTTTGCATAGCAATAAAGTCCTGCCGTACGTCGTGGGTTTTCAGAGACCCATGTTTTTCTGCATAGCAGTAAGGTCCTGCTGTACGTCGTGGGTCTTCAGAGACCCATGCTATTTTTGCATAGCAGTAAGGTCCTGCTGTACGTCGTGGGTCTTCAGAGACCCATGCTTTTTGCATGCAATAAAGTCCTGCTGTACATCGTGGGTCTTCAGAGACCCATGCTTTTTTGCATAGCAATAAAGTCCTGCCGTACGTCGTGGGTTTTCAGAGACCCATGTTTTTCTGCATAGCAGTAAGGTCCTGCTGTACGTCGTGGGTCTTCAGAGACCCATGCTTTTTTGCATAGCAGTAAGGTCCTGCTGTACGTCGTGGGTCTTCAGAGACCCATGCTTTTTTGCATAGCAATAAAGTCCTGCTGTACGTCAGGGGTTTTCAGAGACCCATGCTTTTTGCATAGCAATAAAGCCTTGCCGTACATCATGGGTCTCCAGGGACCCGTACATTGACTGAAAGAGTAAAGCATTGCTGTTATGTTGTTTGTTTATTTGCTTGTTTTTATTCCTTTCTTTGTGAACAAAAGCAAGTAATTTTTTCCTCTGATTTGCGGTCATGACTTTTCGACTTAAAGCCATGAAATTTTTTGTTTGATGTAGGTTAAAAACTGACTCGTTTATCCAGTGAAAACGTATAAAACTCAATACGATGGGTTATTCAATATCCGCGACGGACGGAGAAATTCAAAAGACGTGTGTGTAGAATCACGCCAGTATACAACACGTCTGGACCAGAGTAGGACGCACGCACGCTTCGTTTAACAAACCAGAGAGACCCATCAAGATCAGTGGCGACCCGGGTCGAGCGCCATGGCATTAGACACTAACCAAGAGAGAACGAGAATCGAGTTCTGAAAGGGATGTGTCAAAACGGCGCCAGAGCCAGAACCACCGGTCACCCCTTATCTCTCTTTCACACTCCAGCACACCCCACACTCAACGCATTCCCTCCCGCTTATATACCAGCGTTTTAAGGAGTAACTGTTTTTTTTTTCTCTCATCTCACTAATACCTCTCCTCTGCCGAAAAAAGACAGTTGTGGAGAAGGTACCGGAACTCGAGGCATGTGAGCTCATACTGGCGAGAATGCATGTGTGTATGTACATTTGAATTTGTACACACTTTGTTTTAAAGCTGTTTGCACCATCCATTTGTATGTGGTCATGATCTGTATGGGTATGATGTTTCGGGTATGATTTTAACCATTGTTTATCCTTATTTTGTACTTCAAGGTAATGCAGTACTTCAAGGTAATGCATTTTTCGTTATAGTTGTAAGTAAAAACAAGATGCAAAGCATATAAACGTACTCCCAGTTTATCCTGAATACGCGTGAGATATTCCATAAAGAGGAAAAACCGTCTTGAGCTGGTGTAACCGTTAGTAATGGCTATTCTGGCAAACATCGGCCATCATCTGTGACCTATAATGAACATATTACAAATTTTCAGAAAGATCGGCGAAGAACACTCTGAGATTTTCCATAAAGAAGAAAACCACTATGGGCCGTTAGCAACGGCTATAACGGTAAACTAAAACATCGGGCATCATCCGTGACCCATAATGAACATACATACAAATTTTCAAAAATATCGGCCACGTACTTTCTGAGATATTCAATGAAGAAGAAAAACGGTTAGGGGCCGTTAGCGCCGTTAGTAACACTATAACGGTAAACTAAAACATCGGGCATCATCCGTGACCCATAATGAACATACCTACAAATTTTCAGAAAGATCGGCCACGTACTTTCTGAGATACTCCATAAAAAAAGAAACCGTTATGGGTCGTTATAGCCGTCAGTAACGGCTATAACGGTAAAATGAAACGTCTGGCATCATCCGTCGCCCATAATGAACACACCTACAAATTTTCACAAAGATCGGCCAAGTACTTTCCGAGATATTCCATAAAGAAGAAAAACCGTTATGGGCAGTTATAGCCGTCAGTTACGGCTATAATGGTAAACTAAAACATCGGGCATCATCCGTGACCCATAATGAACATACCTAAAAGTTTTCAGAAAGATCGACAAAGTGCTTTCTGAGGTATTCCATAAAGAAGAAAACCGTTATGGGCCGTTATAGCTGTTAGTAACGGCTATAACGGTAAACTAAAACATCGGGCATCATCCGTAACCCATAGTGAACATACCTGCTAATTTTCACAAAGATCGGCCAAGTACTTTCTGAGATATTCCATAAAGAAGAAAAACCGTTACAGGCCGTTACAGCCATTAGTAACGGCTATAACGGTAAACTATAAACTAAAACATCGGGCATTATTCGTGACCCATCATCAACATACCTACAAATTTTCACACAAAGATCGGCCAAGTACTTTCTGAGATATTCCATACAGAAAAAAACCGTTACAGGCCGTAACAGCCGTTAGTAACGGCTATAACGGGGCAAACTAAAACATCGGGCATCATCCGTGACCCATAATGAACATACCTGCTGATTTTCACAAAGATCGGCCACGCACTTTCTGAGATATTCCATAAAGAATAAAAACCGTTACAGGCCGTTACAGCCGTTAGTAACGGCTATAACGGTAAACAAAAACACCGGGCATCATCCGTGACCCATAATGAACATACCTACAAATTTTCAAAAATATCGGCCACGTACTTTCTGAGATATTCAATGAAGAAGAAAAACCGTTAGGGGCCGTTAGTGCCGTTAGTAACGGCTATAACGGTAAACTAAAACATCGGACATCATCTGTGACCCATAACAAACATACCTACAAATTTTCAGAAAGATCGGCCACGTACTTTCTGAGATATTCCATAAAAAAGAAACAGTTATGGGTCGTTATAGCCGTCAGTAACGGCTATAACGGTAAAATGAAACGTCTGGCATCATCCGTCGCCCATAATGAACATACCTACAAATTTTCACAAAGATCGGCCAAGTACTTTCCGAGATATTCCATAAAGAAGAAAAACCGTTATGGGCAGTTATAGCCGTCAGTTACGGCTATAATGGTAAACTAAAACATCGGTATCATCCGTGACGTATAATGAACATACCTAAAAGTTTTCAGAAAGATCGACAAAGTGCTTTCTGAGATATTCCATAAAGAAGAAAAACCGTTATGGGCCGTTATAGCTGTTAGTAACGGCTATAACGGTAAACTAAAACATCGGGCATCATCCGTAACCCATATGAACATACCTGCTAATTTTCACAAAGATCGGCCAAGTACTTTCTGAGATATTACATGAAGAAGAAAAACCGTTACAGGCCGTTACAGCCATTAGTAACGGCTATAACGGTAAACTATAAACTAAACATAGGGCATTATTCGTGACCCATCATCAACATACCTACAAATTTTCACAAAGATCGGCCAAGTACTTTCTGAGATATTCCATACAGAAGAAAAACCATTAGAGGCCGTAACAGCCGTTAGTAACGGCTATAACGGGCAAACTAAAACATCGGGCATCATCCGTGACCCATAATGAACATACCTGCTGATTTTCTCAAAGATCGGCCACGCACTTTCTGAGATATTCCATAAAGAATGAAAACCGTTGCAGGCCGTAACAGCCATTAGTAACGGCTATAACGGTAAACAAAACATTGGGCATCATCCCTGACCCATAATGAACATACCTACAAACTTTCAGAAAGATCGGCCCAGAGTTTTGTCTGGAGCGAGTGAACACATTTGACCACGGACCCACACACACACACACACACACACACACCACACACACACACACACACACACACACACACACAGAAGCATTTCTTCATTCCCATTCTAAAGTACTCCCTGCTCTATAAGAACTGGGAGTACAAAAAAAAAAAAAAAAAAAGTCTTGGTTTCTGGCCTCCTCCACCTCCACCGCCTTGAGACTTCCTACCAACCCCTCTTCCCCTTTAAGACAAAAGGGCGTCCTTCTTAAAGTGTTAAGTTACCCACATACTTCTCTCTCTCTCTCTCTCTCCTCTCTCCTCTCTCCTCAATCGTTTGTCTCATCTCTCTCTTCTCTCTCTCTCCTCTCCTCTCCCGACTGTGTTTTGGAAGAGCTTCTTTTTGTTGTACTCCCAGTTCTTATAGAACAGGGAGTACTTTACAAAGGGAACGAAGAAATGCTGCGTGTGTGTGTGTGTGTGTGTGTGTGTGTGTGTGTGTGTGTGTGTGTGTGTGTGTGTGTGTCCGTCCGTCCGTTTTAGGTATGTTCATTATGGTCACGGATGATACCCGATGTTTAAGTTTACCCTGTTATAGCCGTTACTAACGCTGTAACGGCCTGTAATGGTTTTTCTTCTTTATGGAATATCTCAAAAAGTACTTGGCCGATCTTTGTGAAAATTAGCATGTATGTTAATTATGGGTTACGAATAATGCCCGATGTTTTAATTTACCGTTATAGCCGTTACTAAAGGCTGTATCGGCCTGTAATGGTTTTTGTTCTTTATGGAATATCTCAGAAAGTACTCGGCCGATCTTTGTGAAAATTAGCAGGTATGTTCATTATGGGTCACGGATGATGCCCAATGTTTTAGTTAGCCCGTTATAGCCGTTACTAACGGCTGTAACGGCCTTAACGGTTTTTCTTCTGTATGGAATATCTCAGAAAGTACTCGGCCGATCTTTGTGAAAATTAGCAAGTGTGTTCATTATGGTCACGAATAATGCCCGATGTTTTAGTT
>CM065716.1:14670169-14720169 GCA_033310375.1 Conus canariensis | reverse complement strand
ACACCGGATGTTGAAACTTGGAGTGCATGTGCTTCGGCTTATGCCCCTTCCGAATATTGTTGACTGATCAAGGTCAAGGTTGCATGACCTCGAACACTGAAAATATATTTTAGCCATATCTCAAGCACCAGTCAGCATAGGATGTTGAAAGTTGGAGTGCGTGTGCTTTGGCAATAACCCTTCCGATTATTATTGACCAATCAAGGTCAGGTTTAAGGTCAAGGTCGTATGACCTTGAACACTAAAAACATATTTTTAGCCATATATCAAGCACCAGTCAACGTAAGATGTTGAAACTTGGTGTGAAGGTGCTTTGGCTCACGCCCCTTCCGAATATTAACCTCCAAGATCGTCCGATTCTTTCACAGCTGCAAAGAGAAATTTAGAGTCTTCCAGTTTTTCACCAGTCCTTGTCTTTGATCTTTCAGCGAACACAAAGGGAGGTTTTCCTGGGTGGCAAGAGTGGTTGGCATGTGGAATGCGGATGACGTAGTGATCACTGCCTTTCTTTTCTTTTTTTTTTTCTTTTTTTTGGGGGGGGGGGGGGGGGAGGGAGGGGGTATGGCTGTCTTTTCCCCCCTTTTTCTCATCCAGTATTACAAAAGGGAGGGTTGAGGTGCTGGTGTTTTGTGGGTGGTGATGGCGTTTGCGATGGGGTATTGTCATAGTCGAGCGGTCTCATACTCAGTGCCGTCATATGACTGGTTTTAACAGAGACTAATTGAGGAAGAACAGGGCAGACAGGTGCCATGTGGTGGCTGGACAATCCAGTATATTCATATCAGTTCATTGCATATGGTCTGTTTGTCTTTTTTTTTTACTGCAAATTAAAAAGTTAGACCCAATGTATTTGTTAATCATGCAGTATGCGTACAAGACACTGATTCTTTTCACGAATAGCCGATGTTTGTTGTAAAAGACGCATGCTTGTATGAACAAAATTGTGCGTGTGCGAGTGAAAGGAGTACCTTTTAATTCATTGAATACGATTGTCAAGTACCGCATTTGTTAAAACCTTTACCTTTTGTTTCAGATGTATAATATCAGGAAGTGTAATGTACACTAATTCAGAAAAAACAAACCTCAGACCACTTTACATTACTATTGTCACTCGCATTGTCTCCTTCCCAACGGCCATCTTGCGCCGAATTTGACAAGATAACTGATTGCTCATAAGTGGTTGCTCTTCATTTTCATTGTCCTGAGAGGTCGCTGATCTTGCCTAAAGAAGATCTAAGAGGTCGAAACGCGTCCTGTTTTGTCTTGTAATTCGTTTGTCAATATTATCTGGCGGAGTTGTTTCAAATACCTTTTAAAATTTGTTTGTTGCAATCGAAAATCAGAAACATATTCATCCAGATGCCTTTTAGCTTTTGAAAATTTAATCGGGCTTGAACTATACCACAGTAAATCAAGTAATGTCTATCTGGGAACCAAAAAGAAAAACAAATATGATGTTACAGCGTTTAATTAATGAATGGAACGTTCCGAAACTTAACATCCTTAGACAGTGGTTTATGAGCAACGTTACAGAAATATCAGAAGAAAAAAAAAACTGTCAGGAAATAAGGAAGAAACAAAAGTTGACTGCAGGATTCGTTGTAAAATGAAAAAATAATAAAGTTTATAAAAACCTTTTGGTGGTAGTAGAATCCATTAGTGAGAACACTGACGTTTCAAGCCATAGGCCCGTTGTCAAAGTGAAAGGAGAGGACAGTGTAGACAGGAAAGCCTCTGTGAGAATTGGGTGAGAACATTTCATTTAATGATCAAGTTGGACCAAAATAAAGTCACTGATCACTGTTCAGGTGTATTGAGTTCACACAGACACACACCACAGTTCACACAAAGACACCAACACACACGCGCGCGCACACACACACCACCACAACCCCCACAAAACACACAACACCACACACACACACACACACAACACCCACCCCCCCACCCCACACCCACACCACACACACACACAAAAGGAGGGGAATAAATGGAAATATTCACTATTTTGCCTACTGAAAGAGAAAGAAACAGGGGCTAAAGAGGGACAGGACAGAGAGATTAAGGCAGAAGGGCCCTGGCTCAGCTAGACGTCAGTGACTCTGATGTTCATCCCAGCTGGCTGTGTGGTGCCCAAGCGGCTGATGACAAGGCTCTCCATGTGCTTTCTGTATACACGATCTCTGGGGTTCTGCCACACTGCCACTGGACCCACTGGCACATTCACTGTGAGGTCCAGTTTAAACTGCCAGTCTAGGAACTTAGTGTACGTCTTGACCTGCACCCTCTGCTCCAAGCTGTATATTGGGGAGACCTACCGCTCATTGGCCGACCGCTTTTCAGAGCACCTGAGGTCGATGAAGCTGGGCCACAACAACCCAGTCGGCCAACATTTTGTTGGTCCGTATCACAGCTTCAGTCATGCGAAGATATCAGCAGTGTGGCAGAACCCCAGAGATCGTGTATACAGAAAGCACATGGAGAGCCTTGTCATCAGCCGCTTGGGCACCACACAGCCAGCTGGGATGAACATCAGAGTCACTGACGTCTAGCTGAGCCAGGGCCCTTCTGCCTTAATCTCTCTGTCCTGTCCCTCTTTAGCCCCTGTTTCTTTCTCTTTCAGTAGGCAAAATAGTGAATATTTCCATTTATTCCCCTCCTTTTGTGTGTGTGTGTGGTGTGGGTGTGGGGTGGGGGGGTGGGTGTTGTGTGTGTGTGTGTGTGTGGTGTTGTGTGTTTTGTGGGGGTTGTGGTGGTGTGTGTGTGCGCGCGTGTGTGTGTTGGTGTCTTTGTGTGAACTGTGGTGTGTGTCTGTGTGAACTCAATACACCTGAACAGTGATCAGTGACTTTATTTTGGTCCAACTTGATCATTAAATGAAATGTTCTCACCCAATTCTCACAGAGGCTTTCCTGTCTACACTGTCCTCTCCTTTCACTTTGACAACGGGCCTATGGCTTGAAACGTCAGTGTTCTCACTAATGGATTCTACTACCACCAAAAGGTTTTTATAAACTTTATTATTTTTTCATTTTGTCAGGAAATAGTCAGGAGGTAGAACTGGCATTTTAACATCATTGATTTCGTCCAGTCAAGTCCAGACTTATGTTCTTGAGTATCTTACATCCTAAACCCACCCCCTTTCCTCCCACGCACAATAGTTCAACAACTTTAGAGGATAAGCATTTATTTTGTATGGGTTAAGACATACAGAAAAACATGGTGATCCGTTCAGTTAATGAAAGAGAATTAGCATCCCCATTATAAAAGCCTACATTTACTAAAACCGATTTTGCTCGGTAAACTGTTGAAAGGCGAAACTTTCAAATGGGCTAAAATATGACAGGTTTTCCCCTGAAATACATTCGGTACAGAAGTTTTGTCCACGTATGGTTAAAAACGTTTGAGTTAATATTTTTGGAAGGATGATTTTTATGCCTGTCGTGTTCTTTATGATAGGACTGAAATATCCGAACCTGAGGATTTCGTCATGAAGCACGTACTTTTTATGGCAAGTCTTAAATTGTCAACAAAATAATTAGTATGCCACATAGACCAAGAAAAATGTTTATTATGTGGAAGAGCGTCCTTAATAAAAAGTGCTTCATTTTCCGAATACTGCGGAATTCAGTCCGAAATATGAACTCAACGCTCATCCTTTAGCTGTTTTAGGATCCAGAAGTGCATCTGAAACATACTTGAGCAAAAATAATGTGCAAGTCCCAAAAAAGCATCTGCAGAGAAAGGAAACTGTTAATGCTGTAACTGAAAACTAATCATGATTATTATTTATAAAATGATGAGAGGATCAGCAAGATTATCGGTGGCATATTCAAACTGGGAGCGAGTTTTGGTTGGTCAAACTTTTTTTTTTCAAAGTACACAGAATTTGTTTTTGTAATGAATTATGATGGTTAAAAAAATAATAGTATTACAGTAACAAATATCTTAACAGAGGTGCAATTTACAGATAATGATTTGTGTTATTTTTGCTACAGGGAGAAGGACACAGTGATTTATTACTTACAGACATGTTTGCATGGTCAATCATGAAGTTAAAAAGAAATTGTCATCCCTTCTAAGAAATGCTCGGAACAGGGGACAGATCTTTCATCATCTGATCATTGACGGAAAGAAATAAAACTTTTTCATGATGAGCAAGACCACTTGGGTGAGTCAAAATAGGTTACAGGCCCGCCCGAGAGACACCACGTAAGTCACCTCATGATGTAAATGGAAATGAGAGGGATAGCAATAGTAAGGCGACACCAAACCAGAACCCGAAACCAGAACTTGCATTCGGTTTTAGCAAACTTTCACCTTGCTGAGTCAGTGATGGACTTTCTGAATTGTAGGGATTACACTTGCCCGATCTTCATGGCAAAATTTAGTCTCTCAAGCTTGGTGCAGAGTCTGACCTTGCCTGACTTCTTTTAGGATTGGAACCGTGACCGAACACTGATCCGTAGGTGTTTTTTTTTTTCTCATGGTTCTCTTACTCTTTATCCTCAGCAACTCTCGTTCCATTTGCTTCCTTCATCTTGTGCAATGGCTGAACAGTCGGCTGTTTCCTTCAGGACAATTTTCACTTAAAGGTGATTCTGCGATCCGTCGTCTGCCTTCAAATAAGTAGTGAAAACTATCCAGGTGCTGGACCACAGGCGTACACGATGATCCTTCCCTGTTGCGCAGTTTGTTAGCTGGAGTGTCGACACCATAGATGTCCTGTAGAAAACCATTTTCTGGGACATTACAAGTTGCCTCTGTGTAGACATTGTCCCACTGGGAATATGGAGGACTTCTTGAGCGGGCATGGGAGTCATACAAAGCATAATGAGAAGGAAAATGGACTTTGATGATCACTGACGGGACTGCATGTACTTCAGTTTCTTTATTCGATTTTGCTGCTGCTCAATTGCAGTTCAGTGAACCGCAAAGATTTCTCTTTCACGAAGCTGACTGCAGCCAGGAAATCACAGTCTTACAGTCTTCCAGCTGAGCAGCATGCACTTGCTTCAGACCAGAGCAAGAACAAACAGAAAAATAAGCTATGCATACCACATGTATTATACTGTCTGCCCTTATAACTTTATTCGTGGTCATTCCAATGCCTGCTATATATCTGTCTAAATTTTTACCTCTCCTTACATAATGAGAGAACCGTCACTTGTGGTTCTCTGTGAAACCACCTTAAGAATCTACTTGGCCACCTGGGAAACTAGCACAGGAAGCACAACACATCGAACCTATTAGAGGGCACGACCATTTTGGACAGGAAAATAAACACTATATAATGACCACCATACCCACAGACACCATGTACATTGTCATGCGACGTTAAATTTACTTTTGCTGCATCCTGGTTTTAGTGCAAATGTGCGGTTGGGATCCAGTTTCCTTTCACAGATCTACTATGGGCAAAGTTGTCGAGTAGGAGCAGGTGCGAATATGCTTGCAACCAAACTCTTTCTTTTTTTGTAGACAATCGAATACATCTGCCATCAATTTTATGATTGTGGAGGAGCTAGAGTTGAGAACATGAGTTAGGGAGAGGACATCTAACGACGCTGTTCCCCTCCCCCACCAACAGACATGTTTCCTGCCATCTCCCTATTTCTGGTCCCTCTTTCCTCCATGTTTCAAACTCCTCGCCCTCACTTCACCCCCATGAAAAAATAGTGGAGAAAAAAACACCTTGTTTCTCAGATGAAGGTGGAAGGGTAGGGAAGGGAGGGGGAACGGGGGGGAGGGGTGTAAGGCTCTATTTGCGTCCTTGTCAAATGAAATAAGTCGAAGAAGTAATTAATCTTAAAATCTCTCAGCACCTGCCCCAGATCCTTTGGCCACCTGGATATCTGTTCATATGCAACAATGGCGAATCCAAATGGTTCTTCTTCAGACTTGAAATACACACGCCAAGACCTTCTGTCTCTCAACATTGGAGGAGACTGTGACCCTGCTATTCGGGAAAAACTCTGTGTTTTTCCCTTCTTCCGATCGCCACACAGGTGTCGTAAAAAGTGTCGGCCTTTTCGCGGTGGTCGTCGGAAGCAAGGGCGTCGCATACCCGTGTTGATCAGAGTCACAGACAGTGTGGGCACAAGAACTGGAAAAAACAGCAGGCATCCTGAAAACTTGATAAACATTCCCCTTTCAGAGATGGTCAAAAACTCTTCCACAAACACTTCTCTTAAGTTTTCCTTCGTTAACGCCCAGTCCTGCAGACAAAAGACAATCCTAAAAACGACTTCATTATCGACAATGATTTTGATCTTCTCTTTATGACGGAGACGTGGCTCTACGAGCAAGGAGACGAGGCCCACATCACTGAACTGACCCCAGAAGGCCACGATTTCCATTCTTTTCCCCGTTGTGGAAAGCGTGGTGGTGGCATTGCTGTTGCCTCAAAGCAATCACTGACTTCACTGTCAGTGCGACGACTGACTGTGTTTTGAGGCCGTGGAGGTTACTCTCCCACAGGGCAGGGGTGCTGTTACCATTGTTTGTCTCTACCTACCTCCTCCCAGCAAATCAAACAATATGACGGACAAGATGTTCATTGATGGGTTTCCTGTTCTGGTTTCTCGTCTGTCAAATCTCTCAGGCGAAATTATGATTGCTGGCGATCTGAATTTTCATTTTGACTCCCTGTCCTGTCCCAATGTCAAACAACTAAAGACCCTCTTCAGTGACCACTGCCTCAAACAGCTTGTTGATCAGCCATCCCATCGGTGCTGTCACATTTTGGACTGGTGCATAGCGCATGAAAACCTCACTTTTGTGTCCGCTGTGCTGTGCTCGCCATCCCCTTCTCTGACCATGAGGCGATCATAGGAGCCCTTGCCATGGAGAAGCCCCAGAAAAAACAGCGCATGGTGCAGTCCAGGAACCTGAAGCGGATCGATCCAAAGCGTTCCAGGCAGACGTACAGCATCTGGTGGCCTGTGATCTGAGGGACTGCCCGGACCACCAGCTTGCCGACCACTACAACGTGGGTCTCCGCAGCATTCTGGACCAACACGCCCCTCTGGTCACCAGGATGGTGACTGACCGCCCCTCAGCGCCGTGGAGAAACAACAGTGTCAGGGACGCGAAGAAAGATATGCGTCAGGTGGAGCGCAGATGGAGGTCAACTGGTTTGACTGTCCATACAAAAGAAAACTGAACTCTTACTCTACGTTTACTAAGAACGTCCGAGTAAAATACTATAGTGGCCTTATTGCCGATTGTACCTCCTCAAAACAGTTGTATGCAGTGGCTGGTCAGCTCTTGGGCACAGTTCAAGTTTCCCCCCTCCCAGGCAACCTTGACCCATGCCAACTTCCAGAAACGTTTTCTCGCTTTTTTCATGAGAAAGTGTCCAAAATAAGGCATGATTTGGATTGTCGAAACGCTGGCCCACCAAACTTCAAAATATTTAATGGCCCCAAGCTTAGCCGTTTTGACACAGTGTCTGAATCGTTCGTCTCAGAACTTATTTCCAAGTCTGCTACAAAGTGCTGTGATCTTGACCCAGTCCCCACCAACCTCACCAAACAGAATCTTGCCGATCATGCCCTAGTTCTCACGAGAAATATAAATGCTTCTCTGGCTACTGGCTCTGTTCCTGCATGTTTTAAACATGCTCTGGTAGTTCCTCTTCTAAAGAAAAATGGCCTATGTCCCGATGAACTTAAAAACTTTAGACCTGTTTCACACCTTCCTTTTTTCTCCAAAAACCTGGAAAAGGTTGTCTTTGTGCAACTTGAACGCCATCTGTCCCAGCACAATCTGTATGAAATAAATCAGTCTGCATACAGACAGAATCACAGTACCGAAACAGCGTTGCTTTCTGTGACTGACAGTCTCCTTCGGTCCGCTGACAACAAAAAAAGCATCGCTCCTGACTTTGCTAGATCTCAGTGCCGCATTTGACACTATCGACCACAGTATTCTTTTAAAAAGACTGTCGGTGTCTTTCGGTACCACAGACATTGCATTAGAATGGTTTCGGTCATACCTGACTGGCAGAACACAATCTGTGTCTGTTGGTGGCAAGGTCTCCTCACCCCTTCCCCTGGACTTTGGTGTGCCCAAAGGCTCCGTTTTGGGCCCCCTTCTCTTCTCTCTGTATATTCAACCTCTATCTATGGTCATTGAGGAACACGGGATTCCTCATCAGAAATTTACCGATGACACCCAGCTGCACGACGCTGCTGAGCCTGCTGCATTCCAACTTTTCGTATCGGAATTTGAACTGTGTTTCCAATCTGTTAAATCATGGATGCTTAAAAATAAGCTCAAGCTAAATGATGAAAAAAACTGAGGCTCTGTTGGCAGCACCTCGTTCTGTTTTGGATCGCATTTCTGAAAAATCTATTCAAGCTGGAACCAACAAAATTCCCTTTGAAGACAGTGTGAGGGATCTGGGTGTCCATTTGGATAGTACGTTGTTCATGAATGTCCAGATCGGTCACCTGTGTCGTTCAGCCTATTTGGCTTTGAGAAAGATCGCGTCAATTCGCTCGTATCTCACACAGAAAAGAACTGCCTAACTTATCTGTTCCCTCATCATGTCAAAACTCGATTACTGTAACAGCATTCTTGCCGGTCTTCCCACTGTCGATTTAAACCGACTTCAACGTATACAAAACAACGCAGCCAGACTTGTTTTCCAAAATTTCAAAAGAACCCACACTACACCTCTGTTAGTTAGACTACATTGGCTTCCCATTCATGCGCGCATTCAGTATAAACTCGCAACACTTGCCTTCCGACACTTTGATGAAACATTGCCTGCTTATCTTCCCAATCAACCCTCTCGCACTCTCCGCTCTAGCAGTGATAAACTTCTCAAGCTTCCCCGCATGAAACTGAAATCCTTTGGCCAATGTTCTTTCAGTTATCAAGCCCTCCTCGTCTGGAACTCCCTCCCCTCCCAGCTCCGCTCTTCACAGACTCTCTCTGCGTTCAAATCTAGTCTCAAAACGCATCTCTTTCAGAAGTCCTTTTGTCTTTCTTCATAGCTTACGAGTTAATGCGTGTTTCCCATGCATTCTCCATCCTTCGCCTCTTGTATGTGTACGGGCGCTTCCGTGCCTGAATGCTTATGTGCTTTTGCGTGTGTGCGTTCGTGTGTGTGCGTTTACGCGCGTGGGATTTTGTTGCTTCGTGTTGAGTTTGCCCTTTGTGTGTGTGTGTGTGTGTGTGTGTGTGTGTGTGTGTGTGTGTGTGTGTGTGTGTGTGTGTGTGTGTCTGCCGGTGTGGGTGCTTCCTTCTGCATGTTTTAAATTGTACCCCGTGCAGTGTTCACGAAATTGGGGGCGGTGGGTGGGTGGGTGGGTGTGGGAGTGGGGATTGGTTCTTTTCTTCTATTCCCAAATTCTTGTCGAGCGTTGTTCATAAAATGTCATGTGTGTAGTGTGTGTGGGGTGGAGTGGGGATTGGTTCTTTTCTTCTATTCCCAAATTCTTGTCGAGCGTTGTTCATAAAATGTCATGTGTGTAGTGTGTGTGGGGTGGAGTGGGGATTGGTTCTTTTCTTCTATTCCCAAATTCTTGTCAAGTGTTGTTCATAAAATGTCATGTGTGTAGTGTGTGTGGGGTGAGTGGGATTGGTTCTTTTCTTCTATTCCCAATTCTTGTCGAGCGTTGTTCATAAATGTATGTGTGTAGTGTGTGTGGGGTGACGGTGGGAGGAGAGGGGGGGGCATGGGAAGAAGATGGAGTGGGGGGGGGGTGGCTTGTGCATCTGTTTTAGTGCTTACTTTGTGATCTATTGTTTTGATGCCTTTTTTCTCAATATTGTGCAATGTTTATGGAAACTTTTATTTTTCCTGTATTGTGAAGCGCTCTGAGGATGTCTTTTTCTCTCATCGAAGAGCGCTATATAAGCTCAATTTATTATTATTATTATTATTATCTCCGTACGAGACATGATCAATGACTTCTTGAAGTAAAATTTCATTTCATCATTTGATATCCAAGGCCCTTTTTTCACATCAGTTTCTTTCAATGGGTTTTTAATGCGAGCAATAAATCTTCAGAGAATACATCATCATTATGCATATTTTCTGCAACAAGTATTGTAGGAAAGTTAATTTTCAAGTGTATATGGTGAATACATCATCATCATCAACAAGCACGGAACTATGTTTCTTACAATCTTAATTTGAGTCTTCATTAACAATGACAGATCGAGTTTACTCTTTCGTCCATCAGGCCATATAGAAGAAAAAACATAGTACAGCAATAACCATGCAGGCACACAGTCATATGCCCTTTGCAAAGATGACACATAAAGTATACAGAAAGAGAAAAGTTTTTTTTTAAACGGCTTCGTACAATCACTAACACATTAAGTATTCAAAGAGAATATAGAGTGCAAATCAAATACCACCAGACACCGGGTCATCTTTTCTTTGAGTGGACAAACTAACAGCATTATCACTGCGCAAAGTAGACTTTGGTGATTGAAAAAGTAACCCAATGGCATTATTTATTTCCATAAATGACATTTTCTATATCATCCTCTGTTTTAGTAGAGTCAGCTGAGCAAGGCCAGATACTGACATTTAAGCATGAATGTCGTAAGATTTTGTATAAATTTCTCTTCTTTCAGAAGAATGGGTCTTAAACACATTATGAAAGTTAGCTTCTCTCTCACATATGTTATATATTTTTTTCATCCAGTAAGTGTAAATCTTCTGCCTTGCCAAGTTATGATTTAAGTATTCTAAATTTTACTCAAAACACACGCTAGTACTATACAGAAGAAGAGAAATAGCTTTTTCAAATAAACTGAAACGTATCTCTGAATATTCTGTGATTACAAAACAATTCATTTTCTTGATTTCAGCAAGTTACAATGTGTGCAATCAAATGATGCATCCCTGCCATCAAAAGCTAACAACAGGTTTATACCCTTTGCTCTGCAGAATATCTTTTCCTAATCCATCCGTTGTCAAAATTACACTTTCTTTTTCGAGGAGGACACAACACCCCACGTTCACATTATCGTCTTTAGGTAAGTTAGCTTTCAACTTTTACACTGTGAATCTGTATCTTTTAACCGACTAGTGAATCTATATCTTTTAACCGACTAGCATGCTACAATACGTATTTTCCAACTATTATGTTCAAACCCTGAATTTCTTTACTTTGGTGGCAGTACGCAGGCTATTGTGCAACAGTTCGTGACATGGCACAGTTGAAAGATAAAAATCATGTCACATCAAATGAAAGGCCAAATATTTTTCAATAAGCCACGTTGTACACAAATCAGTCTCTATCTCATTGGTCTCTATCTCAGCCAACAAAAAAAAAAATCACCAAAATAACTATTAAAAATGATGAAGCATGACCCATGTTGTACACCAATCGGCCTAGGAAGATTTGTTTGTATCTCGGTTAAAAATCACCAAACTAAAAAACAAACAAAAAGAATCATGAAACAATGTTTGTGTTACTGTGTTTTTTTACATTCGATAATCAGTCAATCAATTTGTCTATCTATCTATCCATATGCATACATACATGTAAAACCTTGGGTCTTTGATTGATCAAAATCCGTCCCACTTAAGATTCACTGAATAGTAAAAGCAACCAACACTGTGTTATTGCAAATTTTCGGTTTATCTGAACCCTTCCTCAAGCTAGAACGCAGAAGACCTGCCAATTGAAAGCCTTTTAAAAGATAAAAACAATCATCTCACACTTTCTTTCCACTGAGTGACTGTTCACTCACCCTATCCCCACCACACTTCAAGCTCTCTCCTAAAACCTGTGTAAAAAGAGTGGGTGTGGGTGTGGGTGTGTGTGTGTGTAAGATTCATAGCTTTAAAAGACAGGAGGCACGAGAAGAAATCCTTCCCCATCGAGTGCTCTTGTGACCTTTATAGTTTCTTCAAAGAGGTTGGGGGGGGGGGGGATACTGCAGGACCATCATGTGGCAACTGTTTCAGTCTGTGGAGAGCACATCAGGATTGTTGGTGGATTCTGCTTACCTGCTGGAGGAGAAACACTTCCATATAAGCCTAGAGGAAACTCTCGAAAATCTGTCTCGCAAATTGAGAGACAGACAGATTAATCGTGAACAATTTAGCATATAGTAGCACTGCAGTGTAAATAGAGGAAACTCTCGAAAATCTATCTCGAAAATCAAGAGACAGACAGATGAATCTTGACCAATTTAGCATATAATACATTGCAGTGTAAATACAGGAAACTCTCGAAAGTCTGTCTCGAAAATCGAGAGACAGACAGATTAATCGTGAACAATTTAGTATATATCAACATTGCAATGTAAAGATAATTGATAGAATTTGTTTGAATTGAATAATCAAAATCGTTAATGGCGTATTGTAAACTGTGGAAACGCCGTTTCCAGCTGAGGCATATGACTATTCAAAGTACATGGGTAGAATGTCCTTCCAGATGGCGAGCAAAATGCTCATGACATTCTTCAGAGGTTAATAGTTTTCACAACCAGAGCTTGTGGTGGCACTGACAATGACTGCCAGCAGGAGCACGTCCTGTCCATCAGTCAGCCAGACTGGGTGCTGTTCACACTGCTGAGGTGGCTCCTGATAGAAGAGAACTCTTTCTCATCTCTTCTTCATCTTCGTGGGACTTCGTCTTCTTTTTGTCTTTGTTGTTACGATTCCTGGAGAGAAATAAAGAAACAAAGATATCAAGAGTCGTCGGCACAACAATATCTTGAGAGAAACAAAGACATCGCGACTCGTAGGCAAAAAGCCTGGTGTGATTTTTTATTCGTTAAGATTAAGATTCATGCATGGAAATAATGACTCTCTCTCTCTCTCTCTCTCTTCTCTCTCTCTCTCTCTCTCTCTCTCTCTCTTCTCCTCTCTCTCTCTCTCCTCTCTCTCTCTGCGTGCGTCCGTGCGTGCGTGCTCGATAAGGGGCCATATGTGAAAGGTAAGGAAGAATAGAGATGGAGAGAATGAATGGCAGACTGACTACCAATCAATAAACGTTGTGATTTCGGGTGCATGAAAAAGTAATCAATGGCGGTACATGATCAGAAACGTCCTCTTTTTCCGATCATCTCAAGCCCTCCAGTCAACATTTTGACTTCACAAAGTTTGATTTTAAACTTTGATTTTGTCAATGAAATGCTTTGATCAGATTGACTTGTAGGTGTGCGCCGATCAGAGTGAGAGGCGAAGTGTCTGTGTGTGAGTAAAGAGTTCAACGATGTCCAATGTCACATGAGCACGGTTCACTTTGCTCACTGTTTTGTGGTAATGTGTGTGATGACGGCAACTCCCTGTTTGTATTCGTATCTTGACCGATGTCTGCCAGACATACAACACAGCACGGTAGTGCAATATCAGCAAGCATTGAATGCGTCCCCAAGTGGAGACTACTCTTTATGTCTGGTTACCACTGCCATTCTTTTTTATCATTATTATTCTTATATTTGTTTTTGTTGTTGTTATTATTATTATATCATCATTATTATTATTATCATCATCATTATTCTTATTAAATGGGTAATGTTCTTCCAGTATGCACAAGGTCGCTTTTGAATTGATCTTAAATTAGGGTCTACGCGCTTTTTGTTTGATGCACAGCATCACATTCATTTGAGTTTTCATACTGGACCTACTTCAGAAAATTGATGGCATCTTCCGCTGTGTCAGGCAGAGTTTGGTGCAAGGTTTCTGGCAGGAAAAGGGCTGATATGCCACCAAGAAGTGCAAGTCCTCCAAAGACAACCAGCGGCACAGCTTGACCAAGTCGTCCTCCGATATACAGACCCTGGGAAAACATGAGGAAAACTGTCAAGTTTCTTTAGGAAAAAAATATTTGTTCTTCGCTAATTTCAAAACCTCTACCTAAGCAAAATACTTTAACCACCACCACTGCCCCTCTTTTCAACCCCCTTCTCCCCAAAAAGAAAGAAACAAAAAACTAACTTTTAAAAAACGACAGGGTCTGTTCTCTCGTCCATAAAGAAATAATCATACAAATGTATGCCCCCACATCAGACCGTAATGATAATGATGATGACCATATTGAAGAAGTATGATGGATTCTACCGTCGTGTCCAATGGTTGAGTAGGCAGGCAGGTCATCTGCTGATGTGGTCCTCATGTGAGAGTGAAGACCAATTCTTGAGGCACAAAGTCTACCACAGACGCTGCATGGAACTGAGTCCTGCAAGGATGGGTCCCGTCTTCTCCGATTCCTCCTTTCCTGGATGGTAGCTGCTCTGTTGCGTTTAAATATATTTGTGCACTGTTGCTTCCACTGTGTTCTGTCAAGGGCGACATCTTCCTGGGAAGCAGTGTCGATGCTGCAGCTTCTGAGGTTGGCCTTCAAGGTGTCTTTGTATCTCTTGAGAGGCCTTCCTTGGTCACGTTGTCCTCCCTTCAGTTGTCCATAGAGCAGCATCTTTGGAATTCTGCTGTCCTCCAAACGGATAACATATCCTGTCCATCGGAGCTGACTTTTGATGAGTATACACTCAGTGCTGGGTAAGCCACACTTCTTTAGAACCTGTAGGTTGGACACTCTGTTTTGCCATTTGATGCTGAAGATATTGCGCAAGCATCGTTGATGGAACTGTTTGAGTTGTTGGATGTGTCGGCAGTACGTGGTCCACGTCTCACAACAGTAGAGGAGAGCACTCAGAACCATAGCTCTGTACACGGCAACCGTTGTGTGCAATCTGATGCCATGGTCTTGCCACAGACTCTTTGAGAGTCTGCCAAAGGCAGAGGGGGCCTTTGAGATGCGCAACGTCATTTCTGCATCCAGAGACCCATTGCTGCTCACAATGCTGCCCAAACAGCAGAACTTGTCCACAGTTTTGATCTCTGTGTTGTTGATGGCGATAGGTGATGGTGGAGCACTGCCAGCAGCGGATGGTAAAGGTTAGAACATGGCCTCCGTGTTACCAAGGCTGATTGTAAGTCCAAAGTGTTGACAGACCCTTGCAAAGCGATCTGTGATGCATTGGATGTCTTCATGGGAATGCGCGGCCAGTGCACAGTCATTTGCAAAGAGGAACTCTCTTAGAAGCGCATCAGATAATTTGGTCTTGGCCTAAAGTCGTCGAAGATTAAAGAGTTTGCCATCTGAACGTAACTGGATGTATACCCCCTTGTCACAGTCCCGGAATGCATCAATCATACTGAAGAAGTATACGCTCAGCTTCAAACACTCATAAAATAAGGACTCTACAGAATGGCATCCTCATTATTCGAGATAACGGACATGCTATGTTTGGTAAAGATCCACTAAAACATTAAAGGAATGTCTGTGGCCCACACAGTAATGAGACGATCAATGATATGGACTACGCCTGCTTGAATTCGTCAGAGATGATGACTTGGTTCTTGCCAATACTCTCGGTGAACATAAAGCATCTTGATAATGGACATGGCAATTCCCAAACGATCCCATTGCAAGGTAGAGTGTTTTTTGTGAAGAGATAGAAGAGTTCTGGCATTAGCATTGTTGAAACAAGGACATTCGTGGGAACTCACCATTGCACAGACCATGACCTTGTCTTGATGACCTTTAAAGTACAATAGGAGAACAACAAAAGTGACAAACACCCGTCCCGATTTAAAGTTTGAGAAAGGTACGAATTCTGACATCGCTGAACAGTTCAAATTGTCCTATTGCCTGCCTGCTTGAAGTAGACCTTGAAGACTTCATAAACAGTTTCCACCAAGTGATGCATAAAACACAGAGGAGGTCCCCGGAATATGCCGACAGACATTCACGCCATGGATCATGAGATGTGCCTTGGACATCTCTAACTGTCACACTAACCGATTCAACCAATAATCACCCTACGTCTATAGCCACCAGCGACACCGACACACTGGTCAGGCCATGTAAATTGTCCTTTCTTTTACCTTTCCTCTTCCCTACCTAGGGAAATGCTTTATATCAAATAAGGGCGTACGCGACGGAACGTCACATGTCGCCATGTGAGGCTACGTCACATGACACAAACATTAGATTGAGCTTCACACCCGCTGGGATAGGCGACGAAAAGACCAGGAAAAGGGAGGAATACAGCACTGTGAACCAGAAAGATGAAGAATGTGAAAGAAAAAGGAATGAACAACCATGTGATGACATGGGCAAAAAAACTGCAAAAAAAGGACGCACAGAAAGCTTTTAGGGGTGTTAGACACTTGACCAAACAGAGGCAAAATTACGTCAGCACAGCTCAGTATAAAGGCAGAAACTGTTTCACAGAGGAAGAAGAAGACATCACTAAATGACAGACTGTATAATGCTCTGAACAATGCAACAAAGAGCAAAAGAGATCCATGTGTGCTGAGAGTAGGGTTTTTTAGTTAAATGAAGATGACTTTCTTCTCTATGGAGAAGACACACCAGCATGAAGGCATTTAAATGTGGCAAAGTTGCAGGCCTTGACGACATTCCTGCAGAACTCTTGTAAGACGACGTAGAAGCTGTTACTGCTATGTACCTGCCATCTGCAACAAAATACGTCGCACTGGTGACTGATTCACGCGATGACTTAATTATTGATCATCCCTCTTTCGAAGACAGGAATACTGCCTG
Organism: Conus canariensis; assembly: GCA_033310375.1. Lineage (NCBI taxonomy): Eukaryota > Metazoa > Mollusca > Gastropoda > Neogastropoda > Conidae > Conus > Conus canariensis. The sequence continues at coordinate 14,703,613 of CM065716.1, read as the reverse complement.
AGGTACAGCACAATTACTCTGATCAGCCATGCCAGGAACGTAACGCTCAAAATCGTTTGGACAGATAACAGTCACAAGCAGCAAGCATTATTACTGGCTTCTGCAAAGGTAGAGACATCATTGAACAGACCTAAAACCTGCTTACCCTTTGCAAAACACATCTCCAACAGCAGGGAGAGTTCAGCCACGTCTTCATAGACTTTGGGAAGGCGTTCGACAGAGTGTGGCGGGAGATTCCATCGGTCATTATGAGGAGCTTTAACATCAATAAAATCTATATAACGCCATCCGTCAAGTATATTCACACAGGGTATAGCTGGAAAATCTTTCCTAACTTCATTTAAGTTCGTAAAGGCCGACTTCAAAGTCCAGCAATTTGAAAAATATACCTGGAAGGCATCATGACTGACGTGCCAGGGGATCACGTCATACACTGTCGGCATGGAAGGAAGAACGGTCACACACCTTTACCTCGTAGACGACATCGACGGTCTGGCAAGCCGTGAAGAAGTACTCACCCAGATTGTAAAACGACTGGATGAAAAATCAACGTGACATGGCATGAAAATAAAATCAGCGCCCAAAAAACCAAGCTGGTGGCCATCCACAGCACCACAGTCACTGCTGATGTAACTGTCCATGACCAGTCCAAAAGTGTACTTACCTCAGAGCTGTCGTGCGCAAGGAAGAAACTAAATCAGAAATCCTTCCAGGACAGAAAAAGAAAGTCAGCGCTGTCAAGCTTGAAATCCATTTAGAAGGGCAACTACATCTCCACGAAGCACAAATTCAGGCCCTTGCACGCACTGGCGTATTCTATTTTCCATGCCCGTGAGATATGGATTCTTACAGCATATCTCGAGAAAACTCAAGCCATAAAAAATGAGATGTTATGCAAGATACTAAACGTTAGGTAAATTGTTCACCAATGAACAAAAGTGTCATACTTTACAGCAGCACCCTGTACCATATACAGACCTGCTGCCATTAGTAAAGAAAAGAAAACCACGTTGGTATGACCATGTAACAAGATCCAATGATCTTGCTAAAAAGAAATCCTCCAATGTAGTGTCGAGGGACAGAGATGGAGGGAAAGACGAAAACAAACAAACAAGCAAACAAACAAAAAAGAATAGACTGAAAACATGGCAGGATGGAGAGAGAAACCATTAGCAGAGAATCAGCTGTGACAACATGGACAGAAGGGGGGACTTGGTGAACTGTTCTTCAGTGCAGCGTCCCAGTGAGTCATTAGCAAGTACTGTAGGTGATACGCACATGATACTCCCTCGCCCCGCCCCCATCTTCATCTCTCCCTTCTTCCGCTCAAATCCATCAGGCGACGTCAAAGTCTAAAAAGGCATTCGATCTGGCTACACACTCTTTAAAGATCTGATCCGCCCTTGCTGTCCATGTCACAGTAAATAACAAAGACACAGTGTCACGTATACGAGTACACGTCCTGTCTGTAGTCTTCCTCACAACAGCAGAACCAGGCGTACATGATCCAATAAGGTTACAAACCAGATCCGCCACGTAAGGTGACACGATACCCCCGACTCGATCCCAAGCAAGGCTGAAGGCCATGGAGAAGTTGCGTGTGACTGTGGGGAAGATCTCCGCAGTCATGATGTAAATGACTGTGTAGGATGCAGATATCCCCAGCTTCCCCACCATGGCCAGAGCTGTCGTGACCCACTGTACTCTGTGTCAACATCAATGCAGAATAACACATGATATAGGAAGGACAGAAAAGATGGAAAAGAGAGAAACAAAGAAGTATCAAAATAAATTCAGATCAACTGATTGAATTTTTCTCGTTTTAAATGCGAGTTAAATATCTATTACTTTAAATTCTGCCACGCAATAACGAGAGACATGTGACATTTCAGTGTATTGCTTGATAACACTGTGTGGATATAACCTTAAAGTTGTTTCTTCTGCTGCTTGTTATGTCTTAGAAGGTTTTCAGTAAGTTGACACAAGGCTAGTGTAAACGTAAGTAGCTTTCTTTCGGATCAAAGACATCAGGACTAACTTGATTCTCTGAAATCCCTTTGTTTTCAAAATTGTATTTGATTCGAAAAGCATTGATCTGTTTTAACATAATGGAAAGTGTGTATATATGCATGTGTGTATCTGTGGATGTATCTGTGTATATATGTGTATTTGTATGTATGCATGTATATATGTATGTATCTATGCATAAACGTGTGCATGTATCTATGGTTTATGTAAGTGAGCATACGTATGTGTTCGTGCATTTTGTACGTATGTGCGTACGCGCGCGCGCCCGCGTATGCGTGTGCGTGTGTGTGTGTGTGTGTGTGTGAAAGATCGATCGATTGATCGATCGATAGGTAGAGAGAGAGAGATGGAAAGTAGATAGATAGATCACTTGACTTATAATGAGCGCGCAAAAAAATCAATATTTAGTATTTCTCGAATCATGGACAGTGGTAGGACATACAAATATCAAACAGAGTCATCTTAAAACGAGTAATATGCAATGTCTCATCAAAACAGTAGACAAGCCTGATTTTGAATTCCGTTTACCCTTAATGGCGCAAACTGCACAGGACAGAAAAGAATGAAAAACTTTTCTTTTCCTCTATCATATCAGTGCATTGAATTGTTTTCTCTCCTAATTTGCATAATTCATTTTCATGAAGTGCACGTGCTCCTTCATTTCATGTGTAGATCTATAAGCGAGCTGCAAGAGCATTATTATCATTATTATGATTATTATTATCATTATCATTATTTCTCCCCTGAAGTCTATCTTACTTAATGCATATCTTAGTCAGCTATCAAAATAGTCTAGTAGGACACTTCATTTTTTTTTCATTACTGCCGGACCGTACAATCACCCTCTTAATTGACCGTCTTTCACAATTTTAAAGCTTTAGTCTTGGTAAGCAAACACATGGGAACTCCTCATCCCACCAGAAGACTATTGATCGATTTTGTCTTTCTCTGGGTTACGAAATTACAGTTAGGACAGTTAATAATGTGCATGGACTTTTTTTTAAAAAAGGATACATGCTACTAGAAATGCAATGAATATTCAGATTTTTCTCTTCACTTTTCTTCATCTGATATAATACCTCTATCCAATGCATATGTAATCTAATAAGTTTCTTTTTGAGAAATGCGTTCAAAATACAAACTTCCAATATCTTCTGTTTACTTTCATAAAAATGTGTTCCTTTACTAACTCTACAGTTCCTCTGTAGCAGTGGTTCTGTCATTGTTGATGTGAGTATCTAGATAGTTGTAATTTCCATATTTCCCACATTCGTTGATGAATTGTTAGCAGGTGACTTTTTTTTTAATGTAGTTGAATCCAAAAGTGTATGGCAGCTTGTAAAAATGCCATTCTTTATTCAGTAAGTGTATAAGCAAATATCACTTCCTTTATTTCATGTTATAAATTACTCAGATGTTCTTTCGCTGATCACTTGCAAAGGAAATTACTTTCCAAGTTATGACTGTGGGATTATATTTTTTCTGTCATCAAACCATTTGACATTGTTGTCTTCTTTTTTTACACGTTTTCTTCTTTTCTTTTTTCTTTCTTTTTGCATGAAATGTCATGTCTTTTTCAGTGGCATCCTCTTCCATTGTCCTCTTTCACTATGTCATAAAAACCAAAATCACAATTAGCTCGTCGGCTCTTCATGGAGGACATCGAGGAGAAAACCCTGGCGTCTTACCGTTCTCCTCCACGCTACTGGGGCCGCTACATGGACGACACCATGACCATCCTCAAACCGGAGCTGGTGGAAGACTTCACTAACCACGTGAACAGTCAACATCCTGCTATCAAATTCACTGATGAGGTGGAGGAGAACAACTCAATTGCCATGCTAGACACACTCGTCACACGGACAGAGGACAGCCTCTCCTTCAGTGTGTACCGCAAACCTACCTACACCAACCAGTACCTGCAGTTTGAAAGCCACCAGCCACTGGAACACAAACTTGGAGTGATACGCACGCTCACCCATCGGGCCAACACCATCTGCTCTACTCAGGATGCCAAAGACCAGGAAATGGAACACCTCAAACTGGTTCTTACCATATCAGGCTATGAGAAGTGGGCGTGGAACATCCCAGCTAGTAAGAAGATCACACTGCATCCTACCACCAAACAAGACCAAAACAGGCGTAAAGGACATGTCGCCATCCCCTATGTCCGTGGTGTGACCGAAGCCTTGAGCAGGAAGATCAGGAAAACCGGCGTCTCCGTACATCCCAAACCTATCAACACCATCTGCAGCCAGCTGGTCGCCCCCAAAGGGACAAAACTGACAAACTGGGCAACTCTGGAGTTATCTACCAAATAGACTGTCGTGACTGTGAAGAGAACTATGTCGGGGAAACTGAGAGAAACCTTCGAAAACGCTTGACAGAACACGAAAGGGAATCATCACCAGTAGGCGCCCACCTACACGCCCAGCAACATCAGTTCGAATATGACAACATCAGCATTCTCGACCGTGACAATAGATGGTTCCAGCGTGGGGTGAAGGAGGCTATCCATATTGCCGCCAACAACCCCACACTCAACCGGGACTGGGGTAGACACACCTTGCCATCGGTGTACAACACCCTCATTGTTCAGTCACATGACCAGGGTTCGACCTGTGGTCGTGTGCACTGAACTCTAGTTCACTCAGTAGCCACACCACAGCTGATGAAGACGGGCGGAGGTCTGTCGAAAGCTCCAAGTAAGTGCTTATTTCTCAGCTGAGTGACCTGTTTAAATCTGGTAGTCGTTACACAATTAGCTCATAACGCGCGGTTAGTATGTCTCTGGCTGCAAGCGATACAGACCATTGTACTTTACCCTTCCTTGCTCTCCTCTGACTATGCTTTTTTTTTGCATCTTCTGTCCATCCGGTCCATTACTGGTGCAAGTTTGCTCTCATCTTCTCTCTCACCCTTGACCCCTCTGGTGCCATTGCAGTTCATCTATTATTTATAATCAGCTTGTAATTTCGGTTATAAAAAGATTTGGCTGCCAGTGTTTGACCTTTGTGTTATTTACTCGTTTGTAGGGCGTTTCGAATGCACGTACAAAAAATCTCATTTTCTACAACGTAATTCTTACTTGAAGAAAATTGTCAAAATACGTTCAGAGCATGTTCTTTTCTACACGTAATGAAGTAAGCATTATCATTCTCCCTAATTATGTTATTATTCTATTTTACCGTATTGTGAGTACATCTCTGATCTCTTATAAAATATGTAACATGAATTTCTGTCATAGTTGATGGATCATTTAAAACCACAGTCGGATTTGTTTCATCCTATTCCTTTTATCATGGTATAGATGTTTCCTTTATGGGATAGATATGCATTTTCTATGCATAATCATACATTAAATACTTTTGTGCAGCTTATTCTTAGTGAGCACTTTTGTTTAAATTCCTGAACTGACTCATTCTTTAATTAACCTGAACAGCCAAACTTATGTTTTCCATTGTTTACAGCTAAAAGAAAGGACGACCAGTGACTGTACCTTTCCCTCCTAGAGACACGGTGAGTATGGTGGCCAGACAGGCCAGGCCTGCCGTCAGAATGAAACAGCAGTGAGATCGTTTCCTTCCCAGCCGATCCAGAAGTACCCAGGCCAGCATGTAACCAATCAGCTCCACAGTGGTGGATATGAAGAAGTTGATGCGCAGATTTCCACTGAGGTTGCCCACGTTGAGACTCAGACCAAAGTATGTCATGGCAATAATCATCCTGGGGGAAAAGGTATTGTTTCTCTTTTACTGTGTGGGTCAAAAGGCCTAACTGAGGAGATTACAGGGACAGTGAAGATAGTTGGAAAGGATAGGTGGTCATGAATTGCAAAGGACTCGTAGCATTTAGAGTCTGAGTCCATCTCCATCTCAGCTTCCTTTGCCACAGGATCTGGAGGACAGTCCTCAGTTATACTTCGTGACTGGATCTGAGTGCCCGAAACATGGTCTTTCACATCTCTGACAGACAAAGTTACTAATTCTCCCCCCATTGGTGACGTTATGTGTTAAAGCATATTCGAGGCACGTCAAACATCCATGGTGACAACTCTTAATTTCACCGGTAGTTGTACATATTTCTGACAAGATCTACCCAGGATTATGCCGGATACATGGCATTTTCAATGATCATCACTCTGAAAGTCTTCTTAATATAATATGATCTGTTTGTCTAGAACTGTTTGATTTTTATTTAGTATAATTGCGATGACTGGGTTGATGAGATGTTTAGAAAGTGCCAATAGGTATAAACCAATTGTTTTATGACCTCTCTAAGTGGTTCTGCCATACGTGTGTGAAAGCACTGGAAATAAGTGGCATGCTCAGAATTTTGATAGTGTTGTTTTTTGGTTGAGTGTTTTACACTGCTTTCAATTATCACAAAACTGTTTATCAAGAATAAATGGCCTAATACTCATTCCTTTAGAGTGTATATCACATGGACCGTAGGTTTTTTTTCTAGTGTTTACTATTCCCAAAATACCTACCAACATTCAATCTCTCTCTCTCTCTCTCTCTCTCTCTCTCTCTCTCTCTCTACTATCTATCTATCTATCTATATATATCACACACACATCATACATACATACACACACACATACACACGCATACACACACTCGATCTATTCATCAATCTCAATTCATTGAATCCAAAGGAAAGGCAATGGCAGGTAGAAATGTTAACACATGAGCCACATACTATATCCCCTGGTTAACAATCATGTTCATGTTTACCAAACACCCATAATTAGTCAAGATTCACTACTCTAACCGTCAGTATTATAATTTTTTCATTTATTAAGATCATGTGTATCTAGTTTGGAATAGTCAGTAAAACAAATCATCAGTTATGTTTATGGTTACGTCTATCTGCAGTGTCTAATAGACAGTTTTTGTTTGCACCTTTGAATCCGAAACACTAAACAACAACCAGAGTGAATACAGTGGACACTGAGGCTCACCAGTTGAAGAAGATGATCACCATTACGATCACCATCCTGGGAGATTTCATCAGCTGTAGCGCCACCTTCACCACCTGACTTCCACGCCCGCCTCTTTTTGGCTCTTCTTGAAACTGAGCCATGCTGTCTGACGTGAGAGAAAATGGCGTTTTGTTGACTGTAGCCACCTTTTGCAACACCTTCATTGCTGCCTTCGTCTTCTTCTTCGACAGAAGCCATCTTGGAGATTCTGGCAGGAGCCTGTACAGTTTAAAGAAGTCACGTGTAATGTGCCTGCGTGCGCATGGAAAGATGAACTTTTCTGTCTATATCTTAACAATGTTGAGGGGGTCACAGGTTGATGCAAGACATGCGAAGGATAGAAATGATGATAAAATTTGAGTGCATATGCTTTTCATTTCCAGACTGCTGCCGCATGTGATTCTTTCCGACTTCCACTTTGTTGGAACAATAAAACTAACAGAGCATTCTCTGGACAGGGGTGACTCCAAATGCCTCTTTCCACTTAAACGCATGTTTGTCAATTATGGTTAGGTATCTTAATTTAGACGGGTTTCGATATTTGCTCTATTCCTGGTGTGGAAATTAAAGGTGTATTGCCCCAGCTTGTGTTATCATTTTTTAATTTTTTTATGTCAAACATCAATCTCTGAACCTTTCAAAGGTGTGGTGCTCAGTATCTTTAACTTGGGATTTTCTACAAGTAATTTGCGATGCATGTTGATTCTTTTCTCCTGCTACTGCTCCAGATCTGGGCCCTTTACACGTCCGTATGTGTTAGTTACCATTTTGCTTAGAATTCTTATTTTCTCTTTCACTGAGCGTGGTGACAGCCCTGATATGGCCCTTTGCGGTCGGCTGGACTATAAGCAACATTACCATACCTTACCTTCACTGAGTGCTCTTGTTTGTTTTCTGGAGACATTTTTATACATTCAGGAGGATATACTCGACTTCCGAGTTTCCTTTTTGCTTATTTGGAATTGCTTTTTGCCAGCAAGTACCGGGAATCCAGTATCAGGCCTGACGAGCTCTTCACAGGGTGAAACAGTTGTCATGTGCTGGTTCTGCTGACCTCCATTTGAAGGAACACTAAGAGCTATAGAGCACACATGCCAAAGAAGTGTTACCTCTGATGCCCTCTTCGCCTAAAACACAAACATCTTTTTTCTTTTAAATAAGCATTTTAATTGGAGTTTGTTATTTGTTTTAATCCCTGTCTGGAAATGTAATGCATCTGGTCTCAGACCTTTGAAATGACATCTGGCAATCACTGCAATTTGTGCATGGTTCTCTCTCTCTCTCTCTCTCTCTCTCTCTTCTTTTTTTTTTTTTTTTTTTTCTCTGTGTGTCTGTATGTGTGTGTGTACGTGCGTGTGCGTGTGCGCGCATGCGTGTGTGTGTGCGTGTATGTGTGTTTAAGCACTGGGAGCTCCCAAAAGACTTAATGTGTAAGATTTCCACTAGTAGTAGTAGATGCAGCAGCAACAATAGTAACAGTATCAGTACCAAAAGTAGTAGTAGTAGTAGTAGCAGCATCAGTAATACATTCTGATAAGACTCTTTCACCACTATATCTTATTCTAATCAAGCTGTGAAGTCATTATGATCTCTTAATCAGATACAATACACCTGATACATTTTTCTTTAAAATTCAGCTTTAACATTTGTACGTTTTGTCATTTGGTTTGTAATACGAAAAAGCAGCTTAAAATGGTACAGTCGCATGTTGATTTTTTTCCGATAGTTAATCGAGATATTCTGGCAACTGTCAGGATACATATCCTAAGACATACTGTAACGTATTAGTGTCATCACTGAATTTCTCCACAAACTAAAGGTGGGAGTGTTCCCACACACTTTAGTCCACTGGCTGATTCATTTGCATCAATTTTACATGACCAATGAGATCTAGCTGCTGCAAAATAGAATCCTATTGGCCCTCTATCACGTTGCTACGAGCCAGTGGCTGCCTGACAACAGATCTCGTAATACTTGCACATTCAAAGTGGGCGTTTCTAACAACGTTTGCCATGGAGTCAAGTCCATTGACATGTGACCAAAATGTTCAGTGGACGTTTATCTTAAAGTAACGTGAGAGGGCAGTTTGAGGTGTGGTCACCCAAGTGGAGAGAGTGGGGATATAGGAAGCGTGGCACAAGCATTTAATTCACTTAGTGGCCAATCAGAGGACGGGATTATGGAAGTGTATTAATTTTTGTCTCATTTCCGTGTATACAACTTGTAGTTTTCTTTGACCTCTGAGCGGATCTCACAGCAGAGGGGTCGATAAAAAATTCAGCTTTTGTTCTGGTACACAGGAACCGAAAGGGCAATAATTTACTGGCCATAAAGGGCTTTTAAGAAATTGTCATCTCTGCAACTGAAACAATCCATAACTGAAATTGTTTATATGGATCGTTCATTTCCTGTGAAACCCCCTTCTCATCTTTTCCAATTTGAAAAAGGAAAAAATTTATAAACATTGTTTGTAAGCTTTTTTCAAAAAATGAAACAACAATTTCATTGGTATCAGTAATCTGCCTTGAAAAGTGAAAAAAATAACCCTAAAAATCATCTATATTCATGGGTATGAATACAAACAAGGTGGGCTTTAAGTATAATTGATCCATCTATACTGTAACTACTACCCCTAATATCACAACACAAATACCAAAGATGCACAAACGATTAGAATGCAGGCTTAATCATCTCAACATGGTTATCTTATGCTACTTTACTTCCACAGAAGAAAATAGCAGAGCAATACAGATTCATTACTAACTTTTTTCAGCCATACCATGATATGAAGATTAAATGGTATTTGGTTGACTGATATGTCAGATATATCTAGATGGCGTTTCTGTAGATGATATGCCGTGCACTCTGAGCTGCAGAAAAATCTTTCCGAACGGTTGATCTATCGAATGTGTAGAATAACAAAGGGACTACTGACCACCAGTGACCTAAGCAGAAGACCAAAGGTGCCACACTGATGATTTGCAGGTAATGCCACTGTCGCACCAGGAAGGAGATGGCATCAATGGTGAAGGGTCCCATCAGCCACACGATGGACAGCACGGATGCTGCCCTTGTTCGTTTCCCAGGACCCACCATCTCCATCACTGAAATCAATGGGAAGCGGAGTTGGTACCGTGAGAAAAGACTGAACTTACTTAAAGGTTGATTACCAGCTCACTTACGTACAGACGTGGTCAAACAACCAATTTTCAACCAACAAACCAGCCATCCGGTCAAATTGACCTGTCAACCAATCAGCAATTCAACCAACAAACCAAGCAAAAATCTGTGACTCTCTCTCTCTCTCTCTCTCTCTGATACCCAAGTACACGCACGCACACACACACACACACACACACACACACACACACACACCACACACACACACACACACACTACAACACACGCACACACGCACACACACACATACACACACACACACACACACACACCACACACACTCGCTAACACACACACACACACACAACACACACACACACACACAAATGCTGCAAGTTGAAAAAAATAAAAAGGTGAAAGAACGAGTAGTCACTTCTCGAATTTGGCACAATATATAAGCGTTGAATGGGTGCCGAATTCGAGAAGAGAAGTGATTGCTCGTTCTGTTTTGATTGTCTTGAGTGTTGTTCATCTTGCTTGAAACGCATCGTGTTTTGTCTTGTAATTGTTTGTCCATGTTAACCGGCGAAGGTACTAAAAAATTTACATCTTAAGATTTGTTTAGATTTCCGCTTGCTGTCACCTCACGTTGAAACTAAAAAAAAGTTATCCTGCACTACACTCATAAATTCATAAACACATGCATACTCTTGTGCATCGCGCGCGTGCAGAGAGAGAGAGAGAGAGAGAGAGAGAGAGAGAGAGAGAGAGAGAGAGAGAGAGAGCCCAACAAGCAGAGCAACAAAGAGGGAATCAACATGCAGCATTGTACACTGAACCGACCTAATACAAAGCCGGACGTGTAGATAGCGCTTCCGATGACCCCGGCGACGGCACGATAGACAGTGAAGACTTCCACGTTAGGCGGGAAGGCTGAGACCACGCCCACAGCCAGACAAAGGATACTGCTGATGTAGAATATGGTCTTTCTTCCGAACCTGGAATAGCCAGAACATCGAGAAGAACACAACAGCTATTTTGCCACTTTATCATGATCGCGCCAGCGATTTTTCTTTTGTTTGTTCTCTCTCTCTCTCTCTCTCTCTCTCTCTCTCTCTCTCTCTCTCTCTCTCTCTCTCTCTCTCTCTCAATGATAAGCTGTATGTTGAAAAACGTTCGCTCTGAGATATTTTTGCGTTCCAATCCTGCATATACCAAACATTCGTTGTTTTAGTTCCTTCAAGAACATCACTTCATTTCCAACCTCTCCAATATCAAAACATCTTTTAATATAAAATGACCAGTTATGATAGTTATAATGACCACGGGTAAACTCGGAATCTTATTCAGAATCATCAAGTGGGCTTGCTTTGGATTTCGGTCAATTGCTATATTTTGGAGTTTAAACCAGTATTTCATGGATTTCAAAGTAATGTCAACACACAAAAGATATCGACCGCTTTCACCTTATACAGTTCCACATAGCCACCAAGCACTTTCTGGCTGAAACTGGCACTGCTTTGTCTTTTATAGTATTTAGAGAATGTCTTTTCATTTGCCCAGCCCGCTGCTTTCAATGTCGTTTTCAATGAAACTCCAGCTTGGGCAGCTGCACTGCAGCTTACAGCCCTGGTTGAGTGTGCTGTGTATTGGTTAGTATGAATGCCTGAGCGTGCTAGCCTAGCACCTCTTTCACGCATCGCGTGAATGTCTGCTTACCCACAGACGCGTAAGGTTTGGTGTGACTAATGAATAGGTGCTAATGGTGACTGTGTCTGAGAGCCTTAGTTGTATCAATATACTGTTTCAAATGTTTCACTGGACACAGATTTTCATTCTTTGTAAATGCTCTAATCTCTGCTGGTTCAGTATGTTTCCCTGGCTTTGTTGTTTTCAGTACACATGAAAATTGTAACACACATTTACAATCAAACATCTTTACATCACTTGTTTTCAAAGAGTGTAAAGCATGAACTCTTTGTCCTGTAACTAAATCTAACAACATGCAAGTTTTCAAAGTCAGTTCTTTCAAAGTCAACTGTTTGATGGGAGATAAGCAATCTAAATAATTAAGTACAGTATTTACAACCCAAGTGTATTTATATTTGGATAAGGAAGGCCTATTTCCAAATGCTCCTCTCACCAGTTTGCAAATACCTGGGAGGCTGCCCACTGAAAATCCATTCACTAATGGCTGATAGGCGGGCAAAGCGCAGCGCGCAGAGTTTTTAGCACTGTAGCTTGCTCCAGCACTAAAAGATCGGCAAGAAAGTTTGCTGCCTGTACAATGTCAGCAATGTACATGTTGTACACTGTGCGCGTGTGCGGGCGCAGCGTTGCTGCCTGGCTGGAACATCCTTCCCTCTGGTACCGCTCCGGGATACTTTGCATGCCATCAGAAGGCAGGGAAGGAGGGGGTGGGTTCTCCCTTGCTGCGTGGAGAGGGAGAGGATGGTGTCTCGTGTTGGGAGAGAGCACTGGGTCTTGTGTCAGCAGCCGTGTTGGCCAGTGGGGCACCACCACTACCCCCATCGCTCGCACTCTTCACCTTCCCCAACACTGCCGTGATTGTGCAAAAATGGAGAAAAGCCTAAAAGTCAAGGTTACTCCAACGGAAAGAAAATGCATCTACTGCATAGGCGCTTGGGTCAGGTCTGTAAGAAACATGGCTCTGCATTTGGTTGTTCAACCTAGAGGCAAAAAGATCAATGTCAGGATTCATCTGTAATTGTATCAATGCTTTGTGAAGCTCTTCTGTGTTCAGTTTCCATTCTGCATCCAGGTTTATTTTCATTGATTCCTCATCTGCTGCTGTGTGTTCCTTACCTGGACTATAACAGCACTCAACCATACATGATTGTCAATGCCACCATTTCCATATCATATATGTCATCAAATTACATGAATCAGAATGACTTGTTCCCATATGATTGATACATGCAACAGCGGTTGTGTTGTCTATCATGATAAGGGCATGTCGCCCATAAACCTGATTTAGGAAACATTTCAAAGCAAAAAATGCTGCCTTAAGTTTTAGATAATTGATGTGAAATTAAATTCATTTTCTTCTGACAGCCATTCTCCCCCGGATTTTGACTGTTCACATGCACAACCCCATCCAGTTTTTGATGCATCCGATGTCAGGTTGACAACAGTCCCTGTTTGGTGAATAACATTATAAGCAGTCTCAATGTTGTTGATCCACCAATTCAGTTCTCTTTTGGCGAGAGGCGACTGCGTCATGCATATGTCAAAATTCCCTGCATTCAGCAACAGTGCTGTCTTTTTCTCTTTCTCCAGCTGTCTATAATGAAGTGGCCCATACATCACTGCTGGAAAGGAAGCCACTATCTTCCCAATCACTCTTGCCACATCCCTGATACTCACTGTATCTTTGTTGACAGCTGACAGACAAGAAGAAACCATGTGTGCTACTCTCGCAGGTGTTAAAGTTACTGTCATTGACTCAGAGTCAATGATAACTCCCAGATACTGAATGCGACGTGTGGGCTCTAGTACTGATTTTTGGGGCATGCAAGGCACATATACATCAGCATCTTCTGACTAATCTCATTGCAGGTCTTGGTCATGCAAGCCACACATACATCAGCATCTTCTGACCAATCTCATTGTAGGTCTTGGTCATGCAAGCCACACATACATCAGTATCTTCTGACCAATCTCATTGCAGGTCTTGGTCATGCAAGCCACACATACATCAGTATCTTCTGACCAATCTCATTGCAGGTCTTGGTCATGCAAGGCACACATACATCAGCATCTTCTGACCAATCTCATTGTAGGTCTTGTCATGCAAGCACACATACATCATATCTTCTGACCAATCTCATTGCAGGTCTTGGTCATGCAAGCCACACATACATCAGTATCTTCTGACCAATCTCATTGCAGTCTTGGTCATGCAAGGCACACATACATCAGCATCTCTGACCAATCTCATGTAGGTCTGTCATGCAAGCCACACATACATCAGCATCTTCTGACCAATCTCATGGCAGGTCTTACTGATCATACAGGAAGCCATTATGATCACTTATCGTACAAGTAATCTGAACATTCACGCAGACAACCATTAACAGTCTCACTGGAATCATTCTCGTCTTACAAGTCACACAGGTAGCCAGACCCAAGGGAGCCAAGTAGGTGACCAGCGAGGTATGCCATATTCAGATGAGCTCGGAATTTGTTTCTGTCACATACTAGATCAAACTGCACGTGCACACCACGCGTGCACACACACACACACACACACACACACACACACACACACACACACACACACACACACACGCTTGTGCCAAATGAAACTGGAATGTCATATACCCTCAGACAAACACATGGCCCACACAAAATGAAATTAGAATGACAAGAAAAAAGGTTGCATAAAGGTTGTTGTTTTGTTGTTGTCGCTGTTGCTGTTGTGGTTGTTGTTGTTATCATTATTATTATATTGTTATCATCATTAGCATCATCATCATCTTTATAATCATTATTATTATTATCATCATTATTATCATCATCATCATCATTATCATTGTTGTTGCTCCTGTTGTTATTGTTATAATTATTGTCATCATCGTCATCATCTTCAACACCATCATTATCTGCAGCTGCTGCACAGTGCACAAGGGATGCAGTAAATATCTGACGAAATAAAGCCACCTTGAACCATGATAACGTAGAACTCAACATGTATAATAACACAAAGAAATATAAAAGCACAATTCACACAGAGTTCCTAACACTTCGTTTTATTCTTTTAAAATAAATTAGTCACACAATTTACTTCTTTTCTTTCTGTGCGAAAACTTTGCGGAATGGGATAACTGCTTTTACCATTTGGCTCGTGCCGTGCCTCTTACATGCTAAAGTACATTGAATGATCTATGTCAAATATACAAGAACAGTGTCTTAGCAAAATATAATTAGGTGTGTATTCTACAGAGTAAAAGCAGTGACTGCCGATTATGCACAATAACGAGAAAGGAGTGACAAAGGAGAACGACTGTCAGACCAGCTGTTCTTATTTCTGGAATTATGACATCCTGAATATCTGTCAGTCGATATGCTGCAACGTTGAAGAGAACGAGTTCACTTACCATGTACTGTTTTTTTCGTAGAAGGGAAGGGGGTTCATATAAATGCGTGATTTCTCAAGGAGGGAGACAGACAGACAGACAGCTGGCAGGCTGGGACAAGGGCAGGAGACAGACAGAGAGGGGAGAGAGGACAGACAGAGACAGCGAGACAGAGACAGAAGAAGAAGAAGAAGAAGACAGAGGAGAGAGAGAGAGAGAAGAAGAAGAAGAAGAAGAGAGAGAGAGAGAGAGAGAGAGAGAGAGGAGAGAGGGGAGGAGAGAGAGAGAGGATGTGTAATCTTGCTAACAGATCCAAAATCACTCTTTCCATGTGGATGCACACCAGGGATCCACACACATTCAAAAGCTTTGTCCTTGGGTCCCATGTCCTCTTTTCACCAAACTTCGTGGAAAATCGGTTCTGCTGCTGTAGCGTGATTTCCCTGACAGACGGGCAAACAAACCAAGAGACTGTGGTGACAGCTAAAAAAAAAACCTTGGCAGAGGTAGATATACGTATTGTATAGGCCCAGGACTGTATGCTTCGCGCTAGCTTTTTCATGAGCCGAACAACTTAAAACACTTTTTTAGGAAAAACAAAAGAGAAAAATGCTTTTCTGAAAAAGATACAATTTAGAAAGTATTTGTCGGTATAAAATATTTAAGGAAACAGAGTGGGGAAAAAAATTGATTCTCCCACTCATAGGTCGACCTATCTTCCCGTCCTGAGCATTGTTTGCGCTGTGTAATTTGAAACTGGTGAGAGACTGCATGAATACGTTCTTCAGCTTAGGTATGTAAGATAGACACTCTGGCTTTGCCGGGGCATGTTGATTTGCCGCGTGAATGTGTTCTTCACCTTGAACAGGTTAGACAAACACACTGGCTTTTCCCGGGGCAATTGGTTGCATTATCTTTTGCTCTAACATGTGTTATATTTGTTTTAATGACGTTGGATGAGGGAGGGTGGGAGATCCGAGGCTGCAGATTCGAGGGTGGGTGAATGTATCTTTGTAATTTGTTGTCTGTAATATTTCAAAGCTCTGTGTGTGTGTGTGTGTGTGTGTGTGTGTGTGTGTGTGTGTGTGTGTGTGTGTGTGTGTGTGTGTATTCGCTTGTTTGTTTGTTTAGTTTACATATGCAAATTTCTATTAATTTGTGCTTTGGCGTCTGAACTGTTGTAATAAAATTGAATATTTTTCAGGAAAAAGTGTTTTTAAATGAAAATATTTTATACATTTTTACAATAAGAAAAAAGTGCTTGGAAGCCAGCAGTTCCTCACTGTGGGTTTTTTATTTTCATGTTTACCATCAGAATAGCAAGGGCACGATTGTCAGGGTCTGCAACACGTGTTAAAATAAAAGAAGCTGACGAAGCCATCATGCTAGATAGGTAATTTTACAGCTCAACCAAACACACAAGACCCCCTTCAGGGCTGGTTTGAAATATTGGTGGCATGAAAGAGAACCAAAGCATGAAGTGAGACGAACGATTGTAACACTGAAGACCTGAGAGATGAGGGAGGTGTCCACTTCCGACGTGTCGTAGACCCAGGCCTGGCAGTCTTGCAGCTGGCGCTGTTGTTGGCTGTGGTTGCTGACACTGCTGTGGTTCCACTGGGAGAAGATGGAGCACTGGGAGTAGCTGGACTGCTGGCTGTCCTCCATGGGAATGGTCTGGTTCACCGCCACTCGGTGATCCTCGTTCTGAAGGACGTAGCTGTCCTCAGGCCACTCCGGCAACCGACACCTGCATGTGATAACAGATGCTTTTTGCCGAACGTCCCAATTGTTCCTACCCGTCTCCCTTTTTGCCAAAACCATCCTTACCCTCTCCATCCGTCCGCCTGTCTGTCTGTCTGTCTGTCTCCCTCTCTCTGTCTGTGTGTGTGCGCGCGCTCTTGCTCACACATGCGCTGTTCGAGCTTCTTTTCCATACATGTGTCTCACTTGTTTCAGGGTTTAATTTTGCAACAACATGCAACAATGTTTCCGTGAAGGAAAGATTGACGGACATGCATTGTGTCTAGCTCTGTGTGTCTGTGTGGACCCTGTCACTCCTGATGGGAGTTGGGGGGGGATAGTTCATACAGGGTGGTAAGGGTTTTCTTAAAATCTTTCTCCCGTAAAATTTAGATCAGATGGAAATTGTTGACCACTTTCAGAAACTCACACTAGTTATGTCTGATGCCATGCAAGTCCAATGCTGTGATGTTTTTTGTTCTATATGAATAAATATGACCTGATAATTCTGATGTTTCAACATGTCCGGATTCAGTCAGTAAAAGAACATTACCGTTACTGGAAAACAGAGAAAAAAATAACAAACTCAATTTTCTAGTGACTTGAAAAATGATGTTTTAAATCCAGCTGTTCTGATTTCAGTGAAGGTGTCATAAAAGCATAAAGAACCACGCACCATTGAATCTATGCGCATAATGTTCAATGAATAGTGTTCATGATAAAAGTTTAATAGATCCCCCCAACAGCATCCCCCACCCCTTTCGTTTCCTGGACCCGGTGGGAAAGAATTGTGCACTTCACTATCGTTTCACCTTTTCTTGTCAGACAAGTCGCCTCCACACACACACACACACACACACACACACACACACACACAACCCCCACCTTTGCTCCCCCTCACTGGCGCATGAAGAGCTATCAGCAGTTTGCATTTTCTTTGTCACATTTCCCTTCTGCCTATCGTCCACCCCTCGACCATGTACTCTCCCATCCTTCACTGGCGAGCGAACGGGACAGATCCGTCCATCTTTTCTTGTCAGGTAGGTAGGTTTCTGTGACCTGACCTACCCTAACTTTTCACCTGCCCCTACCCTCCTTGGTACGTGGAGAGAGAGAGAGGGAGAGAGAGAGAGAGAGAGAGAGAGAGAGAGATGTCAGATCAGCCTTATCTGTCGCTTTATGGAAGCATTATCAATACCCCTCCTCCCCTCCCACCCCCATCCCCACCCTACCCTGGTCAATACTCCCTCAGCTTCATACTCCTCCTGCTCGATGTTTTCCACCTTGCTTCATACTCCTCCTTTGCCATGCCTTGACACTTCCCTTACTTGTCGTGGCTTCATATTTCCCCTACTTGTCGTGGCTTGATACGCTTGCTACTTGTTGTGGCTTCATATTTCCCCTACTTGCCATGGCCTGATAATTCCCCTACTTGTTGTGGGTTCATACTTCCCCTACTTGTTGTGGCTTCATACTTCTCCTACTTGTCGTGGCTTCATACTTCACCTACTCGTCATGGCTTGATAATTCCCCTACTTGTTCTGGCTTGATACTTCCCCTACTTGTCGTGACTTGATACTTCCCCTACTTGTCATGGCTTGATACTTCCCCTACTTGCCATGGCCCAATACTTCCCTACTTGTCGTGGTTCAATACTACCCTAGCTTTCCTACTAGTCATGGTTCAATGCTTCCCCTACTTGTCGTGGCTCAATACTTCCCCTACTCGTCATGGCTCTATACTTCCTCTATTTGTCAAGGCTCAATACTTCCCCTACTTCTCATGGCTCAATACTGGTGGTTCAATACTCCCTTCTTCTTGTCATGGCTCAATACTTTCCCTACATATTGTGGTTCAATACTTCCCCTACTTGTCGTGGCTTCATACTTCCCTTTTTGTCGTGGCTTTATTCCCCTACTTGTCATGGCTCGATACTTCCTCTACTTGTCGTGGCTTGATACTTCCCCTACTTGTCGTGGCTTGATACTTCTTCCTACTTGTGGCTCAGTACTTTCCCCTACTTGTCATGGTTCAGTACTTCCTGTACTTGACGTGGCTCAATAGTTCCCCCTACATGTGGCTCAATACTTCCCCTACATGTGGCTCAATACTTCCCCCTACATGTGGCTCAATACTTCCCCCTACATGTGGCTCAATACTTCCCCTACTTGTGGCTCAGTACTTTCCCCTACTTGTCATGGTTCAGTACTTTCCCCTACTTGTCATGGCTCAGTACTTTCCCCTACTTGTCATGGCTCAGTACTTTCCCCTACTTGTCATGGTTCAGTACTTTCCCCTACTTGTCATGGTTCAGTACTTCCTGTACTTGACGTGGCTCAATAGTTCCACTACTTGTTGTGGCTCAGTACTTCCCCCCTACTTCTCATGGCTCAATACTTCCCCCTACTTGAGTGGTTTGATACTTCCCCTACTTGTCATGGCTTAGTACTTCTCCATACTTGTCATGGCTCAATACTTCCCCCTACTTGAGTGGTTTGATACTTCCCCTACTTGTCATGGCTTAATACTTCTCCCTACTTGTCATGGCTCAATGCTTCCCCACTTGCCATGGCTTAATACTTCCTCTACTTGTCATGGCTCAATGCTTCCCCTACTTGTCGTGGCTCAGTACTTCCTCCAACTTGACGTGACTCTATACTTCCCCTACTTATCGTAGCTCAATACTTCTTCCTACATGTCGTGGTTTGATACTTCCCTTGCTTGTTGTGGCTCAGTGCTTCCCCTACTTGCCGTGGCCCAATACTTTTCCTGCTCAATACTCCCCTGTCCAATAATCCCCCTGCTCCTTATTCCCCCGTTCAATACTCGTCCTCTCACAACAGGAAAAGCTCTTGTTCTCAGGGGAGAGGGGAATGAAAGGAAATCTTTCACATGCCACAGCTAAAAACCATGCGCGCATATTCTCAAGACACGTAAGCCCTAGGCAAGCAGGGAAAATAGGTGAAGTATCAAACAGGGGAAGTATTGAGCAGAGGAATATTGAACAGTCACAGCCTCACTCCAATCCATCTCCCTACCTCGTCCCATAGGGCCCTGCACTTGACGGAAAACTGCTTCAACTAACAACTGAAATATACATTTACAGCCAACAATCCAGTTGTTGGGATTCTTCGATTTTAGGCTTAATTTTCACTGCAGACTGCGGACGCATTCCTAATATGCATCATCAAAACCGTTGACGTTACGTGTAGTTATTATTTTACATCACATGCATGCTACTTTTTGTCGGCGTCCAGATTTTTTCAATCATGTTCTATCATGTTGGAAACAACGCAACCACGTACAACGCATTGTCGTATTTACAATAGATTTCTTACTGTTGACATGGCCAAGATCGTTGCAGTTGCTGTTTGACCGGGTTGAAGACTGGTTTCACACCATAATGAAGAATACTTTTAGCCTCACAAAGCTATCTTTGACAAGATATATTTACAGGCCTTTATGGTCTGTCTTACTTCTCTGCTTGGTATTAACAATTCTATTGATTTCTGTATCTCTGCTTGAAATACATTACATTTAAAGATCCAATGATAATAATATATCACTTCATATGCCAGACAAAGTTTGCATCTCATGTACTAGTAATGACTTTTATAACCATACTAAGCAGTCATTGTTAGTGATCACAGTCTTTAAAGAAAATATCAGTTTCGTGACATGGAAGGTCTTGCTGAAAATGCTGATGACAGATTTGTGTGGCCATTGCCAGTGGCAGGCATTTCATGCAATGAATGAAAGGAAACGTCTCGGCAATGTTTGCCAAGTTTGATTATGCTAATGCTGACACCTGCTGAAATGTCTTGGGTCACTATGCGTCCAGACATGTCTTCAAACCACAAGAACTTGCAACTTTAACATTCTTCCTGGGTAGAAATGGGGGGGGGGGGAGGCTTCGCGTGCTTTATTGTTTTATCATTTATTTATGCGTCCATCTTCTGTTCGTAACAAATTGTTTAAAAAAAAAAACGAAATAAGCAAAACGACGTTCAAACTTAGCTGTATTATGTGGATGTGAGCACATCCATACTTTATTAGAAGCGACTCCACGACAAAAGCATTGGTGTGTGCATACGCACACTATACAGAAAGGACTTTTCATATTAATGTTCCTGTAACAGAAGTGTGGATATGTGTACATCCACATAATTCACAAGTGAGATATCACTGAGCGTGGTCTGTGACAATGGATGCATGCCTGCACGCCCTGATGGAAAAGAATGCAGACTGTTTCGTCTCATACAGACCTGCATCAAAGTTTACCATGGACGCAACCACACGCCCGCTTGCACAAACACAGAGAGACGAGAGACTCGTACAAAACTCTTGTTTACACTTGCGTGTAAACATTAAGTCATGTGTTACAGACATAATGAAAGACAATGACCAGTCTTAAAATCTTCCTAAAAATGAGAAAGATGATACATAACACGCATAAGATTCTACGAAATTGACGAAGGAGATTGTTTCGGCGTTGATTTCCACCACCTAACCTTAGACAGCATGCACACAAAGAATGACAGCACTCAGGACAAGCTGTGTACATATGGAGCATGTAAGCACAAAGGGTTGAAAATCAAAAATATATTAATGAAAGGGCTGTATTAATGAAAGGGCTTAACACTACAGAGAGAGAGAGAGAGAGAGAGAGAGAGAGAGAGAGAGAGAGAGAGAGAGGCGGAAGCGGAAGAGGAAATTTATTCAGTATAGGCCATGGCCCCTTCTGAAGGGGGTACAATACATGGACAATACACTTTTGTATAAACAGTGAATACTTAGACAATTATGTAACATGACATGACAGCTGAGCATTAATTCATCCTGACTGGGTAATCTAAGAATATTTTAACCAAGTAGTACAGTACGTCTTTTAAATGCTTTATACAAATATATGCAAACATTCTTCAATATAATTTCATTCCGATTTGCCATGAGCAATACAACTTTAAACAGCCCTGGGCTTTTTAGATATTTAGGGGGAATAAAATCATTTCGTAAATCTTGGAAGGCAGGGCAGCACAGCAAAAAATGTTGTTTGATCCTCTTTGGCATTCTTACACAGTGGGCACATAATAGCATCTTCATCAACATTAGTATATAAATTCTTCTGTGAGAATATATCAGCTAATCCAAATCTCGTTCTTGCCATATAGGTCTTGAAATGTCTATCAATGTCAAACAAAAGATACGCTTCACAATTCCTAGATGATTTAAATGTTCTATAAAAAGCATACCTGCCACTGTTTTGAACGTGTTCCTCCCATTTTTGCCATCGGTTATCAATTAACCTTTGACGTACATCTTTTAAAAAGATATTGACATTTTCCACGCTTTGATTGACCCAGACGAACCCGAACCCATTTTAATACAAAAAATCTCGAATGTCAGACACCCAACTTGTCTTTTAATTCTAAACTAAGCAACATTTTATACGCCTTATATGGCAATCTTTTCTCATCCACCCACAGAATTTTCAACCAGTAACTAATACATCGTAAATAGGAGTTGATGTACATGGGATATCGACCTGTATCCCATATACAAACTCATTTGGCGTTTTAGGTTGCACTCCCAAGAATCTTTTTAAAGCAAACAGGTGAACTTTTTCTATTTCAGCAACAGCTTTATCCATACCCCATAACTCTCCTCCATACTGAGCAATTGGTTGGACTTGCGCATCAAAAAGTTTAAGTAACACAACCAAAGAGTTGTTATTAAGCATATACAATTTTCTCAATATACATAGTACCATGTGTTTTGCTCTGTTCGCAAGGTCCTGACAGGCAGGTGAAAAACTAAGATGGGTAGTGAAATAGATGCCAAGATATTTGTAACAATTCACAACACCCATTGCCTCGCCATTTAAAAACCACCTCTCCCTTGCTGTCAGGTATCCACCTTTTCGAAAAACTACGATGTGGCTGTTTTCCATATTTATCTTAAGGTGAAGCCTTGCAGCTGTACTATGGAGGTTATTTAACTGGGTTTGGAGTCCAACAGGAGTTTTTGATAACAAAGCAATATCGTCAGCCCGTAACAAGATAAATAATTCGAAGATTTCAGGTGACAGTGTGGCTCCATGACCTCCCTTTTCAATTGTTTCTGAGGCCAATTCATTTATGAATAAAGAAAATAATACAGGACTACAGGCATCTCCCTGTTTCACACCCTGTTTGTACAAAATACAGTCCGTGAGTTCATTGCCAGATCTTACTTTTGCTTTCATATTAGAATACATACTTTTTATACACCGAAACAGCTTCCCTTTAACACCATTCTTTTGAAAAACTGGCCATAGAAGTTTCCTTGAAATGGAATCGAGGGCCTTCTCAAAATCAATAAAAGCAACGTAGAACTTACGATTTAATGAAAACTCCTTCTGTGTGTATATGTGTGTGTGTGTGTGTGTGTGTGTGTGGTGTGTGTGTGTGTGTGTGTGTGTTGTGTGTCTGTGTGTCTGTGTGTCTGTGTGTCTGTCTGTGTCTGTGTGTCTGTGTGTCTGTGTGTCGTGTGTGTCGTGTGTGTGTCTGTGGGTGTCTGTGGGTGTGTGTCTGTGAGAGAGAGAGAGAGAGAGAGAGAGAGAGAGAGAGAGAAAGAGAGAGTTATATCAATGACTGCCAGTGATACCACATAACTGAGGGAGCCTGAGACCCGCTAGATGTGTGTGTGTGTGTGTGTGTGTGTGTGTGTGTGTGTGTGTGTGTGGTGTGTGTGTGTGTGTGTGTGTGTGTGAGTGAGAGAGAGAGAGAGAGAGTGTGTGTGTGTGTGTGTGTGTGTGTGTGTGTGTGTGTGTGTGTGTGTGTGTGTGTGTATCCACACATCTGGTGAACGCTACCACCTGTGATCAGGGACGTGAAATATGATGACGGCCACCATGACCTGCATGCCTTTGGAGAGCACAGGCAGCAACAGCAGGAGGAAGACACGGGTCTGGTAAGGTCCCCACTCTCCTAAGTAATGGTCCAGCTCTTCCATGGTCCTGCCTGTGAACACACATAGCATGCATGGGTTACCATCATGGAGTGGGTTAACTAACTTATTTTCAAGTAAGAATATTGGTGCATGCTCTGACCACTCTTGTGCAAAAAAACAAACTGGGGTTACCACAGTCATTGACTCAATGGCTCATCCATAACTCATCCATAACAATACATTACTTACATTAAAAAAAAACTTTGCCTTCTTACATGACTGTCACTATAGCTTTCAGATTTTGCTTCAAAGAAAGCCATAGTGGAAATGTAGTTACAACCGATGCAAACAAACTGGACGTGTATTTCGGCTGCTGAACCTTTCTTCAAAGGACAATGATACATACAAACTAATGTTCAATACTAGAACATGTCTTTTCCTTTTTTTGTTAGAAATTGAGTCTTGTGAATTTCATAGTATCTCACTCTGCCTTCTTTAGCTTGTTAATTGTCTTCCCCTGACAACAGCACAATGAGTACACTGAACTCTCTAAATAGCGTATCCAAAACACCTACTTGTGAACTGTTGGTGTGAAATCGGAAAGTATAGATCAAAATATGTTAATGCTGGAGGCAGCTCAAATCTACAAGACTGAAAAGTATGCTGATCTGGCAAACAGCCTGAGGAGAGAAGGCTATCAGGTCAAAGTCCTCACTGCAGAAATTGGAGCTAGGGGGTTTGTAGGAACGTCTGCATACAGCCTCATGAAACAGCTCTCAGTTGCAGGGAAGGAAAAAACCAGAGCCCTGAAAGCAATGGCAGAAGCGGCAGAGAGGTGTTCAAGCTGGATCTGGTCAAGGAGGAACAAAAGTGAACTTCATAAGGCTTAATTTCCCTACAAATATCAGGTGTCCCTGTGGCTCAGTGGTTAAAGCGCGAGTCATTAAGTGGAAAATGAGCATGTCCAGAGGGTCATGGGTTCGAATCCCAGCCATGGCTCGTCCCAAGATGGGAAAAAAAGGGGCAGCAGAGGGACATCCGGAGTCATGAACCGGGTGTGGCCCAACCCCCCTAGAGTGTCAGGAGATAAGGGCCGAAACACTTGCTTGAAGGGGGCTTCTCTTCTGAGGACTCTCTGCTGCCACGCTCTCCACGAGTTTCTTTCTACTGATGCATGGGTAAACCATTGACTTCCGGGAATAGGCCGGAGGACGTCCGGGAAAGACCGGAGGACACTGGGAAAGACCAGAACCAAGGGCTCTGTGGGCTGGCTCCCCACTTTGCCTTAAACATGTGGCTACTAAAAATAAAAGGAAAAGATGCTCCCAGGATTCACCGAAAGGGGGAGAGAATGATGAATCCATCGGTGCTCAACCAATCATGACTGCAAATCCCAAACGGACTATGAACATGGACCAAATGGAATATCCATGTGTCTGTGGAAAGCGTTTCGCTACCACCCGTGGCATGAAGATCCACAGAACAAAGATGGGATGTGTGAAGACTCATCTGAATGAGCAGCAGCGCACTGCATCAGCAGATAAGACGTCGGAAGACCAAGGCCAGGATTTAAACCACAGTGCCAAGGACATCCACGCTGTTGGTTCGGATGAGGAATTTGCACAGGCCCTCGATGCCAGGCGCCTGAAACTCAACCTGCCACGAGCAAACGAAACTGAAGATTGGGGGAAACTGGATGCAAAAATCGTCCAAAGACTCGATGCACTGATAGGGAAAAGCACCCTGGAACACAAACTAGCCACATATGGGGACATTGTGTATGCCACATGTAGAGACGCCTATGGAGCAAAACTACCCAAAGAGAAAACACCTCCAAAGAAATCCAGACGCCAAGAAAAGATGGACAAGATCAGGGTCCAAAAGAAAAACCTCAAGATGCAAATGAAGACCGCACTGCCAGCTGAAAAACAAGGCTTGGAAAAACTGTGGAAAGACCTGAAAGAAAAACACAGTGCCCTCAGCAAAGCGGAATCTGCGAGGAAGAGGAAGAGCAAAAAGAAGAAGACACAGGAGCGCTTCTTCAGAGACCCCTTCCAGTTTGCCAGAACACTGTTTGAGCAGCCAAAATCTGGGACCCTAAGTGTGGACAAAGGAGTTCTTGAGCAGCATCTGAGGAAAACATACTCTGACCCACAGAGCAAAGCACCACTCGACATTCAAGGTCTGGTGTGGCCAACCAACCCTGAGGAACAGTTCAATGGCAAGCCTCCAACGTTGGCGGAAATCAAGAAGGTGGTCGACAAAGCCAGAGCCAAATCATCACCAGGGCCAAACGGAATACCTTACCAGCTTTACAAGAAATGTCCCAAGGTGCTGGAGTGGCTCCACAGGCTGCTGCGATCGGCTTGGAGAAACCAGAAGATCAGCGGCCAGTGGATGACGGCAGATGGTGTGTACATCCCCAAAGAGCAAAACTCAAGTGACATCAGCCAGTTCAGGCCAATATCACTACTGAACGTCGAAGGGAAAATCTTCTTCTCTGTCATGGCAGCAAGGCTGACCAAGTACCTGATGGAAAACAAGTACTTGGATGTGTCAGTCCAGAAAGGTGGCATCCCAGGCGTGGCGGGCTGTGTAGAACACGCCACAATGATCTGGGACGCAATCCAAAAAGCAAAAACAGAAAAGAGAGACCTGGACGTAGTGTGGCTTGATCTGGCAAACGCATATGGATCTGTGCCCCATGAGATGATACAGTTGGCTCTTGAGATGTACCATGTGCCAAAGAACATCCGCGACATGCTCAAGAAGTACTTCAATGGCTTCTCAATGCGGTTCTCTACCAAGGAGTACACAACAGACTGGATCAACTTGGAAGTGGGTATTGCAATGGGCTGTGCAATTTCCCCAATACTGTTCGTGCTGGCAATGGAACTCATCTTGAAAGCAGCAACAAACAACGCGAGACAAACAGACCTTGGCGATGGATACAAGATGCCCCCTCTCAAGGCCTTCATGGATGACACTACAGTGATTTCATCCAGAGAAGACGAGACACGTCATGTGCTGGAGAGGCTGGACGACATATTTGCCTCATCCAGAATGAAGTTCAAGCCAAAGAAATCACGGAGTCTCTCACTGAGGAAAGGAAAAGTGGCCGGATCTGTGGTCTTCAGTGTTGCCAACCAGGCCATTCCAACAGTCACAGAAGAACCAGTCAAGAGCCTTGGAAGATGGTATGATGATACGCTGAAAGACACACAAAGAGCAAAAGAAACCAAGCAGATGGCGGAGGAAGGCTTGGAGACCATTGACCAGTGTGGGCTCCCTGGCAAATACAAGGTCTGGTGTCTGCAGTTCATGCTGATACCAAAGCTGCTATGGCCTCTGATGATATACGACATCTGCACCAGCATAGTGGAGGCAATGGAAGCCAAAATCAACAAGTTCACAAGGAAATGGCTTGGTGTCCCACCCTGTCTGACTGACATAGCGCTGTACTGTCGCCAAGCAAAGCTGAAACTACCCCTGAAATCCATCCTGGAGGAATACAAAGCAGGGAAGATCAGACTTCAAAGCATGCTGGAGGACTCAGGAGACAAGGTGGTAGAAGCAATTAAGCCCCAGCTGAAGACAGGCAGAAAATGGAAAGTTCAAGAGGCGATGGATTCTGCAAAAGAAAGTCTCAAGATCAGAGAAATAACAGGACACACACAGACCAACAGACAGGGACTGGGGGTGACCAAAACTGAATGGTGGTCAAAGGCCAAAGGAAAAGCCAAAAGAGACATGATGATTCAGGAGATGAGAAAAGAAGAAGACCAAAAAAGACTCCAAAAAGCAGTCCAGCAGAGCCAGCAAGGGCAATGGACAACGTGGGAGAATGCACTCCAAAGAAGTCTCACTTGGAATGACATTTGGCACATGGCCCCTCTCAGGATCAGCTTCATTCTCAGATCTGCATATGACCTTCTGCCCTCAAATGCAAACCTGGTGAAGTGGGGGAAAACAGACGATCCTGCATGCCCCCTCTGCCATGAAAAACAAACAGTGGAGCATGTCCTAAGCTCATGTAAAGTAGCCCTGGTTCAAGGAAGGTACACATGGAGGCACAACCAAGTGCTCAAAGAAATTGTACAAGTAGTCTGGGCTAGTACCAACACCACAAAAGGGAAAATCAGGACTCCAAAAGCACCCGCAACATTCTTCACGGCAGGAGGCAGCAAATCATGGCCAAGAACAACAGTGCCACTCGAAACATGCAGGCAGAGTCTGCTGGACGGGGCAGATGACTGGGAGTGCACTGCAGACCTCCCAGAATGGAAGAGTCACCCAGAGATCATCAGCAAGAGTGGCATGAGACCAGACATAGTAGTCCACTCTAAGTCAACCAAGCAGCTGATCATGATCGAGCTCACGGTGCCATATGAGAACAGAATGGAGGCAGCTCAAATCTACAAGACTGAAAAGTATGCTGATCTGGCAAACAGCCTGAGGAGAGAAGGCTATCAGGTCAAAGTCCTCACTGCAGAAATTGGAGCTAGGGGGTTTGTAGGAACGTCTGCATACAGCCTCATGAAACAGCTCTCAGTTGCAGGGAAGGAAAAAACCAGAGCCCTGAAAGCAATGGCAGAAGCGGCAGAGAGGTGTTCAAGCTGGATCTGGTCAAGGAGGAACAAAAGTGAACTTCATAAGGCTTAATTTCCCTACAAATATCAGGTGTCCCTGTGGCTCAGTGGTTAAAGCGCGAGTCATTAAGTGGAAAATGAGCATGTCCAGAGGGTCATGGGTTCGAATCCCAGCCATGGCTCGTCCCAAGATGGGAAAAAAGGGGCAGCAGAGGGACATCCGGAGTCATGAACCGGGTGTGGCCCAACCCCCCTAGAGTGTCAGGAGATAAGGGCCGAAACACTTGCTTGAAGGGGGCTTCTCTTCTGAGGACTCTCTGCTGCCACGCTCTCCACGAGTTTCTTTCTACTCTACTGTCCATTCTATTTTAATTTCACCTCGGTAACATACTCACAATAAAACAGGAAACATCTCCAGTGCAGAAGTTCTTAAGTGTCAAACTATTAAATTCATCTTGCAAATCTGACCTTTCGAGAAACTGGAAATATTTTTAACTGAACTATTCAAGAGCAGCTGTTTATATATGCCTAACCAAAATTTCAGTGTTCAACAGTAACCTTAGTAAAGAATCCAGCTGCTGGTATAAGGTGCTGAATTCTCAGCCCAATCTGGCAGAGTTTAGCGTGTGTGTGTGTGTGTGTGTGTGTGTGTGTGTGTGTGTGTGGTGTGTTGTGTGTGTGTGTGTGTGCATGTTTGCGCGTGCGAGTGTGTGCGTGCGTGCGGGTGTGCCTGTGGGTGTGCGTGTGTGTATGTGTGTGTGTGTGTGTGCGCGCGCGCGCGCGTGCGCGCGCACGCTTCAGGTGATGCATTCATGTGCGTAGCCCTCATCCCCATCCCCAACCCTTCCCTATTTCCCCTTCCCTCTCTAAACGGTATGAACACATCACACCATGGCCTTGGTTCACTGCTTCCTTTTCTGCTTTCCTTTGTGTTTTTGTTTTTCTTAAACTGACCATAGCTCAGGAGAACAGTCGGTTCAGTCATGTCCAGACCAGCTGTTTACTGAAACGGTCTGTTCACAGCTGCTCAGACACGGGGAGGGAGGATATAACTCACACTAACAGTGACTCTCAGTTCACGCTTTCCGCGCTGAATGGTTTGAAATTATCACTCAGTGAGTCAGTCAACACCGCATTGACAGTAGTAAATGGACCTCTTGTTGTTTGCAGGTAGGGCAGCTTCATTTTGCTAAGGGCTGGAATTTTTTTCGAACGTTTTCTCTGTGAGTGGATTTATAGGCTTCAACCTGTGATCTCATGAAACAGCTTGGGATTTCGGGTAAGAAGAGGACCAGAACCCTGGAAGCAATGGCACAGGCATCTGGTCAAGGAGGATCTTGTCAAGGAGGAAACAAAATTGAACTTCATAATTTCCCAACTAAAAACAGGTGTCCCGTTAGCAGTGGGGTAAGACATCCATCTAACAAGACACGCCTTGAGACGCCCACCCATCCAAAAGTTGCATGTTCGAATTCTGGCAGTGCCAAAACGAAATGTTGGCAGTAGAAAGGCATCTGGGAGTCCACCTGGATGCAGCCCGGCCCCCTTAGAGTGTAAAGAGTTCAGGGGCGCAACGCTTGTCTGATGGGGGCACCGGGGTGGGGGGGGATATGTTCTGTGAAGACCTTCTGCTGTCAAGCTCTCCCTAGAGTTTCTTCCTACTGTTTTAATGCTGAAGGATATTGCAGACGCTCTGAGGTTCATTGTGTTTTCTTGTTCTCCCTGTGTAATATAGAAAAGGAGAGTTATAAACTTTTATAGAGTGGGTGGTACATGAATAATTCTCAACAGGTGTACACACTGGCAGTCTGTGAATGGTTTTAGTCTCGTGGCTGAATAAGCGGCACGACTGAATTGTCTCTCCATTCACTGACACAGGTGAAATAGCATAGCTTTGCAGCTTAACCACTGGCGCGCACACACACACCCAATCCGGCACGCTGCATTACCCCTGTTATTCTTTCTTCTCCCACGCGTGGGACCAGCTTTTCTTCCCTGTACAAAAAAGAAAAAAAACTAGTTCTATTATTTCTCCTGGAATTCCTACATTGAATGCTTCTTAGCCTATTTCAATGACTCTCGAGACTCATGTGTGAGACATATGCACAGTGTGTGTGTGTGTGTGTGTGTGTGTGTGTGTGTGTGTGTGTGTGTGTGTGTGTGTGTGTGTGTGTGTGTGCGAGAGAGAGAGAGAATGTTGTGTGAATGCGAGCGTGTGTGCGTGCGTGCGTGCGTGTATCAGTGTGTGCGTGCGTGAGTGTGTGTGTGCGTGTGTGCGTGAGAACAAGCGCGCGTACGCGCGTTCGTGAGAGCGCAGATTTATATACAAATTCCACTATGTTTGAATACAAGTTCCACTATCTTTAAATACCATACCCACGCCACTCCATTTCTCCGTCCCCTCACGTCCCTTTCTTATTGTTATTATCACCCCCCCCCCCCCCCCCCCCCAAGTATATCATATATGTCAGAAGATCTACTCATGGACACTGAGAATGTGTGAACACACTCTTATTTCTGTTTTGTTTACGCTCAGAACATCGATTATGTTTATTGCTCTATACTTCTTATCTATCAGCGTGTGAAGATAGTTGTCGTTTTAGGCTGACACTGCAAACTTTGCAGTGTCGTTGCTGTACTACAGCCGCGAATTTCAGAGTGACTTGCGTAACTGCGGTAGGCGGCTCGTGCAGGTGCTGTCGTTTTGTGGACTGAAAAAAAAAAAAAAACTTTGGGCCAACCTCCTGACATTGGGATCAGGACTAATTTCTCACCGCCACAGATTGGTCGTGAATTCTATAATTTTTTTTTCTTCTGGTTTTGTTGTTTTTTGCTTTGTTTTCCTTTTCTTAATCTATACTCTTTAAATCTGCTGTAAAGTAGATTGTGCTCGTAGCACTCGTAGCATCTTCTTTATTTGCGCCGCTGTAAACATCGATTTTTTCCCTTTTTTGTGTGTGTGTTATCGTCATTCATTGTTTTATGCTTAACACTTTGTTTATCTTACTTTCTATTTGTTCGACATCGTGCTTCAAGCATTACCCTTTTTCACTGTTTGTTGTTTTACTGGTTTATTGAATTTTCTAAAGATACGTTCTTTTATCTGTCTTTAGGCATAATAGTTAAACTTTCTTTCTTCTTTCTGTGCGTTTCTCATCATTGTGCGCTATCCACAAACGTGACTTTTCTCCCCTGTGTTCTGGTTTATTAACCTATAATTCTCTGTCTTTTGTGTGAAAACTGTCTTCCCAGTCGATTTTGTGTCACCATTCCCTTGCCACCCATGCCTTCCCATAATCCCGCTATTCCAGGACTTAAAGTTGGACGTCTCAATGTCTATCATTTATTTAATAAGGTCCATGAAATCTCATCACTCTTGAAACAGTCACCCCATCCAGTACAAATATTTGGTGTAAGTGAAACAAGGTTAGACTCATGCATCACAGATAATCTTATCAGCATTCCTGACTGCAACATAGAACGACACGGCACGACAATGATCAACCCCAACATACTGGCCTTGCTGTATATATTCATCAATCAATTGCCAACATTACTCGACGCAGAACTGATCTTGAAACTAACACTGTTGAATGTATCTGGATTGAAATTTAAAAAAAAAACTCCAAATCACCGCCATTAATAATCGGACATTTATATAGACACCTATCTTCCACATACGAACGATATGTACAAATGATGGATCGGATCTGTCACAAAAATTCAAATATACTACTGTTAGGGGACTTTAATGTTGATATGTTAAAACAACAACAAGCTTGGACAAGTACACTGTCACTTAATGATCTCCATCAGTTAGTACAAACCCTAACGAGAATAACTAAAACAACTGCGACTCTTATTGATCATGTATACATAAACAACAAATCTGCAAAATTAGATGTTTCAGTGGTACATTCTGGTAATAGTGATCATTGTCCAGTCCTCTGCACGTGGTCCTTCGGGCTCCCAAAACCACCACCCAAAGGTCACATGACCATCCAATACCGTTCTTTCAAAATGTTTAATGAAACGGCATACCTCTATGACTTAAGCATTTCCCCATTTCACTTAACGTGTAATTTCTCAGACTTGAATGACGTTAATGATGCACTCAGACGTCAATGATGCACTGTCCTTCTGGTACCAAACATTTTTCACCATCATAAATAAACACGCACCGTTACATCAAAAAGGTTAGGCATCCGCAGATGAACCCGTGGTTAACACCAGAGTTGCTGCAAAAAATGGTTCTACGTGACCAACTCAAAGCAGCAAATTTGTTGACGAATACAAAGAGCAGAGAAACTTTGTTTCAAACGAAGTTGAAAAAGCCAAACGAGACTACTTCAGTCAAATGATTATGGATGCAAAAACCACAGCGCCAGTGTGGAGGGCAATTAACACTATCGTACACAACAAGCGTACAGATTCACAAAATTCAAACACAAACATCACTCCGGACGAATTTAATACCCAGTTTCTGTCATTATCAGATATCTTTACTCAAGCTTCACAGACTATAAGAGCACCAAATGAATATATATGACCGACTTCCCTAAAATAATTTTTCAAACAAAAACGTGGATCCAGTAACTCGTTCTAAATTCCCTTCTTGCTGTACATGAAGTAGGAATGCACATAGCGCAGTTAAAGAATAAAAAGTCCATGGATCCTGGTAATATACCCGCAGTTCTTCTCAAACTCGCTCTACCTCACATTGTTGAGTCTCTTACATACATATATAATTTATCCATTGAAACTGTCTTCCCTCAAACGTTCAAAAATGCCAACGTGATCCCCCTTCCAAAATCAAATGATTTTTCGGATCCAAATAATTTCAGACCTATATCCTTACTATCAGTTCTATCCAAACCCCTCGAAAGGCACACATACACACATGTATCTCATTTCATGGAGCAAAACAAGCTATTTCACACACTCCAAT
>CM065716.1:14610169-14665169 GCA_033310375.1 Conus canariensis | reverse complement strand
TCAGGGCCGTTTCACGCGCGATTTCGACTTTAAGATTACGACACGCTGGACGAGATTGTACTTCCTGGGTGATGACGCTTCCGGGGTGATGTCATTTCCTATAAGATGACGCCATTTCTGACTGATGTCACTTCCTGTGACGTTAGTTCCTGTGAGGTCACTCCCTTTGACACTTCCGGGATGATTCATTTCCGGATGATGTCACTTCTCATATCACGTCATTTCCAGGTGATGTCACTTCCCGTATGAGGCCATTTCCGCTGATGTCACTTCCTATGATGTTATACATTCCATCCCCATGAGGGTTAATTTTTACCTGTAATACTACTCCTGTCAAACATTCCATCTATTGAGAAGGTACCTGAGGAAGCACAGACCTTTGTCTCTGCCATGGACATTTTTCAATGTCGTCTCTGGGCCACATTGGATAGTTCCGTTCGGTTTCCTTCAAATCAGTTAAAAATGTTTCGACTAATCATATTCGTAGATCCTTGATCTGTCCCTTGATCTGAATTCACACCAGAGATCTTCTTCTTCATCGTTGTCGTCTTCTTCTGACGATGGTCCCTACATACGCACTTACATGCAAAGGCAATCATGCGCTCTACACACAACCATACATCTGACTCCATTTCTTTCAGTAAAACCAATCAGAATACCGTTTTAAAGTCCCCCCACCCAAAATAAATAAATTAATTTTAAAAAAAACTGGGCCTAACTTCTTTTGGCGCGCGGGAATTTTACTCTCTTATTTTTTTTTCTTCGGCCACACACACACACACACACACACACACATATCTTATATATATATCTGAACAATTAAGTAGTGGGGGGAAAACAAGTGCAGGTTAACAATTCTTCCATCATTATAATAATGACTTGGCAAAGATTTGAATTTAAAAAAAATTGAAGATTAAGAAAATAAATATGAAAACCCTTCACTAGCTGCATGAGGGAACCATCACAACCCCTCTCGAAGGCAGATTTGCATGTATTGCCTGCTCCTAGGCCTTTCGTCCGCTGGATCGGACTCATCAAGGAGACACGGCTGATTGTGTCTGCGCTCTTGGCGTCAAATAGAGACACACCACAGTCCATAATTCTGTGGTGTTCTCACCACCAAGGGTTCAAAAAATAATTCAACAGCACCCCCCAAAACAGCCAGCGAAAGGTAGAATAAAACAAAACGAAAGTGTGGAGAGGAAAAAAGTTGCTGATAAACTAAAAACATTATGTAAGTAGTATAAAATGTAGAGGACAATCTTTGAGCCTATGCTTGAGGATCCATTCAAGGATGCAAGGGAGATCAAAAGATATGGAACAGTCTGAGTGGTCAGCTCTGCTGTTCAATAACCCAAGCATTGTCAGCGGCTAAGAATTGTGCAGAACAATCTTTACTTGGATCTCCTAAGAGATGCAATCGCCCACTGATTGACCAAACAATATAATGCTGAACAATTAAGTAGTGGGGGAAAACAAGTGCGGGTTAACAATTCTTCCATCATTATAATAATGACTTGGCAAAGATTTGAATTAAAAAAATTATGATGAAGAAAATGGGAAAATATATGTTTTAAATATGAAAACCCTTCACTAGCTGCATACATGTTTCTCTTTTATTTATTTTTTCTTCTAGGTCTCTCATATGCTGACTCCGCTCCCACCCCACCCCACCCCCACCCCACACACACACACCACACACACACACACACACACGAACACACACACACACACACACACACACACACACACACACACACACACACACACACACACACACAAATCACTATGGGTTCACAAACCCCATCTCTCAGTCACCAAAAAACGTCCTGGGTTATTTGCATCTTGGGCACCGGACACCACGTCAAGGGCCGAGAAGGGGCTGTCAGGGTGCCAAACACAAGGTGCCAAATATAGGGTGCTTGCCCTAGAAAGACAAGAAGACACTATGTTAATAAAATAAATGAAACACTTACTATATAATTGATCACAGGATCCACATCTTACGTATCGAGTGTATGAACAGGGTAGAGTTTAGAAATAATCCGATCACGATCAAGACCTATTTAGAATTTCAAGACCGCTACAAAAGCTTGTGTTGAAAATTATCAAATATGTTAACACATCTCACACTCACCCTAAAATCAACAATAAACTTTTTTTTTAACTTCTTCACTTCTTTCCTTTTGCCCTGTCTCGTCCGCTGCCTTCGCCAAAGTGCCAGGCAATCTCCTTTTTTCCCAAGAACGCAAATCAAAACGACCATTCTGGAAAGATGAGCTTTCAATACTAGTTCAAAGTTGACACAAACATTCTCTCTCTCTCTCTCTCTCTCTCTCTCTCTCTCTCTCTCTCTCTTTTAATTTTTTACAGGGCATGACATTCCCCATCCCGGGGAAAGAACTTCCCAAGGGGGAATTCTTCAAAGGCCAGAAACATATGAAACAGGCCCTAACATCAGGCTGTTGCCAAGAAACACACTCATATACACTGACAAAAGCATGAAATCACAATATATCACCGCAGAATTCATCATAGAAAAAGGCAAGCAATGCCATGAGTGTCATCCATATCAATCCAAAAAGCCATAGCAAGACACAGGCAAAACACTAACAGTATCAATCATGACATAATTGCAGGCATAGTATGACAAAACTCAACTAACTACAAAATGATCATGCCTCCAGCAAGTAGTTAAAATTTACAGGCACAAAATACTAGAAAAAAACTGATAATAATGCAAAACCATGACATATCATTGGAAGTATCCTAACACGTTTGTCGACTGACATAGAACAGGATTAAAGTCGACGAAGAAAAGAAAACAGCATGGGGTATAAACACACACACACACACACACACACACACACACACACACACACACACACACACACAACATATATATATATATATATATATATATATATATATATATATTCAGGGATGGGACAAATCGACAAAAACGTTAATTTTTTTACTTCAACAGTAAATTTGAACCCTTGAATGGACAAAGCCTATCTGGGCAGGCGACTGTAGTCTCGGATACTTGCAATAAGGTTAAAGGTCGTCTATGATCTGTTTTTAAATAGATTTCATGTCAGTCAAAAGCCGTGCAAACTTTTCAAGACCCCACAAAATAGCTAAACAACTGTGGGTCAGCTAGAAGGATGTCATACCGATAATTAATACGTGAGTGTCTAGCCATTGATTAACAACAACATCAGCCGTATCCACGATAGTGAGGATGCATCGATGGCCCGAAGACGAAGGTTCCACAGGCCCAACGATATCCACAGCGACCTTTTCCGAACGGTGGCATTTTGTGCCAGGGTGCACAGAGAACACGACTCCAGCGACTGTCTTTGGACAGATGTCACAAGACTTACAATGTGACACGGAACGAAAAACGGAAGGCCAGAAAACAACAACGCAAGAACGCGTTGCTGTATACGTTTGACACCACGGTGACCAGCGGAAATCGAATCATGCGCGGTAACTGTTGCAAACAAGTGTGTCAACGAATCATCACGTTTTTGCATAGCAGCAAGGTCTTTGGGAGTAACGTCCGACAACGACACGTCCAGAACAGGTAAGGGTTTATGGGATTGTTTGTCCAGCTTAGACTGTTGGCGAGTGCTGACAGCACAAGGAACAAAAGAGCCACCTGATCCTGAACAGGAAGAACTTACACCAGGCAAGTTACCAAGAATAAAGTCAGTGACAGGATCATCAATGACACAAGGCTTAACCTGACCCGAAAAGTAGGGAGTAGAGACCTCCACCAAGGCAAGGGAAAGACTTCGATCTGACCACCAAAAGAACGACACTTCTGGGTCTCACCTGTGAACTGGTCTTTACGAACAAAAGACACACGTATCCCAGCAGTTGCACAATCTGTCTCCTTGAGGACAGTAGCCTGAAAGTTATTGACTGAGCGAGGCTCGATATAGAGACCATCTGTGAGAACATAAGAGACCGTACAATGAGCTTCCTCTCTTTTAGGAAGGGTCTGAGAAGTTTGAGAAACAGCTGAAGGTTTAGCACACTACAGGCACTCAGTGGCACAGTGGAAGTCAGAGCCATAAAAGCAACCATGAAAGTCACTGCTGACATTCTCAGACCTTTGACTGAAATCATAGCCACGATCACGACCAAAGCCACGATCACGACCAAAACCACGATCACGACCAAAACCACGATCACGACCAAAACCACGATCACGACCAAAGCCACGATCACGATCAAAACCACGATCACGACGAGGTAAGCGTGAACGCTGAAAAGACGAAGCCCCTCTCTGCTGATACCTTTGTTGCTTACAGTTAGAAGGCGGTGTAAGCTGCTAACGTGAGTAACCCGAGTACGAAGAGCCACGATTGTAAGATGACTGGCCACAAGAATTTTGAAAGTTCCGATTTTGATTAGAGCCACGTTGCTGGGTATCGTTGGCTGATACACTTGCCTCAAAAACAGAATCCACAATTTTTTTTTTTTTGCCACACTGCTTTTCCGGAGTACAGTTTTGTATCGATCGGCAAGACGACACATTTCTTCAGCATTTTCTACAGAACGTTCCTTGAGAAAGAGAGCAAGGTCTTTGGAGACGCTCTGTAAAATTTGTTCCCGGAGAACCAGGTCACGAAGGGAATGGAAAGGCTTGTCGATACTGGACAATCTGACCCAGCGATGAAAAAAATTGTGTAGTGCGGGTCAAAACAGCGGAAAAGGATTCATTTTTCTCCAGACGCATAAATCCGAATTTTCTTGGAATCCTTCAGCGGTACATTGAAATCTTTTTAAAAGTTCCGACTTTTTAGTCATTCCTGGTGAGCGATTCCTTAGCAGCCAGAGAATAGGAGAGAGTAAGGGCATTTCCTTTGAAAAGGGACGCAACGTACAAGACCCATTTTTCTTTGGACCAGCCACACGTATTGGCGTAGGATTCAAAACAATAGAGAAACGCGTCAGTCTCATCCTTAAACTCGTCAAAAACGTGGAGCTTGAGGATGTAAGTATTTTAAACAGAACGGTCTTTGGGAGAACGGAGGTCAGATTTAGACTCTTCAGAACCCAACAGAGACTGAGCCTGGGCTTTCGTAAGGTCAATCTCAGTCTGCACCTGGAGACGCTGACATTCTCTTTCCCGTGCCTTTTCCTCCATCTCCACCTGTTTTAATCTTCTGATTTCTTCATTTTCCTCTTTCTTTAATGCAAGAGCATGCCGCCCCTCCTTTTCTCTCTCCTCTCTCTTTTTCTTTTCCCTTTTTGTCTTTTTCTTTTTCCTGTCTCTCTTTTTCTGTTTCCTCTCTCTGTTTTTTTTTCCCTTTTTGTCTTTTTTTTTTCCTTTTTGTCTTTTCTTTTTCCTGTCTCTCTTTTTCTGTTTCCTCTCTCTGTTTTTTTCTCTTTTTGTCTTTTTCTTTTCCCTGTCTGTCTTTTTCTTTTCCCTGTCTGTCTTTTTCTTTTCCCTGTCTGTCTTTTCTTTTCCCCTCTCTCTCTCTCTCTCTCTCTCTCTCTCTCTCTCTCTCTCTCTCTCTCTTTCTTTTCCCTTTTTGTCTTTTTCTTTTTCCTGTCTCTCTTTTCTTTTTCCTGTCTCTCATTTTCTTTTCCCTTGTCTTTTTCTTTTTCCTGTCTCTCTTTGTCTTTTCCTTTTTTTGTCTTTTTCTTTTTCCTGTCTCTTTTTTTTCCTGTCACTCTTTTTCTTTTCCCTTTTTGTCTTTTTCTTTTTCCAGACTTTCTTTTTCGAGAGCGCGTGCCGCTCGATCTTTACATTGAATAATGTAATTGACGAGTTTTTCGCCGTTCAAACCAAGCTGTTTGCCTTGTGCAGAAAACACACCACAATTATCCTCCCAGCTCTCTGACCCCCGATCTTCCCCCCTCCCGTCTCCCGTCGCCCCACAAAAATGTGGCTTTCAACCAAGATACACCTAATACATTGGTAAACTCTGGTAGAGTGCACAAACCTGAAATGTATGTTGTAAAACTATGTCACTCAGCAAGAAGAAAACAAAAGATTGTTCAAAGAGGATAACAGAAAGAAAATATATCCTTTGAAAGATATTTTTTTTAAAAACATGAAAATGAAATGTTTACACCTGATGATTTCTAATATCACCAGCGCTACTGAAGATTTTAACACACCTGACTGTTGGTTTTTAAATGGTGAAGGAGAGTCTTCTGACTGGTGTTCAAGGGATTGTGAACTATTTGGCCTGTATAACGTTTAACACCACTGCTGTGAAAACATCACTGCAAACACACACACACACACACACACACACACACACACACACACACACACACAGAGAAAGAGTCCTTGAAATCGCTAAGAACCATTCAATGTAAAAATTTCAGGTGAAATAACAGAGAGAGAGAGAGAGAGAGAGAGAGAGAGAGAGAGAGAGAGAGAGAGAGAGAGAGAGATCCTTGAAATAGGCTAAGAAGCATTCAATGTAGAAATTTCAGGAGAAATAATAGAACTAGTTTTTTTTTCTTATTTTTGTACAGGGAAGAAAAGCTTGAATGGGAGGTCGCGCAATTGTAGCCACGAAGTAGTTCGGTAGGAACGGTCAGGGGTGGGGTAGGGGTGGGGAAGTTGAATGGAGGGTGGGAGGGGGAACTTAGAGAGAGAGAGAGAGAGAGAGAGAGAGAGAGAGAGAGAGAGAGAGAGGAGGTCTTGGTGAATGGAAGAGGGAGGGGTGAGAGGGAGAGACACACACACACACAACAGACAGTCACGGCTGAATACGTATCGGGTAGGGAATCACTGAGGCATAAATGAAGTCGGAAGGAAAGGGAGAGAAAAGGAGAGTACAGGAGAGATGGGTAGGATTGAAAGCAGGTCCGACGCGTGGGAGAAGAAAGGATAACAGGGTAATGGAGCGTGCTGGACTGGGGGTGTGAAGAACAAGAACAAGAACATATTTTATTGCCATAATATGAAAACCAGAGGTTTTGTGGGGCACAGATGATCAAATTAGACATTCAATTAAACTAATTCCAGCATCGTCACATCTTGCAACATAACATTAGCAGCAGAAAGAAAAAGCATTGTGTGTATCACTTAGACTAAGATGCTCCCGCGTCTTGCAACGCATGAGGCAGTCAAGGCGCTCCACTGTGCACGGTCCTCAGCCAGTTTGCTGGTGTCACTCCATCCTCTGTCAACGAGTCTGGGGTCTCTCTCCACTGGCTATCGCCAGCTCATCCTGGGTCGTCCTCTTTTTCTCTGGCCTGCTGGGGTCCATTTAATGGCCTGGTTTGCAGGTCTTGAAGAGGGTAATCTTAATGCATGACCCAGCCAGTGGAGGTGCCGTCTGCAGACGATGGTTGACACGGGGAGCTGTTTGGACCTCTCCCTGACATCTTCATTTGGTATAAAGTCTGACCATTTGATGCCCAAGATCTTACGTAGGCACTTAGTATCAAAAGCGTCGAGTTTCTTCTTCTGGGTGGTCTTCAGTTGCCAGGTTTCACAGCCATACAACAGCGTTGAAATCACACTGGAGTTATAAAATTTCAGTTTGATTCCAAGGGAGAGTTTCTTGCTGTTCCATATTTTGTTCAGCTGATTGAATGCTGATGTTGCTTTCCCAGTACGACACTTCAGTTCATGGTCGAGGTCATTGGCGTTGTTGATAGAGCTGCCTAGGTATGTGGAGTTCTCTACTACTTCCACTTATTTTTGGTCGATGAGAACGTCTGTTGGCCCTTGGTGTTTACCGGTAAGCATGTTTTTTAGTCATTATGGCACTGATAATGCGGCCAATGTCGCTTGCAAACTTGCTGATATTGTCTACAAGCACCTGCAGATCTTGAGTGGTGCTTACAAGAGCGGCAACATCATTGGCAAAATCCAGATCTGAGAGGCTGTTTCCTTCTGTCCACTTGATTCCCTTTCCCTGGGTTGCGTGTTTCAGAACCCAGTCAATGGCAAGTGCAAAGAGGAGAGGGGAGAGGATACAACCTTGCCTTACTCCGGTGACAACTTCAAACCAGTGACTGTAACCAGTTTCCGTCCTGACTCTGCACTTGGATTTTATGTATATCTGCTCAATGGCCGACACAACTTTTTCTGGGATGCCGTAGGTTTTCATGATTTTCCACAATGTGTATCAGGGTCTGATTAAATTTTCTGTCTCCAAAGAGAAAAAACAACGGGGTATCCTGGGCAAGTACGGGTTGGAAACAGTCCAATAACATGAGCTCCGAGGATTTTGTCATTTGAGTATGTGGTGGAAACTCTGTTTTTGTGATCCTTGTCATCAGGTCATAACGTTATTGGTTAAATAATTTACAGTCATCAAGAAAACGTAGTTCGTCCACAACAACGTGGCATGTCGAGACATGTCGAGGCATGGAGAGACTTTTTCAAAGTCATGCCGCAAATTCAGGCACAAGACTGAAACCATCTGCAGACTGCCAGTGTGTACACTTATTGACAATTATTCGTGTACCACCCAGTCTATAATAGTTTGTAACTCTCCTTTTCTACATTACACGGGGAGAACAGAAGACACAACGAACCTCAAAGCGTCTGCAATATCCTTTAGAATTAAAACAGTAGGAAGAAACTCTAGGGAGAGCTTGACAGCGGAAGGTCTTCAGAGAAGAAACCCTCCTCAGACAAGCATTGCGGCCCTGGCCTCTTTACACTCTAAGGGGGCCGGGCTGCATCCAGGTCATGACTCCCAGATACCTTTCTACAGCCAGCTTTTCTTTTTGGCACTGCTGGAATTCGAACATGCAACTTTTAGATGGGTGGACGTCTCAAGGCGTGCCTTTTTAGATGGATGTCTTACCCCACTGCTAATGGGACATCTATTTTAAGTTGGGAAATTATGAAACTTACTTTTGTTCCTCTTCGACCAGATCCATCCAGGTCCTCCTTGACCAGATCCTCATCGACCAGATGCCTGTGCCATTGCCTTCAGGGTTCTGGTCCTCTTCTTACCTGAAATCCCGAGCCGTTTCATGAGATCATAGTTGATGAGCCCACAAATTCACTTGCAAGACACAGAGAAAACATTCGGATAAAAAAAACTCCAGCCGTTCGCAAAATGAAGCTGTCCTACAGGCAAACAACAAGAGATCCATTTACTTCTGTCAAGGCAGTGTTGACTGACTCACTGAGTGATGGTTTCAAACCATTCAGCGCGGGAAACTTGAACTGAGGGTCACCCTTAGTGTGAGTTATATGCTCCCTCCTCCAAGTCCAGGGGCAGCTGTGAACAGACGGTTTCAGAAAACAGCGGGTCTGGACATGACTGAACCGACTGTTCTCCTGAGAGAAAAGGAAGCAGTGACCCACGGTGATGGTGTTATGTGTTCATACAGATTAGAGAGGGAAGGGGAAATAGGGAAGGGGTGGGGATGGGGATGAGGGCTACGCACATGAATGCATCACCTAACCATCGTTAATGAACGCACGCACGCACACACACACACACACACACACACACACACACACACACACACACACACACACACACACACACAGCCCGCACGCGCTCGCACGCACGACACACACACACACACACACACACACACACACACACACACACACACACATGCACACACGCACACATGCACGCGCGCAAACACACACACACACACACACACACACACACACACACACACACACACACACACACATACACACACACACACGTGCGTGCGCGCGCTCGCGCACACACTCACACACACACACACACACACACACACACACACACACACACACACACACACACACACACACACACACACACACACACACTAAACTCTGCCAGATTTTGGCTGAGAATTCAGCACCTTGTACCAGCAGCTGGATTCTTTACTATGGTTACTGTCGGAACTGAAAATTTGGTTAAGCATGTATAAGCATCTCCTCTTGAATAGATTGGTTAGAAATATTTCCAGGTTCTCAAAAGGTCAGATTTGCAAGACAGAATTTAATAGTTAGACACTTCAGGACTTTTGCATTGAAGATGTTTCCTGTTTTATTGTGAGTATGATACCGAGGTGAAATTAAAATATGAAGGACACATTATACTAGCATTAACATGTTTTGATCTGTACT
The DNA here is from genome assembly GCA_033310375.1 of Conus canariensis. NCBI lineage: Eukaryota > Metazoa > Mollusca > Gastropoda > Neogastropoda > Conidae > Conus > Conus canariensis. The sequence goes on along the minus strand of CM065716.1, from coordinate 14,655,091 downwards.
TTCCTATTTCACACTAACAGTTCACAAAACAGTTGCTTTTGATACGTTATTTATAGAGTTCAGTGTACTCACTGTGCTGTTGTCAGGGGAAGACAATTAACAAGCTAAAGAAGGCAGAGTGAGATACTATGAAATTTACAAGACTCCTAATTTCTAACAAAAAAAAAAGGAAAAGACATGTTCTAGTATTGCTCATTAGTTAACTTCATGTATGTATTATTGTCCTTAGAAACATTTTTTTTAATCAGCAGCCGAAATACACGTCCGGTTTGTTTGCATTGGTTGTAATTACATTTCCACTGTGGCTTTCTTGTGTAGCAAAATCTGAAAGCTATAGTGACAGTTATGTAAGAAGGGAAAGGTTTTTTTTAATGTAAATAATGTATTGTCGTGGATGACAAGAGAGAAAAAGGAAAAACTAAAGTTTTGTGTTAAAAATCATGACTGTCACAAACGCAAATTTGGTTAACATTAGTGGTAGGCTGAAATACCCTTAACGTTTATATAACTTGAACACGCAGGAGAGTTTGAAGTTGATTTTGTTAGAAAGATACCAATCACGGAATGCATGTATTCATGTATGTGCGTGAGTGATTACGAACACAACTTTAATAGGACAGACGCTGAAAACTGACAGCATGCGTGAAGCTGCCCAAAGGTGCAGTTGTTGAATGCTGACGACGATTACAACTACAGGTAGTGCTTGCTATGCTGTATCTGCATTATTTAGTTTTGTGTTTAGCAAACGTACCAGGGGCTCTCTTGGCTCATTATCTGTCTTTCATTCTTTTCCAGACATTTGTTTGAGAAGCCAGAAGCTCTCAGGTAAATCACTTATCTTTCTCTTTGTGTAGTATCTGGATAACATTATTTCAGTTGTTCTCTGAGCGAATCCCTTGTGCGCCATTGAATCCATGACAGTGGTGACCCCCAGGTTTTTTGCTCAAGAGTGATCAGAGCATGCACCAATATTCTTACTTGAAAATAAGTTAAAGTTAGTTAACCCACTCCATGATGGTAACCCATGCATGCTATGTGTGTTCACAGGCAGGACCATGGAAGAGCTGGACCAGTATTTAGGAGAGTGGGGACCTTACCAGACCCGTGTCTTCCTCCTGCTTCTGCTCCCTGTGCTCTCCAAAGGCATGCAGACCTTGGTGCCTGTCATCATATTTCACGTCCCCGATCACAGGTCGTGGCGTTCACCAGATGTGCACACACACACACACACACACACACACACACACACACACACACACACACACACACACACACACACACCTAGTGCGTCTCAGGCTCTCTGAGTCATACAGTATTAATGGCAGTCATTGATTTAACTCTCTGTCTGTCTGTCTGTCTGTCTGTCTGTCTGTCTGTCTGTCTTCTCTCTCTCTCTCTCTCTCTCTCTCTCTCTCTCTCTCTCTCTCTCTGTAGTGTAAAGCCCTTTCATTAATAAAGCCTTTTTATTTACATGTTTTTGGTTTTCAACTCTTTGTGCTATGCTCATATGCACATAGCTTTACTGAGTGCTGTCATTCTTTGTGTGCATGCTGTCTATGGTTAGGTAGTGGAAATGCAAAACCGAAACAATCTCCATTGCTAATTCACTAGAATCTTATGTCTGTTAAATATCATCTTTCTTACTTTTAGGAAGATATCAAGACTGGTCATTGTCTCTCATTATGTCTGTAACGCATGACTTAATGTTTACATGCAAGTGTAAACCAGTGTTTTGTTTGAGTCTCTCGGCTCTCTCTGTTTGTGTTTGTGCAAGTTGGCGTGCGTGTGCGTCCATGGTAAACTGTAATGCAGGCCTGTACGAGTCGAAACAGTCTGCATTCTTTTCCATCAGGGTGTGCAGGCATGCGTCCATTGTCACAGACCACGCTCAGTGCTATCTCATTTGTGAATTATTTGGGTGTACACATATCCACACTTCTGTTATAGGAACATTAATGAAGAGTCATTACCGCATAGTGTGCGTACGCACACACCGATGTTTTTGTCGTGGAATTGCTTCTAATACAGTATGGATGTGCTCAAATCCATGTAACACAGACAAGTTTGAACGTCGTTTTGCTTATTTCGTCATTTCATTCTACAACAATTTGTTACGAACAGAAGATGGACGCATAAATAAATGATAAAAACAATAAAGCACGCGAAATCTCCCCCCCCCCCCCCGGCCCCACCCCCCTACCCAAGAAGCATGTTAAATTTGCAAGTTCTTGTGGTCTGAAGCCATATCTGGGCACAAAGTGACCCAAGGCATTCAGATAAAAGGTTTTAATCTCAACGGGTGTCAGCATTAGCGGTAATCAAACTTGGCAAACATTGCCGAGACGTTTCCTTTCATTCATTGCATGAAATGCCTACCACTGGCAATGGCCACACAAATCTGTCATCAGCATTTTCAGCAAGACCTTCCATGTCAGAAACTGAGATTTTCTTTAAAGACTGTGATCACTAACAATGACTGCTTAGTATGGTGATAAAAGTCATTACATAAGATGTAAACATTGTCTGACATATGACGTGATATATTATTATCATTGGATCTTTTAATGTAATGTGTTTGAAGCAGAGATACAGCAACCAATCGACATGTTATTACCAAGCAGAAAAGTAAGACGGTCCATAAAGGTCTGTAGATATTTCTTGTCAAAGATAGCTGTGTGAGGCTAAAACTGTTCTTCATTTTGGTGTGAAATCAGCCCTTAACCCTGACGTACAACAGCAACCGCAACCGTATTTGTCATCTCAACAGAAAGAGATCTACCACAATGCCTTGTACATGGTTACGCTGTTACCAACAGATGGAAAATGATTGAAAAATCTGAACGCCGACAAAAAGTAGCATGCATGTGATGTAAAATAATAACTACACGTAACGTCAACGGTTTTGATGCTGCATACTGGGAATGCGTCCGCAATCTGCAGTGAAATCTGAATTAAAATTGAAGAATCTAAACAGCTGGATTATTGGCTGTAAATTTATACCCCAATTGTTAGTTAAGCAGTTTTCTGTCAAGAGCATGACCCTAGGGGACGAGGTAGGGAGATGGATTGGGGTGAGGTTGTGCCTGTTCGATACTCCCCTGATCGATACTTCCCCTGTTTGATACTTCCCATACTTGCCTAGGGCTTGCGTGTCTTCGTCAGAGTGCGCGCACGTGGTCTTTATCCGTGGTATGCGAAAGATTTCCTTTCCTTCTCCTCTCCCCGAGAACAAGAGCTTCTTCCTGTTTCTAGAGGACGAGTATTGAGCAGGGGAATAAGGAGCAGGGGGGATTATTGGACAGGGAAAGTATATTGAGCAGGGAAAGTATCAGGCCACGACAAGTCGGGGAAGTATTGAGTTCCGACAAGAAGGGGAAGCATTGAGCCATGACAAGTAGAGGAAGTATTGAGTTCCGACAAGTAGGGGAAGCATTGAGCCATGACAAGTAGAGGAAGTATTGAGTTCCGACAAGTAGGGGAAGCATTGAGCCATGACAAGTAGAGGAAGTATTGAGCCATGAAAAGTAGAGGAAGTATTGAGTTCCGACAAGTAGGGGAAGCATTGAGCCATGACAAGTAGAGGAAGTATTGAGTTACGACAAGTAGGGGAAGCATTGAGCCATGCCAAGTAGAGGAAGTATTGAGTTCCGACAAGTAGGGGAAGCATTGAGCCATGACAAGTAGGGGAAGTATTGAGTTACGACAAGTAGAGGAAGCATTGAGCCATGACAAGTAGAGGAAGTATTGAGTTACGACAAGTAGGGGAAGCATTGAGCCATGACAAGTAGGGGAAGTATTGAGCCACGAGAAGTAAGGGAAGTATTAAACCATGACAAATAGGGGAAGGTATGAGCCATGACAAGTAGGGAGAAGTATTAAGCCATGACCAGTAGGGGAAGTATCAAACCACTCAAGTAGGGGGAAGTATTGAGCCATGACAAGTAAGGAGAAGCATTAAGTCATGACAAGTAGGGGAAGTATCAAGCCACTCAAGTAGGGGTAAATATTGAGCCATGAGAAGTAGGGGGAAGTACTGAGCCACGACAAGTAGTGGAAGTATTGAGCCACGTCAAGTAGGGGAAGTACTGAACCATGACAAGTAGGGGAAAATATTGAGCCACAAATGGGGAAGTATCGAGCCACAAGTCGGGGGGAAGTATTGAGCCATGACAAGTATGGAGAAGTATTGAGCCAGGTCATATAGAAGGAAGTATTGATCCACGTCAAGTAGAAGTATTGAGCCATGACAAGAGGGAAAAGTATCAAACCAGACAAGTACAGGAAGTATTAAGCCACAACAAGTAGGAAAAGTATCAAGCTACGACAAGTAGGGGGAAGCATTGAGCAATGAGAAGTAGGGGGAAGTATTGAGCCATGACAAGTAGTGGAAGTATTGAACCACGTCAAGTAGGGGAAGTACTGAACCATGCCAAGTAGGGGGTAGTATTGAGCCACAAGTAGAGCGAAGTATTGAGCCATGACAAGTAGGGGAAAGTATTGAGCCATGTCAAGTAGGAGGAAGTATTGAGCCACGAGTAGGTGGAAGTATTGAGTAATGACAAGTAGGGGGAGTATTGAGCCAAGACAAGCAGGGGAAGTATTAAGCCACAACAAGTACAAAAAGTATCAAACCATGACAAGTAGCAGAAGTATAAAACATGACAAGTAGGGGAAATATTAAACCACGACAAGTAGGGGAAGTCTTGAACCATGGCAAGTAGGGGAAGTCTTGAACCATAACAAGTAGGGACAGTATTAACCACGACAAGTAGGGGAAGTATTTAACAGTGACAAGTAGGGGAAGTATTGAGCCATGACAAGTAGGGGAAGTATTGAGCCATAACAAGTAGGGGTAGTATTGAGCCACGACAAGTAAGGGAAGTATTGACCCATGACAAGTAGGGGAAGTATTGAGCCACAACAAGTAGGGGAAGTATTGAGCCATAACAAGTAGGGGAAAGATTGAGCCATGACAAGTAGGGGAAGTATTGTGCCACGACAAGCAGTGGAAGTATTGTGCCACGACAAGTAGGGTAAGTATTGTGCCACTACAAGTAGGGGAAGCATTTAGCCACAATAAGTAGGGGGAGTATTGAACCACGACAAGTAGGGTAAGTATTGTGCCACTACAAGTAGGGGAAGCATTGAGCCACAATAAGTAGGGGGAGTATTGAACCACGACAAGTAGGGGGAAGTATTGAGCCATGACAAATAGGAGGAACATTGAGCCAACACTTCAGTCGTGGCCGAGGGCGTTCACCCTTCATTGGGCCGGAACGACGACTAAGTTTTTCATCCCCAGTCCACAAGCCGTTATGGCAACTACTTTATCTTTTTCTTTATTTACGATTTAAATTTGTAAATTTTTGCTTCCTTCTGTGTTTGAACAGGTGGTTCAAACGTCATATTTCTTTAAAATAGCACTTCGACAGGTGTTTGTTATTGAGGTTACAAATGTACATTGTCATTGCGAACATATCGAAATTGTGACCGTCGTGTTGGTGAAATAAGTTATTCGTTAGAATTGAGCTTTCAAATTATCAATGTTCAATATCTTATTAGCTACCTTGGGCGGATAGTTTCGCGCTTTGCTTATAATAGAAGGCAGGGTATCGGAGATTAAACTCGCCAATTTGATCAAGTTTTCGAATGGAGACAACCAGGTTTTTTCTATGGCTGCTGGGTCGTACTTGTCTCCCTTTTTTGCTTCTAATATTGTGCATTTGGTCTTCTGTCACCGAGTCGAGTCGCGGAATGTTGGTAGCGTGTGTACGACACACTATTTACGCCGGGGAGTGAGGAGTCCTTTCTATCGCGCCCCTGCCTCGTGGCCCCGCTCGACTTGTACTTGTTCGTTTATCTGTGTCAGGAGAGTGAATGAAGAATTATATTTATGTTGATTTGAATTATTGGTTTCTCTGGCATCAATTTAAGAAGAAAAATTTTTTTAAATTTAAGAAGGAAAAAAAAAGGAAAAATTCAAACTAAAGATACCCATTATCATATTGCTTTGTATGCAAATGAAAAAGTGTTTATTCACTATGCAAATAAAAAGTTTGTTCATAAAAGGTATAATGTTAATTCGATTGAAATATTGATCTCCCTTGATGGAGCCACCGGAGTGTGGTCTTCTGACGATGGTTGAGAGATGTTAAAAACAGTGGAAGGAGAAGGACGTGCTCCATCTTTTACTGCTGGAAGTAGCTAAGGAACCAGTATATTTTTGGTTCTTGTTTGGTCAAAACTTTTGACTACTGGATAGTCTAGCCAAACAGACTGTTACCTCTTCCCACTGACTTTTCCTCCACTACGCCTACCAGCCCCCCACACTTTCTCTAACAAAGGATAGTCTACATGACAAACGGCAATACTAGATATTGATCTCTGCCATAGGGTTTTTCTCTTTTCCTTTTGCAACTAGCATCCTAGGAACAACCTGTGGGGGTCAGCACAGAAGAGTCAGAGCGCCGTTGCCAATAGCCGTCTCCAGTGTCAGGCGTAATTCGTGAAACACCTTCTGCCTTGCCTTGACTCTACTAGCCCAAGAACCACACCCCAAGTTGGACCCTCTGGGATCACCCCTGGAGCCAGTCTTCCACCAGGTCAAGTGTTGTAGACGTTTGAAGGGACTGTTGGTTGTGTGGGGTGAAAGTGGGCTAGGTGCTGGAAAATCTGGGATGCCTTGATTTTTTTTCTTGTGTAAAGAAATTGGCAGTTTTGCTTTTTTTTCCTCGTTTCATTGCTTGTTTTTTAAGACTGTTAGACGAATTCTGTGTTGTGTAGATCCTGTTATTTAATGCTATTATGTTTTTTATTCTATTTCTCTTCTGTGGGGAGTGGGTATTTTGAATAGTGGGCTAGGTTGGGACTTAGTGGTTTTTCTGGGCACTCAGGAGGGATATTCTTTTTTTTTTTGTCCACTAGGACAGTTAGTTCTGGATAAAGCTATCTTCTTCTTTGTCCCCTCTTGCCTTCTATGCTCTCAGACTATACTCGCTCTTCTGACTTAGGGCCCTTTCCCACCAGGTTGTGTGAATGAGTGTATGTATATGTGTGTAGTAAAGTTGTGTATTGTCATATGTGCCTCGTGTGGTTTGGTGGTGTGAGCGTGTGTTTGCTTTGCCAAACCGCACACTACAGAACCACATTCAGGATAGTTCCCCCCTGACATTATATAATGACCACCATACCCACAGACACCATGTACGTTGTCATGCGACGTTGAATTTACTCTTTCTGTATCCCGCTTTTAGTGCAAAATGTGCAGTTGTGATGCAGTTTCCTTTCACAGATCTACTATGGGCAAAGTTGTCGAGTAGGAGCAGGTGCGAATATGCTTGCAACCAAACTCTTTCTTTTTTGTAGACAATCGAATACATCTGCCATCAATTTTATGATTGTGGAGGAGCTAGAGTTGAGAACATGAGTTAGGGAGAGGACATCTAACAACGCTGTTCTCCTCCCCCACCAACAGACATTTTTCCTGCCGTCTCCCATTTCTGGTCCCTCTTTCCTCCATGTTTCAAACTCCTCGCCCTCACTTCACCCCCATGAAAAAATAGTGGAGAAACAAAAAAACCTTGTTTCTCAGGTGAAGTTCGAAGAGTAGGTAAAGGAGGAGGGACGGGTGGGGGGAGGGGACGGTGCTCTTTGCGTCTTTGTCAAATGACATAACTCGATGAAGTAATTAACCTTAAAATTTCTCAACGCCTGCCCCAGATCTCCGTATGAGACATGATCAATGAATTCTTGAAGTCCAATTTAATTTCATCATTTGATATTCAAGGTCCTTTTTCACATGTTTCTTTCAATGGGTTTTTAATGCGAGCGATAAATCTTCACAGAATACATCATCACTATGCATATTTTCTGCAACACCTACTGCAGGCTAGCTAATTTTCAAGTGTACATGGTGAATACATCATCATCATCAAGCAGGGAACTGTATTTCTCACAATCTTAATTTGGGTCTTCATTAACAATGACAGATCAAGTTTACTCTTTCCATCATCAGGCCATATAGAAGAAAAACATTGTACAACAATAACCGTGCAGGTACACAGTCATATGCCCATGTAAAGATGACACATGAAGTGTACAGAAAGAGAAAAGTTTAAAACAAAACCAGCTTTGTACAATCACTAACACATCAAGTATTCGAAGAGACCACAGTGTGGAAATCAAACACCACCAGACCCACGACTCTGGGTCATCTTTTCTTTGAATGTACAAACTTACAGCATTATTACGCAAAGTAGGCTTTGGTGATTGAAAAAGTAACCCAACGGCATTATTTATTTCCATAAATGACTTTTTTTTTATTATCCTCAGTTTTAGTAGAGTCAGCTGAGCAAGGCCAGACACTGACATTTAAGCATGAAGTTCGTAAGCTTTTGTATAAATTTCTCTTCTTTCAGAAGAATGGGTCTCAAACACATCATGAAAGTTAGCTTCTCTCTCACCTATGTTTTTTTTTCATCCAGTGAGTATAAATCTTCTGTCTTGCCAAGTTACGATTTAAATGCTCTAAATTTCACTCAAAACACATGCTAGTACTATCCAGAAGAAACGAAATAGATTTTTCAAATAAACTGAAACTTATCTCTGAATATTCTGTAATTACAAAACAACTCATTTTCTTGATTTCAGTAAGTTATAATGTGTGCAATCAAATGATGCATCCCTACCATCACAAGCTAATAGGTTTATACCCTTTGCTCTGTAGAATATCTTTTCCTAATCCATCCGTTGTCGATATTACACTTTTTGTTTCGAGGAGGACACAGTACCCCACGTTCACATTATCGTCTTTAAGTAAGTTAGCTCTCAACTTTTACTCTGCGAATCTGTATTTTTTAACCGACGAGCATTCTAAAGTACATATTTTCCAACTATTACGTTCAAACCCTGAATTCCTTTACTCTGGTGGCAGTATGCAGGCTATAGTGCAACAGTTCATGGCATGGCACAGTTGAAAGATAAAAATCATGTCACATCAAATGAAAGGCCCAATATTTTTCAATAAGCAATTTGTACACAAATCAGTATGAGCAGATTTGTTTCTATCTCAGCTAAAAAATCACCAAAATAACAATTAAACATAAGGAAGCATGACCAGTGTTGTTCACAAATCAGCCTGGGAAGATTTGTTTCTATCTCGGTTAAAAATCACCAAACTAACACACACAAAAAGAATCATGAAGCAAGTTTTTTTCTGTTGTTGTTTTTTACATTTTTTACATTCTATAATCAGTCAGTCAATTTATCTATCTACCAATCTTTCTGTATGCATACATATTGGGTCTTTGATTGGTATAAACATCAAAATCCGTCCCACTTAAGATTTATTGAGTAGTAGAAGCAACCAACACTGTGTTATTGCAAATTTTCTGTTTATATAAACCAATCTCAAGCTAGAACGCAGAAGACCTGCCAACTGCAATGAACAGCCTTTTAAAAGATAAAAACAAACAATCATCTCTCACTTTCTTTTCACTGAGTGACTGTTCACTCACCCTATCCCCACCATACTTCAAGCTCTCTCCTAAAACCTGTGTAAAGAATTGTGTGTGTGTGTGTGTGTGTGTGTGTGTGTGTGTGTGTGTGTGTGTATGATTCACAGCTTTAAAAGACAGGTGGCACGAGAAGAAATCCTTCCTCATTCAGTGCTCTCCTGACCTTTGCAGCTCCTTCAAAGACGGGGGAGGGGATACTGCAGGACCATCAAGTGGCAACTGTTTCAGTCTGTGGAGAGCACATCAAGATTGTTGATGGATTCTGGTTATGCTGGGGGAGAAACGCTTCCATATAAGCCTAGAGGAAACTCTCGAAAATCTGTCTTGAAAATTGAGAGACAGACATAGGCCTATTCATCGTGAACAATTTAGCATATAGTAGCACTGCAGTGTAAAGATAGATGATAGAAATTGTTTGAAATTGAATAATCAAAATAGATCAAAATCGTAAACTGTGGAAACGCCGTTTCCAGCTGAGGCATATGTCTATTCAAAGTACGTGGGTAGAATGTCCTTCCAGATGGCGAGCAAAATGCTCATGAGATTCTTCAGAGGTTAACAGTTTTCACAACTAGAGCTTGTGGTGGCACTGACAATGACTGCCAGCAGGAGCACGTCCTGTGCATCAGTCAGCCAGACTGGGTGCTGTTCACACTGCTGAGGTGGCTCCTGATAGAAGAGAACTCTTTCTCATCTCTTCTTCATCTTCGTGGGACTCTGTCTTGTGTTTGTCTTTCTTGTCGTTACGATTCCTGGAGAGAAACAAAAAAAAGCATAGATATGGTGAGTCGTCGGCACAACGATTTCTGGAGAGAAACAAAGACATCGCGAGTCATAGTCAAAAATCCTGGTATGATTTTGTTTTCGTTAAGATTCATGCATGGAAATAATGACTCTCTCTCTCTCTCTCTCTCTCTCTCCTCTCTCTCTCTCTCTCTCTCTCGGCTTGCATCCGTGCATGCGCGCGTGCGTGCGTGCGTGTGTATGTGTGTCATATGTCAGCTATATGCTGCAACTTTAAAATGTTGGCCGACACTGACCCCATTATTTCCAATACGTCAACACCATGTACATCGTTTTGTACATGACGGTCATTGCTCGATAAGGGGCCATATGTGAAAGGTAAGGAAGAACAGAGATGGAGAGAATGAATGGCAGACTGACTACCAATCAGCAAACGTTGTGATTTCGGGTGCATGAAAAAGTAATCAATGGCGGTACATGATTAGAAAAGTCCTCTTTTTCCGATCATCTCAAGCCCTCCAGTCAACATTTTGACTTCACAAAGTTTGATTTTAAACTTTGATTTTGTCAATAAAATGCTTTGATCAGATTTACTTGTAGGTGTGGTCCAATCAGAGTGAGACGCGAAGTGTCTGTGTGTGAGTAAAGAGTTCAACGATGTCCAATGTCACATGAGCACGGTTCACTTTGCTCACTGTTTTGTGGTAATGTGTGTGATGGAGGCAACTCCCTGCTTGTATTCGTATCTTGACCGATGTCTGCCAGACATACAACACAGCACGGTAGTGCGATATCAGCAAGCATTGAATGCGTCCCCAAGTGGAGACTACTCTTTATGTCTAGTTACCACTGCCATTTTTTATTATTATTATTATCACTGTTATCATTATTACTATTATCATTATTGTTGTTGTTATTATCATTATCATCATTATTACTATCATTATTATTGTTATCATTAAACGGGTAATATTCTTCCAGTATGCACAAGGTCGCTTTTATGCACAGCATCATATTCATTTGAGTTTTCATACTGGACTTACTTCAGAAAGTTGACGGCGTCTTCCGCTGTGTCAGGCAGAGTTCGGTGCAAGGTTTCTGGCAGGTAAAGGGCTGAAATGCCAGCAAGAAGAGCAAGTCCTCCAAAGACAGCCAGTGGTACAGCTTGACCAAACCGTCCTCCGACATACAGACCCTGGGAAAACATGAGGAAAACTGTCAAGTTTCTTTAGGAAAAAAAAACTATTTGTTCTTCGGTAATTGTAAAACCTCTACCTAAGCAAAAGACTTTAATCACCACCACCACCCCTTTTTTCATACCCAAAAAGAAACAAACAAAAATAATTTTAAAAAACGACAGGGTGTGTTCTCCTGTCCATAAAGAAATAATTATACAAATGTATGCCCCCTGTGATGATAATGATGACGACCAGTTTGAAGAAGTATACGCTCACCTTAAAACAGTCATCAAAAAGATGTACTCTTGAGAATAGCATCATCATCATTCGGGACGACGGAAATGTTATGTTTGGTGAGGTTGCATTAACGCATTAAAGGAATTGCTGTGGCGGACACTGTAATGAGACGACCAGTGATAGGGACTGCGCCTACTTGAATTCGTCAGAGATGATGACTTGGTTCTTGCCAACACTCTCGGTGAGCATTGAGCACCTTGATGATGGATGTGGCACTCTCCAAACGATCAGTGCCATTGCAAAGTAGAGTACTTTCCTATGAAGAGCTAGGAGAGCTCTGGCATTAGTATGGTTTTAATAAGGATATTTGAGGGAACTCACCATTGCACAGACCATGACCTTGTCTTGATGACCTTTAAAGTACAATAGAAGAACAAGAGTGAAAAACACCCGTCCCGAATTCAGTTTTGAGAAAGGGAAGAATCCTGACATCGCTAAACAGTTCAAATATCCTATTGCCTGCCTGCTTGAAGTAGACCGCGAGGACTCCATAAACAGTTTCCACTAACTGATGTGCAAAACAAAACAGAAGTCCCCGGAATATGCCGACAGATATGCACGCCATGGATCATGAGAGATGCCTTGGATATCTCTAGCATTAGACTGAGCTTCAGACCCGCTGGGATAGGTAAGGAAAATGACCAGGAAAGGGGAGGAATACAGCACTATGAACCAGAGAACAATCAAAAGATGAAGAATGTGAAAGAAATCTGGAATGAACAACCATGTGATGACATGAAAAGAAAAACCTGCAGAAAAAAACGAGGCAAAGAAAGCTTTTAGGGGTGTAAGACACTTGATCAAATAGAGGCAAAGTTAAGACAGCACTGTGCAGGACAGAGACGGGAACTGCCTCACAGAGGAAGATATTACTAAATGATAGACTGCTTAATGCCCTGAACAATGTAACAAAGAGCAAGTGAAATCCATGTGTGCTGAAAGTATTTTTGTTTTCGCTAAATCAAGATGACTTTCTTCTCTAAGGAGAAGATATAGCAGCAATGAAGACGTTGAAATGTGACAAAGTTGCAGGCATTACCGACAGTTCTGCAGAACTCTTGAAAGACGACGTACGGGCAGTTACTTCTACTATACCCGCCATCTGCAACAAAATACGTCGCACTGGCGAATGGTTCACGCCATGACTTAATGACTGATCGTCTCTCTTCCCAAGAAAGCAATATACCCGAACCACTCCATAATTAGTTTGATAAACTGTGCCAGGAAAGTAACGCTCAAAATCAGTTTGAACGCAGTCACAAGCAGCAAACGTTATTACTGGCTTCTGCAAAGGTAGAGACATCATTGAACAGATCTACAACCTGCTGACACTTTGCAAAACAACCTCCAACAGCAGGGGGAGCTCAGCCACGTCTTTATAGACTTCAGAAGGCGTTCGACAGAGTCCGGCAGGAGGTTCTATGAGTCATAATGAAGTATTTTAACATCATGAAAATCTCCTCAATACGATCCATCAACTACAGTCTACAGCAACTGCGATACTCATACGGAGTATATGTGGAAAATGTTTCCTAACTTCATTTAAGTTCGTAAAGGCCGACTTCAAAGTCCAGCAATTTGAAAAATATACCTGGAAGGTATCATGACTGACATGCCGGGAGATCACGTCATACACTGTCGGCATGGAAGGAAGAACGGTCACACACCTTTACCTCGTAGACGACATCGACGGTCTGGCAAGCCGTGCAGAAGTACTCACCAAGATTGTTAAAGGACTGGATAAAAAATCAACGTGATATGGCATGAAAATCAGTGCCCAGAAAACCAAACTGGTGGCCAGCCGCAGCACCACAGTCACTGCTGATGTAACTGTCCATAACCAGTCCAAAAGTGTACTTACCTCAGAGCTGTCGTGCGCAAGAAAGAAACTAAATAAAAAATCCTTCAAGGACAGAAAAAGAAGGCCAGCGCTGTCAGGCTTGAAATCCATTTGGAAGGGCAACTACATCTCCACGAATCACAAATACAGGCTCTTGCAAGCACTGGCGTATTCCATTTTCCATGCCTGTGAGATACGGACTCCTACAGATCTCTAGAAAAATCAAGCCATTAAAATGAAGTGTTGTGTAAGATGCTAAACGTTAGGTAAACTGTTCACCAATGAATAAAAGTGCCATACTTTACAGCAGCACCCTGTACCATATACAGACCTGCTGCCATTAGTAAAGAAAAGAAAACCACGTTGGTATGACCATGTAACAAGATCCAATGATCTTGCTAAAAAGAAATCCTCCAATGAGGTGTCGAGGGACAGAGATGGAGGGAAAGACAAAAAAAAAACAAGCAAACAAACAAACAAAAAAGAATAGACTGAAAACATGGCAGGATGGACAGAGAAACCATTAGCAGAGAACCAGCCGTGACAACATGGACAGAAGGAGGAACATGGTGAACTGTTGTTCAGTGCAGCGTCCCAGTGACTCTTCACAGAGTTACTGAAAATCTCCCTAGAAAATGAGCTCAAAATGATGGTCATGATAAGCAAGTAATGTCGGTGATACGCACATGATACTTCCCTCGCCCCGCTCCCCCATCTTCATCTCTCCCTTCCGCTCAAACCCATCAGGCGACGTCAAAGTCTAAAAAGGCATTGGATCTGGCTTCACACTCTTTAAAGATCTGATCCGCCCTTACTGTCCATGTCATAGTAAATAACTAAAGGCACAGTGCCACGTATACTAGTACACGATCTGTCTGTAGTCTTCAAACAGCAAGACCAGGCATACATAATCCAATAAGGTTACAAACCAGATCCGCCACGTAAGGTGACACGATACTCCCGATTCGACCGCAAGAAGAGCTGAAGGCCATGAAGAAGTTGCGTGTGGCTGTGGGGAAGATCTCAGCAGCCATGATGTAAATGACTGTGTAGGATGCAGATATCCCCAGCTTCCCCACCATGGCCAGAGCTGTCGTTGCCCACTGCACCTCTGTGTCAACCATCAATGCAGAATAACGCATGCTATAGGAAGGAATGAAAACATGAAAAAAGAGAGAAACAAAGAAATTTCAAAATAAATTAGGTCAGCTGAATGAATGTCTCTCGTTTTAAAACGAGTTAAATATCTATGATTTGAAACTTCTGATATGTAATAATGAGAGATATGTGAAATTTCAGTGGACTGCTTGATTAAAAATATGTGGATATAACCTTAAAATTGTTTCTTCTGCTGCTTGTTATGTCTTAGAAGGTTTTAAGTAAGTTGACACAAGTACTGATTTAAATGTAAGTAGCTTTCTTTTCGAAATCAAAGATATCGGAACTAATCTGATTCTTTGAAATCCCTTTGTTTTCAAATTTGTAATTGATTCGAAAAGCATTGATCTGTTCTGGCATGAAGGAAAGTGTGTTTTAGCAATGTATGTATCGGTGGATGTACCTGTGTATGTATGTGTGTTTGTATGTATGTATGCATGTATATAAGTATGTATCTATGTATAAACGTGCGCATGTATGTATGTTTTATGTAAGTGAGCGTATTATGTGTTCGTACATTTTGTGTGTGTGTGTGTGCTGTGTGTGTGTGTGTGTGTGTGTGTGTGTGTGTGAAAGATCGATCGATAGATTTTTTTTTAATGCATGTGAATTCAAAAGTGTATGGCAGCTTGCAAAAAAATGCCATTCTTTATTCAGTAAATGTATAAGCAAATATCACTTCCTTTATTTTACGTTATAAATTACTCAGATGTTCTTTCGCTGCTCATTTGCAAAGGAAATTACTTTCCAAACTATAACTCTGGGGTGATGTTTTTTCACTCTCATCAAACCATTTAACATTGTTTTCTTCTTTTTTTTACAATGTTTTCTTCTTTTATCTTTTTCATTTTGCATGAAATGTCGTGTCTTTTCCAGCGGCATCCCCTTCCATTGTGCTGTTTCACGATACCATAAAAACCAAAATCACGATCAGCTCATAACGCGCGGTCAGTATGTCTCTGGCTGCAAGCGATACAGACCATTGTACTTTACCCTTCCCTTGCTCTCCTCTGACTATGCTTTCTTTGCTTCATCTGTCTATCGTGTCCATTATCATTTCCTCATGTTGCTGACAGGATCACTGGTGCATGTTCGCTCTCATCTTCTCTCTCACCCTTGACCCCTCTAGTGCCATTGCAGTTCATCGATTATTTATAATCAGCTTGGAATTTCGGTTATAAAAAGTGTTGGCTGCCAGTTTTTGACATTTGTGTCATTTACTCGTTTGTAGGGCGTTTCGAATGCATGAAAAAAAAACAAAAAAAACCTCATTTTTACAACGTAATTCTTTTTATTTCAAGAAAATTGTCAAAATACATTCAGAACATGTTCTTTTCTACACGTAATCAAGTAAGCATTATCATTCTCCCTAATTATGTTATCATTCTATTTTACCATATCGTGAGTAGGTCTCTGATCTCTAATAAAATGTATAATATGAAATTCTGTCATAGTTGATGGATTATTTAAAACCACAGTCGGATTTGTTTCATCCTATTCCTTTTATCATGGGATAGATATGTTTCCTTTAAGGGATAGATATGCATTTTTTATGCATAACCATACACTGAATACTTTTGCACAGTTTATTTGTAGCCCGGAGTTTTGTTCAAATTCCTGAACTAAATCGTCATTCTTTAATTAACCTGAACAGCCAAGCTTATGTTTTCCATTGTTTACTGCTAAAAGAAAGGACGACCAGTGACTGTACCTTTCCCTCCTAGAGACACGGTGAGTATGGTGGCCAGACAGGCCAGGCCTGCCGTCAGAATGAAACAGCAGTGAGATCGTTTCCTTCCCAGCCGCTCCAGCAGTACCCAGACCACCACGTAACCCATCAGCTCAACTGTGCTGGATATGAAGAAGTTGATGCGCAGATTTCCGCTGAGGTTGCCCACGTTGAGAGTCAGACCGTAGTATGTCATGGAAATAATCATCCTGGGAAAAAAGGTATTGTTTCTCTTTTACTGTGTGGGTCAAAAGGCCTGAACTGAGGAGATTACAGGGACAGCGAAAGATAGTTGGAGATGATAGGTGGTGATTAAATGCAAAGGACTCATAGCATTTAGAGTCTGAGTCCATCTCCATCTCAGGTAGTGAGGACAGACTTGGCTTTCTTCTCATGGATTGTTGGTCGGATCCTTGATTCCATAACGTTTTCCTAGCTTCCTTTGCCACAGAAACTGGAGGACAGTCCTCAGTCGTACTTCGTGACTGGATCTGACTGCCTGAAACATGGTCTTTCACATCTCTGACAGACGAAGTTACTCATTCTCTCCCCAGTGGTGACGTTATATGCATATTCGAGGCACGTCAAACATCCATGGGGACAACTCTTAATTTCACCAGTAGTCGTGCATATTTCTGACAAGCTCTCCCCAGGATTATGCCGGATACATGGCATTTTCAATGATCATCACTCTGAAAGTGTTCTTATGATCTGTTTGTCAAGAACTGTTTAGTGTGATAGTGATGACTGGGTTGATGAGATGTTTAGAAAGTGCCAGTAGAAATAAACCAGTTGTTTGATGACCTCTCCAAGTGGTTTTTGCCATACGTGGCTGTCTGTATGAGAGTGGACATTCTAAAGAGACAAGATCGTCGTTTACACAGTATAACAATAACAACAGAAGCAAGGATGGTGTGTGTGAAAACATTGAAAATAAGTGGCGTGTTCAGAATTTTGATAGTGCTGTTTTTTTGTTTGAATGTTTTACACTGTTTTCAACTATTAAAAACTGTTTATCGAGATTAAATGGCCTAGTACTCATTCCAAAGGAACACCTTTATAAATGAACATATTAAAAAGCTCTTTTCAAACTGTATCTCACATGGACTTTTTTTCTAGCGCTTACTATTCCCAAAGTAAATCCCATCATTCAAGCTCTCTGTCTCTCTCTCTCTCTCTCTCTCTCTCTCTCTCTCTCTCTCTTCTCTCATGTCACACACCACACACACCACACACACACACACACACACACACGCACGCACGCACGCACGCACGCACACACGCACACACACATTCACTCTATCCATCAATCAATCAATTCATTGAATCCAATTGAAATGCAGCGGCAGGTAGAAATGTTAATACATAATCGACATACTATATCCCCTGTTTATCATGCTCATGTTTACCAAACACCCATAATTAGTCAAGACTCACCACTATAACCACCAGTATTACATCTTTTTCATTCACTAAGATGGTGTGTATCAGTTTGGAACAGTCAGTAAAACAAATCATCAGTTATGTGTATGGTTACGTCTACCTGCAGTGTCTAATAGACAGTTTTTGTTTGCACCTTTGAATCCAAAACGCTAAACAACAACCAGAGTGAATATAGTGGACATTGAGGCTCACCAGTTGAAGAAGATGATCACCATTACGATCACCATCCTGGGAGATTTCATCAGCTGTAGCGCCACCTTTACCACCTGACTCGCACGCCCGCCTCTTTTTGGCTCTTCTTGAAACTGAGCCATGCTGTCTGACGTGAGAGAAAATGGCGTTTTGTTGACTGTAGCCACCTTTTGCAACACCTTCATTGCTGCCTTCGTCTTCTTCTTCAACAGAAGCCATCTTGGAGATTCTGGCAGGAGCCTGTACAGTTTACAGAAGTCCCTTGTAATGTGTCTGCGTGCGCATGGAAAGATAAACTTTTCTGTCTATATCTTAACAATGTTGAGGGGGTCACAGGTTGATGCAAGACATGCGAAGAATAGAAATGATGATAACATTTGAGCGCACAGGCTTTTCATTTCCAGACTGCTGTCGCATGTGATTCTTTCCGACTTCCACTTTGGAGGACCAATAAAACTAACAGAGCATTCTCTGGACAGGGGTGACTTCAAATGCCTCTTTCCACTTAAACGAATGTTTGTCAATTATGGTTGTGTAGCTTAATTTAGACTGATTTTGATGTTTGCGCCAACTCCTGGTGTGCAAATTAAAGGTGTATAGCCCCAGGATGTGTCATCATCAATCTCTGAACCCTTCAAAGGTGTGGTGTTCAGTGTCTTTAGCGTTGGATTTTCTAGAAGTAATTTGTCATACATGTTGATTCTTTTCTCCTGTTACTGTCCCCCTATCCCTCCATCCCCTACCCCTTCCCCAAAGTCTGAGTCCTTTACACGTCCATACGTGTTGGTTACCATTTTATTTGAAATTCTTATTTTCACCTTCGCTGAGTGCTCTTGTTGGTTTTCTGGAGACATTTTCATACCTTCAGGGGATATACTCAATTTCTGAGTTTCCTTTTTGCTTGTTTGGAATTGCTTTTTACCAGCAAGTACCAGGATCCAGTATCAGGCCTGATGAGCTCTTCACAGGGTGAAACAGTTGTCATGTGCTGGTTCTGCTGACCTCCTTTTGAAGGAACACTAAGAGCTATAGAGCACACATGCCAAAGAAATGTTATCTCTGACGCCATCTTCCCCTTAAACACAACACCTTTTTTCAAGTGAGCATATTAAATGGGATTTTGTCATTTGTTCTAATCCCTGTCTAGAAATTTAATGCATCTGGGTTCAGGCCTTTAAAATGACATCTGGCAAGTCACTGCAATTTGTGCATGGTTTCCCTCTCTCTCTCTCTCTCTCTCTCTCTCTCTTCTCTCTCTCTCTGTGTGTGTGTGTGTGTGTGTGTGTGTGTGTGTGTGTGTGTAAGCACGTGAGCTCCCTGGAGACTGAATGTATAAAATTCCTACCGGTTGCAGTAGTAGTAGTAGCAGCGGCAACAACAACAATAGTAATAGTAGCAAAAGCAGTAGTATTAGTAGCAGCGGTAGTAATACGTTCTTATGAGACTCTTTCACCACTGTTTTTATTCTAATCAGGCAAATAGAGTCATTATAATTTCTCATATAAGACATAATATGCCTAACATATTTGACAATTTGTCTGTTTTGTCGTTTGTGTTGTAATGATACAAAACAATTTAGGATATAACAGTTGCACGTTGAGTTGATTGAGAAATTCTGTCAACTTGACTGTCAGGATACGTATCCTAAGACGTCC
The DNA here is from genome assembly GCA_033310375.1 of Conus canariensis. NCBI lineage: Eukaryota > Metazoa > Mollusca > Gastropoda > Neogastropoda > Conidae > Conus > Conus canariensis. The sequence continues at coordinate 14,635,340 of CM065716.1, read as the reverse complement.
TAAATGCACCAGTGTCGTCACAGAACTTCTCCACAAACTAAAGGCGGGAGTGTTCCCACACACTTTAGAACACTGACTGATTCATTTGTATCAATTTTACATGACCAATGAGATCTAGCTGCTGCAAAATAGAATCCTATTGGCCCTTTATCATGTTGGCTACGAGCCAGTGGCTGCCTGACAACAGATCTCGTAACACTTGCGCATTCAAAGTGGGCGTTTCTAACAACGTTTGCCATGGAGTGAAGTCCATTGACATGTGACCGAAATGTTCAGTGGACGTTTATCTTAAACTAACGTGAGAGGGGAGTTTGAGATGTGGTCACCCAAGTGGAAGAGAGTGGGAATATAGGAAGCGTGGCACAAGCATTTAATTCACTTTGTGGCCAATCAGAGGACGGGATTATGGAAGTGCATTAATTTTTGTCTCATTTCCGTGTATACAACTTGTAGTTTTCTTTGACCTCTGAGCGGATCTCGCAGCAGAAGGGTCGAGAAGAAATTCAGCTTTTGTTCTGGTACACAGGAACTGAAAGGGCAATAACTCTCTGGCCATAAAGGGCTTTTAAGAAACTGTCATCTCAGCAACTGAAACAAACCATAACTGAAATTGTTTATATGGATCGTTGATTTCCTGTGAAACCCCCTTCTCATCTTCTCCAATTTGAAAAAGGAAAAAATTCATAAACATTGTTTGTAAGCTTTTTTAAAATGAAACATCAATTTCATTGGTATCAGAAATCCGACTTGAAAAGTGAAAAAAAGCAGTCATCTATATTCATGGGTATGATACAAACAAGGTGGGCTTTAAGTATAATTGATCCATCTATACTGTAACTACTAACCCTAACATCACAACACAAATACCAATGCAGATGCACAAACGATTAGAATGGAGGCTTAGTCATCTCAACATGGTTATCTTATGCTACTGTACTTCCACAGACGAAAATAGCAGACCAATACAGATTTATTGCTAACTGTTTTCAGCCATACCATGACATGAAGATTCATTAATAATAGGTTGATTGGTATGTCAGATATATCTAGATGGCGTTTATGTAGTATGATATGCTATTCACTCTGAGCTACAGAAAAATCGTTCCTAACAGTTGATCTATTGAAATGTGTAGAATAACAAAGGGACTACTGACCACCAGTGACCTAAGCAGAAGACCAAAGGTGCCACACTGATGAGTTGCAGGTAATGCCACTGTCGCACCAGGAAGGAGATGGCATCCAGAAGGAACGGTCCCATCAGCCACACGATGGACAGTATGGATGCTGCCCTTGTTCGTTTCCCTGGACCCACCATCTCCATCACTGAAATCAGTGAGAAACGGAGTTGGTACCGTGAGAATAAGACTAAACTTACTTAAAGGTTGATTACCAGCTCAGTTACGTAGAGGCGTGGTCAAACGACCAATTTTCAACTAACAAACCAGCCATCTGGTCAAATTGACCAGTCAACCAATCAGCAATTCAGCCAACAAACCAAACAAAAATCTGTGTCTCTCTCTCTCTCTCTCTCTCTCTCTCTCTCTCTCTCTCTCTCTCTCTCTCTCAGATATGCATGTACACACACACACACACACACACACACACACACACACACACACATACACGCACACACACACGCACGCGCGCACGTACACACACACACACTGCAACACACACACACACACACACACACACACACACACACACACACCACGCACGCACGCACGCACGCACGCACACACACACACACACACACACACACACACACACACACACACACACATGTTGCGAGCTTTTAAAAAAAAAAAAGAAGAATTACAAAGTTAATAAGAACGAACAATCACTTATCTTCTCGATTTCGGGGCAAGACCGGCTTTGAATTAATGTCCATTCAACGCCCATCTTGCGCTGAATTCGAGAAGATAAGTGATTGCTCTTTCTTTGTTTTCATTGTCCTGTGCGTTGTTTCTCTTGCCTGAAGAAGACCAAAGAGGTCGAAACGCGTCGTGTTTTGTCTTGTAACTTGTTTGTCCATGTTAGACGGCGGAGGTACTTAGAATTATGATTTGAAATTTGTTTCAGTTTCTGCCTGCGGTCACCTCACCTTGTAACTGAAAAATAAATCAGTTTATTGCCAAAGTAATCCTGAGCTACGCTCATAAATTCATAAACACATGCATACTCTTGTGAATCGCGCGCGGGCGCGCAGCGAGAGAGAGAGAGAGAGAGAGAGAGAGAGAGAGAGAGAGAGAGAGAGAGAGAGAGAGATTATACAACTATGTTTTTCCCCAAATCGGAAAGATCAAGTATGGAAACAACTAGGATAACTGCCAGTTGACCAACACAACAACTGAGCTTCAAGCCAGCCCAACAAGCAGAGCAACAAAGAGGGAATCAACATGCGGCACAGTACATTGAACCGACCTAATATAAAGCCGGACATGTAGATAGCGCTTCCGATGACCCCGGCGACGGCACGATAGACAATGAAGACTTCCACATTAGGCGGGAAGGCTGAGACCACGCCCACAGTCAGACAAAGGATACTGCTGATGTAGAATGTGGTCTTTCTTCCGAACCTGGAATAGCCAGAACATCGATAACACAACGGCTTTTTGCCACTTTATCACGATTCTGTTCTCTGCTAGCGATTTCTGTTTGTTTGTTTGTTTGTTTGCTCTCTCTCTCTCTCTCTCTCTCTCTCTCTCTCTCTCTCTCTCTCTCTCTCTCCCCTCTCTCAATAATGATCTGTATGTTGAAAAACGATCGCTCTGAGAGATTTTTGCGTTCCAATCTTGCATATAGCAATCCAACATTTGTTGTTTTAGTTCCTTCAAGAACATCACTTCATTTCCAACCACTCTAATACCAAAACATCTTTTATTTTGATATGACCAGTTATGGAAATTGAAATGACCACGGGTAAACTCGGGAATCTTATTCAGAATCATTGAGTGGGCTTGCTTTGGAAATCTGTCAATTGCCATATTTTGGAGTTTAACCAGTATTTCATGGATTTCAAAGTGCTGTCAACACACAAAAGATATCGACCGGTTTCACCATATGTCATGGTATTTGGACTTTTGGGACTCACACCCAGTAAACGTTTACAAACGAACAAATGAACTGCTTCTATAGAGTTGTATTTCGTTAAGACCCAGAGCTCAGCAACATACAAGAACATGGGCTTACTTGACAATCAAACAATCTTTAAAAAAGAATTGACATATCCATGTTGCCTAAAGCCCACATCGTTTTAAAAATATCAGTAACTTTTTGTTTTGCTCGCCTAACATAGTCATCTAATGCGGTGTCAAAAGTCATCTACAGATCATTCAAATCTACATCCCACACAGAAAAATATTTGTCAGTTGTCACAATGAGTAAATTTCGGTATTTCGAGATTTCGTGTGGGATTATACGATTTAAAGATTGATAACAGATATGACGAACAACCTAAAAAACAGTCCATTTTGTAATATAATTGAAATGCATTTCATTTCATTTCATTTCTTGTTTGAATGTCTAAAGTGCTCATGTTTGCGAGAAAAATATTGATCAAGAATCTATTCCTATCCAAATGGCGATTGTTTAGCTTATTTGATGTAGTCTGAAAACATGATGATCCTTAGAAATTTGGCAATGTATATCTTTTATGCTCTGAAAACCAGACATGAACTTATGAACGGAAACTAGATATATGAATATGTGTTGTGACTGGTTTCAAACGCAAGTGAAAATATTTTCATTTATCTTGGTTTGTTTCCTTGAATTATTTCCCCTTGTAATTGTTTGCTTGTGTGTTTCTGAAAACAAGTTATTACCTTTTGCTGATGACCCCTACTCATTTTTATTTCATTCTCGGCAAACGTGTACCCATTGTATACAGGTCGGTGGCCTTACAATAAAAAAAATTTCAGAGAGTTCAGAGAGACTTCTCTCTCTCAATAATAATAGAATTAAAAATAGACAACGAAGAATTACTACTGCAGGAAATGTCCTACGGTGAACATATGGGAGCAGGGAAAACATAAATCATAATAAGTTGCGAAGGAAAAAAAGGACTAGTTGTAAGCCACTTCTTTTCAAGATCGTCCAAAGTAATATATCAGCATCACATAAGGAATGAAGAATCACCCTTCTCACCCCCCCCCCCACCACTTCTCCACACACACACACACACACACACACACACACACACACACACACAGGATGAACAAACAAGACAAACCTAATAAGCATTCCTAATTAAGTGAGAAAGAAGAAAACATCACGGGCATACAGGTTTGTAGTTTCAGTAGTGTTTGTTGTCGGACGTGCAACGTGTCATGAACTATTAGAAACTGTTGGGGTATCTGTTCCATGATGCAGCGGCTAAGACCGAAATGAAGACAGGGGTGTCGCTATGGTCACTTCCTCATATTGTTTTCTATTCATGTAGAGCGAAGCCATCGTATATTGGCAGATAAAGGCTAGTAGCGTGTAGAATATCCAAAACGGTTAATCAAAACTCGTCCATCATTCAAAAGACACACTACACATGACATTAGATCGTAAAGGAATTCTTTCCATTTTGGATTTCCTAAAGTCTGCAAATATGTTTGTGTTGGTTTTTTTTTTTTTTTTTTTTTTTTTTTGTTTGTTTGTTTGTTTGTTTTTTTGTTTGTTTGTTTGCTTTTTTTTTTTCCGATGAATTCTGTGTCCACTTCTTTCAGTTTTTCCATACAAAATTCGCATTTCACGTTCTAAAACAAGTTCTGTTTCTCTCTCACCCATTTTATGTCTGCAAAACATGACAGAGTTTGCTCTTATCTGCTTCAACATTTTCTATCAGAACCATTGACGGTCATTGTTAACTGACTTTGATTGGTTGGTATTTGCTATTTCCTCTAATTCAAGGAACTATTAAGAATCGTTATTCTATACTTTTCGATTGTGTCTTCGATCATTTGTGCATGATCTTTTGTCATCAAAAAGTGTGAACTCTAGCATTTTTTTTTGTAATCATTATTTGCCCTAACAGTTGATTTCCTTTTGTTACCCTGATCAGCGCTATATTTAAAAAACACACAAACAAACAAAACACAAAAGCAAAAAAAAAAAAAAACGTTTGTAACAATTACCAGTGATCCTGCTAATACATCCTGATTCCGAGTCTTTTGTAAAATGTTTTTGATAACAGTCTTTAGCTGATGAAATCCTGATATGCTTAAAAGTGTGCACATTTAGAAATCTTGGACTTCGTGTTCGTATATTGAAAATTTATACGTGCTTCAGAAGTTGCATTCTATAGAAGAAAAGTGATGATAGATATGCTCAAATGATAAAGTGTTTAGGTGATGTATTGTGTTTTACGTTTCCATTTTAAGATGTCTATGACTGTATGTGAACAATGATGATATTTAGTATCGAGTTCAATGTTATCAGTGGCAGAAGGATAGCACAATGTACCTTTTCCTACTGAAGTGATGTGACACAGGGGAGTCGTCTCACTGAGGCTGTACATCATGGTTTCCTTTCGTGCCCCTACAACATGCTTGTACTGATGTGGGTTCAAGAGTATTATTTCCTAATATTTCATTTTGAATTCATCCAACTTGTACTGGGATGCGCTCAGGATAATCAATTCATAATATTTCGTTTTGTAACCGTCCAACTGGTACTGAGAGCAGCTCAATAGAATTGTTCCCTGGTGTTTCATTTTGTACCCCTCTGACATGTACAAGAGTAAGTTGACAGAAAATCTTTCCTTGCGTTTTTTTTTTTTTTTTTTTTTTTTTTGTGCCCCTCTGACATTCAACTGATTGGGCTTAGAGAAATTGTTCCCCCTTGAATTTGCAAGCGGAGGTAATTCATTACTCGTTAAATTTATGGTGATGGGATGGTTACAACATTATTTCACCTGATTACTCTGAGTGGTAATACATTGTTCAAAATCTTGTGACATGCCCGTTCCTTTGTCCGTCTTTTACAGTGAGGTGCACAGGAGTCAGTCAGTGACGTTGTTTTGATTATGAGTCAGAGTCAATCGTGGAATAGTCTTTGCTCATTCCATGAAAAATTGACAGGAGTCAATCAGTGACGTTGTTTTGATTATGAGTCAGAGTCAGTAGTGGAATAGTCTTTGCTCATTCCATGAAAAATTGACCGCGTTCTCCCCCTTTTGAAGAGAAAACAAAATACCTTTGGTTGAAACTTACTTTGTACACATACATTAAACACTGGAAGACATTGTTCTGTTAATTTATGGAAGGATGTCGCCATGGGCACATACGTGAGATTGATGCCAATGATCAGCTCAGCTGTGAAAGGCAAGACATGCATCGGAATGTCATTTAATTTTTTGGCTATGTTAGGGAATAAGTAACATCTTAGGCTGTTGTCCACTCGCAGGATTTTACTTAACAGCCATTTCCCAAAATGTGTCGCGGAACGAAGGGGATGACCCGTGCAGAGAACGTCCCATGTCAGTAGCTGACTTTGGGTTGACCCTGGTTGGTGTCTCCACTGGTGACCTGGTGGGAGTCCTCTCCTGTCCTCGTTGTCTACGAGCAGACCAGAGCGTCTGACAGCAGCCTTTGCCGAGTCGTTCTAACACACGGACACGCATCTTAGTCTGCTGTGTTCATCTGGACGTCGTCATTATCTGCATGTCGCCGCGTCGTCATCTTCCTTGCGTCATCATCAACATCGTCTTTCTCTTGTGTCGTTAACGTCGTCGTATCCATCGTCTTTCCCTGCGTCGTTGTCGTCGTCGTCGACATCGTCGTTCTCGTTTTCGTCCTCCTCGGTGTCTTCGTCTTCGTCGTCGTCACCACGTCCACGTCTTTGCTGGAGCCAAAAGCAATGTCCGGCTGACGTTTTGAAAAAAAAAGTTTGTTGTCTGAGGAGTAAATGTGAATTAAAACGTGAGCGTGATTCGATAGATGGAAGGAAACTGGTATTAACTGTTTTCCTGGAGACAGAAAAAAAGTGTGTATTTAATAACAAGAAGTGATTATTCCTACGTTCCTAGGATTACACGTTAATGGTTTTGGTGGTTCCTGGAGCCAGAACGGGTAAACCATAAACTTATCGCGTGTTTCTTTTCCAATGGCTGTAACTGTACTCCTCCGAGAGGGGAGACAATCCATAGACCGAACCCCAGCCCGACTTGGAATCTCAAAGGGGCTGTGGACAGACCGCTACGGATTCGGCCTTTGGTCAAGAATTGAGCCCTGTTTGCATCTCCCTGTGACGCTCCGGCAATACTTGTAAGAGTTAATCATTTACGAGCGAATCCTGTTGTTATCCGTTTGTGAAGTGCCAGCGACAATCACAAATATTTTCTTTGGATGTGCGAAGAAAACAAAATCATGTTGGAAAACAAGGTCTTTTTCGTTTAATATGAACCTTGCTTCCACCTCTTCAAGACGTGCTGGCGACACACACTAACGTTATATAAAAATCGGGTTCTGAAACCAGGTTTCTTCTCCATTGTCGAACTGGTGTATCTGAACACAGAAGTGAGAGACATACAGGTGTCTTACATGAATCAACATTATTGAATGCTCTGTGGAACTTCTATACGTTTGGTTGATGCCTGATGCCTCATACAGTTATTTTTCGATCAGACTGATCGTTATAATCAATACACTGTTCAATCTCATTGATTGTTAGAATCGAGTACATCCACGTGAGAAAGGACCCTAAAACTCCTTTATAGACTGAATTAATTGCTGATTGGTTTGTGTGCGACTGTGTTTGTGTTAGGGTTTCATTCTATTTTCATGAATATGTGTGTATTCGCTTATTTGTTTGTCTCCTAAATGTACAGGCATAGCAGTGCGAGAGCGTCTCTTTAGTTTGCCGAAGGGTCATTTCAATATCCAAAGATGATATCAGTACTGCTGACAATGCTTAATCCTCTGAGCTTTGATATAAAATGCTGATTCGAAATCATTCTGTCGCTCTCTTTTATTTTTTCGTTTCAAACAAAAAGTAGCATTTCAATTGTTCTTCTCCCATACCAGCACTCCAACCACTTCACGGTGTTAGTGTGTGTGTGTGTGTGTGTGTGTGTGTGTGTGTGTGTGTGTGTGTGTGTGTGTGTCGCGCGCGCGCGCGCGCGCGCGTGTGTGGTGGGGGGGGGGGATGTGTGTGTGCGCGTCCAACTGTTTGTCGGTAGCGCGCGCGCGCATGTGTGATTCCATGTGCCCGTCTATGAGGATCTGTGTTTGTTGTTTATGCCACTGGGATGGGTAGATTACTAAGTAGTGCTCTTTCAAAAAGCATTGAAGATTTGAAAAATCCAAAACGTTTCAGAACAGCCCAAGTGGATCAGGACATAATTACAGAATACATCAACACATATTTCATGACACTGCTTGCCGTGGGATTTACCGATAACATATATAGTTCTTCACGTCTTACAGTCACAGAGACTGTCAGTTATGATGTAACAGTTCACAATGGTAATCATTCAGGTAGTCACTAAGTCTTAACAAACACACAAGTATTCTTTCAGATTTTACCCGTTACATAGGAGTTCAGGTGCACATGTAGCCCTTCAGATCTTACAGACAAACGTTGAGTCAATCAGGTTTTACCAGTATCACCTGTAGTTAACTAAGCCATAACCAAACATACAGGTCATCAAGCAGGTCCTATCTGTCACACGTACAGTCAGTTTGGTCTTAGTGGTCGCTCAAGCAGTCATGTTGGCCTTGTAATTACACAGGTAGTTAGTTACTCAGGTCATGCAAGGCACACATACAATTGTATCTTCTGACCAATCTCACTGCAGGACTTGGTTATGCAAGCTACACATGCATCTGTATCTTCTGACCAATCTCATTGCAGGTTTTAGTCATGCAAGCCACATATACGTCTGTATCTTCTGACCAATCTCATTGCACGTCTTGGTCATGCAAGCCACACATACATCTGTATCTTCTGACAATCTCATTGCAGTCTTGGTCATGCAAGCCACACATACATCTGTATCTTCTGACCAATCTCATTGCACGTCTTGGTCATGCAAGCCACACATACATCAGTATCTTCTGACCAATCTCATTGCAGGTCTTGGTCATGCAAGCCACACATACATCTGTATCTTCTGACCAATCTCATTGCAGGTCTTGGTCATGCAAGCCACACATACATCAGCATCTTCTGACCAATCTCATTGCAGGTCTTGGTCATGCAGCAATGCCCAGCACCCTCAACACATACTCAGTATCTTCTGACCAATCTCATTGCAGGTCTTGGTCATGCAAGCCACACATACGTCAGCATCTTCTGACCAATCTCATTGCAGGTCTTGGTCATGCAAGCCACACATACATCAGCATCTTCTGACCAATCTCATTGCAGGTCTTGGATGCAAGCCACACATACATCAGCATCTTCTGACCAATCTCATTGCAGGTCTTGGTCATGCAAGCCACACATACATCAGCATCTTCTGACCAATCTCATTGCAGGTCTTGGTCATGCAAGCCACACATACATCAGCATCTTCTGACCAATCTCATTGCAGGTCTTGGTCATGCAAGGCACACATACATCAGCATCTTCTGACCAATCTCATTGCAGGTCTTGGTCATACAAGGCACACATACATCAGCATCTTCTGACCAATCTCATGGCAGGTCTATGGTCATGCAAGGCACACATGCATCTGAATCTTCTACAATCACATCTGAGTCATTCAGCAAGCAACGTACACAGCTCTACTGAATCAATCTCATGTCTTTATCAAGTCACACATACTCAGATCCTGACCACAGGCAGTCACGATCATACAGAGAGCCATTTGTTCCTTCACATACAATAATCACATCACGCAGCACAACATAACAGCCTCACGGAACATCCTCACAACACACAAACCAACCCAAGACCAAAGACCACAGTACCCAACAAAGCCGAATGCTTGTGCCAAATGAAATTGGAATGAATATTATGAAAACCCTCAGACAAACACATGGCCTACACAAAATGAAATTAGAATGACAAGAAAAAGGTTGCATAAAGGTTGACGTTTTTGTAGTTGTTGTTGTGTGTCGCTGTTGCTGTTGTTGTTGTTGTTATCATTATTATTATTATATTATTATTGTTGTTGTTGTTGTTGTTGTTATCATCATTAGTATCATCATCATCACCATCAGTATTATTACTATTATCATTATTATCATCATCATCATTGTTGTTGTTATTGCTATTATCATTATCATTATTGTTACATCATTATCATCATCGTCATCATCTTCAACACCATCATTATCTGCGGCTGCTGCACAGTGCACAAGGGATGGAGTAAATATCTGACGAAATAAAGCCACCTTGAACCATGATAACGTAGAACTCAACATGTGTAATAACACAAAGAAATATAAAAGCACAATTCACACAGAGTTCCTAACACTTCGTTTTGTTCTTTTAAAAGAAATTAATCACACAATTTACTTCTTTTCTTTCTGTGTGAAAACCTTGTGGAATGAGACAACTGTTTTTTACCATTTCGGCTCGTGCCGTGCCTCTTACATGCTCAAGTACATTGAATGATCTATGTCAAACATACAAGAACAGTGTCTTAGCAAAATATGATTAGGTGTGTATTCTACAGAGAGTAAAAGCAGTGACTGCCGATTATGCACAATAACGAGAAAGGAGTGACAAAGGAGAACGACTGTCAGACCAGCTGTCCTTATTTCTGGAATTATATATCCTGAATATCTGTCAGTCGTTAAAGATATGCTGCAAAGTTGAAGAGAACGAGTTCACTTACCATATACTAATGTTTTCTTAGAAGGGCAGGGGGTTCATATACATGCGTGATTTCTCAAGGAGAGAGATAGACAGACAGACAGACAGGCAGGCAGGCAGGCAGGCAGACAGACAGAGACAGACAGAGACAGAGAAACAGAAGAAGAAGAAGAAGACAGAGAGGAAAGAAGAAGAAGAAGAGAGAGGGAGAGAGAGAGAGAGAGAGAGAGTGTGTGTGTGTGTGTGTGTGTGTGTGTGTGTGTGTGTGTGTGTGTGTGTGTGTAATCTTGCTATCGGATCCTAAAAAAACTCCTTTGATATGGATGCACACCAGGGATCCACACACATTCAAAAGCTTTGTCCTCGGGTCCCATGTCCTCTTTTCACCAAGCTTCGTGGAAAATCGTTCTGCTGCTGTAGTGTGATTTCCCTGACAGACGGGCAAACAAACCGAGAGATTGTGCTGACAGCTAAAAACCTTGGCGGAGGTAGATATACGAATTTTATATGCCCAGGACTTTATACTATACAGCGCCAGCTTTTTCATGAGCCGAACAACTTTAAAACACTTTAAAAATGAAAGACAACATTTGCTTTTCTGAAAAACAGATGCAATTTAGAACAGTACTTGTCGGTAATAAAATATTTAAACAGTGCGGGAAAAAAAGTTAATTTTGCCACTCATTGGTTGACCTATCTTTCCGTCCTGAGCATTGTTTGCGCTGTGTAATTTGAAACTGGTGAGAGACTGCACGAATGCGTTCTTCAGCTTAGGTATGTAAGATATACACTCTGGCTTTGCTGGGGCATGTTGATTTGCCGCGTGAATGTGTTCTTCACCTTGAACAGGTTGGATAAACACACTGGCTTTTCCCGGGGCGCTGGTTGCATTATCTTTTGCTCTAGCATGTGTTATATTTGTTTTAATGACGTTTGATGAGGGACGGTGGGAGATCCGAGGCTGCAGATTTGAGGTGGATGAATGTATCTTTGTAATTTTTTGTCTGTAATATTTCAAAGGTGTGTGTGTGTGTGTGTGTGTGTGTGTGTGTGTGTGTGTGTGTGTGTGTGTGTGTGTGTGTGTGTGTGTGTTTTCGCATGTTTGTTTAGTTTACATATGCAATTTTTTGTTAATTTGTGCTTTGGCGTTTGAACTGTTGTAATACAATTGAATATTTTTAAGGAAAAAGTTTTTTTTATGAAAATATTTCATACATTTTTACAATAAGAAAAAAGAGCTTGGAAGCCAGCAGTTCCTCTTAGTTACTTAGGCCCATAGCTCAAGGGTGAGCATAGGCCAGCGACAACACTCCGCCATCGCACTCGGTTCTGGGCTGCTCGCTGAATGCCTGTCCAGTTGGTCCCCTGCCTCTATCTCTGCCTCAGTGTCTCGCCTCCAGCTGCTGCGAGGTCGGCCTCTCTTCCTTTTCCCCTGCGGGTTCCATGTCAGGGCTTGGCGTGTGGTGCTGGATGCTGGCTTCCTGAGAGTGTGTCCAATCCAGCCCCACTTCCTCCACAGAATCTGCTTGGCCACTGGTTCCATAGATCTTCATTGTTGATTTTTTTTCCTGGCCATCTGATTTTGAAGATGCGCCTCAGACAAGTGTTGATGAAGGTCTGAATTTTTTGCTGTATTGCCTTGGTCATTCTCCAAGTCTCGCAGCCGTAGAGCAGAACCGACTTCACGTTTGAATTGAAGATACGCAATTTTGTTGTCCTTCTGATCTCTTCTGAGGCCCAGATGTTCTTTAGCATGATGAATGCTGCTCGCGCCTTGCCTATCCTGGCCATGATGTCTCGGTCGGTGCCCCCCTGCTTGTCAACTATGCTTCCCAAGTAGACAAAGGAATCTACTTCCCTGATGGGCTCGCCTCCGACTGTAACTGGGCTGCTGCCTGTGGTGTTGATCTTCATCAGCTCGGTCTTCTTCTTGTTTATCTTGAGCCCTGTTCCTGCTGATGTTGTCTCAAGGCGGGTGGTCTTGTTCTGCATCTGTGTGTGACTGTGGGAGAGGAGTGCCAGGTCGTCAGCAAAGTCAAGGTCATCTAGCTGCGTCCAGAGTGTCCATTGTATCCCATTGTTCCTGCCTGTTGTGGTCTTCACGATCCAGTCGATGACCAGGAGGAAGGAAAGGTGACAACAGACATCCCTGGCGCACTCCTGTCTTCACCTCAAAACCGTCTGACAACTGGCCTGCATGAGCCACCCTGCAGTTCATGTCCTGATAGGTGCACCGGATGAGAGAGATGATCTTCTCTGGTATTCCATAGTGTCTAAGTAGCTTCCATAGTGTCTCTCTATTTGTCGAAGGCCTTTTCATAGTCAATGAAGTGATGTAAAGGGGCGATTTCCACTCCAAGGACTGTTCGATGATGATCCTGAGGCTGGCGATCTGGTCGGCACAGGATCTGTTTCGCCGGAGGCCTGCCTGCTGGTCTCGGAGCTTTGGGTCAACTGCTTCCTTCATCCTCTCCAATAACACTCTGTTTAGAACCTTGCCTGGCACTGACAGGAGCATGATCCCTCTATAGTGACTTCAGTTGGTAAGGTCTCCTTTCTTTGGAAGTTTGATGACAATGCCTTCCCTCCACTCTGCTGGGATGTTCTCTTTTTCCCATATCTTGCCGAAGAGGCTGTACAGTAAGTTGATAGCTATACTAACATCGGCTTTAATGGCTACTGCTGGGATCTCATCAGGTCCTGCTGCCTTCCCATTCCTCAGTGTCAGGATGGCCTTTCTGATCTCTGCTTTCGATGGTTTTCGCACAGTTGATGGGCAGTTCTGTTTCTGCTGGTGGGATGTCAGGTGGTGCTTCAGGGGCGGGGCGGTTTAGTAATTCCGTGAAGTGCTCTGCCCATCGCTTCAATTGATCTTCTGTTGTTGTGAGGATCTTCCCGTTTTTTTGTTTGACTGGCTTGCCAGTCTGTTGGAACTTGCCCGCCAGCATCTTTGTGGTGGTGTACAGTTCTCTCATGTTGCCCTGTCCTGCAGCATCCTCTGCTTGTCTGGCAAGTCTGTCGATGAAGTCCTTCTTATCTTTCTTCACACTTTTCTTCACTTCTTTGTCCGCCTGGGTGTAGTCTTCTTGGGCTTGTGCTTTGCTTGATCTTGTCCGGCTCATGCTCAGTGTGGCTTCTCCTCTTTCTTTTTGTTCAGTTTCTGAATAGTGTCATCAGAGATCCTCTTCTTGTGTTCGGTTTTCTTCTTTCCAAGTACCTCCTCACAGGTCTCATGCCAAAGTTTCTTGGTATGTTACCACTGGTTGTCGATGTCTGTACTCTCCTCTTCAAGGAATTATTCAAGTAGCTGGAACCTGTTGGTAAGACTGATCTGAAATTTCTCCTTTAGTTCTTTACTGCTAAACAGCTCCACATTATATCTTGTCCTTGCTGCATTTGTTGAAGTGTACTTCTTGAGTCGGAGTCTCACTGTTGTCACAAGCAGGTGGTGGTCTGATGGCACGTCAGCACCCCTCGTCACCTTCACATCCCGCCATGATCGCCTGAATTTCCTGCTGATGCAGATGTGGTCGATCTGGTTCTCCGTGACGTGGTCCGGGGATCTCCAGATGGCCTTGTGGATGTGCTTGTGAGGGAGGATGCTGCCTCCTATCACCAGCTGGTTCAATGCGCACAGGTCTGCAAAGCATTCTCCATTCTCACTCATCTGTCCAATTCCATGTGTCCCCATGATGTCTCCTGTTTTGTCTGATCCTATCTTGGCTTTAAAGTCACCCATGACTATTGTGATGTCGTTTGCCCCTCTTCTGTCCAGCACAGCTTGTACTTGCTGGTAGAAATCATCTTTCTTTTCCTCCTCTGCATCATTTGTGGGAGCTTAGCATTGGATGATGTTCAGCTCGATGTTTTTCTTCTTGGTGCTAAACTTGGCTGAGATGATGCGGGAGTTGATAGGTTCCCAGCCAATGAGTGCCCGCTGCGCCTCTGGTGTCAGCATCAGGGCCACGCCTTCTGTATGGGGGGCTCCATCCTCTGTGTGTCCCGAGTACAGCAGCAGCTCTCTGATGAAAGTCTCAGCTGTCCCGTCTGTAGCCACCTTGTCTCACTCAGTCCTAGGACTCCTATCTTGTAAGTCTTCATTTCTCTTGCTACCTGGATGGTTCTGCCCGCTTCGTACATTGTCCTGATGTTCCAAGTGGCTATCCTTGTTGTTTTCCTGGGGGTCAGAAAGGGGGTCAGTCTTGCAGCTTCCTCTCGGCTTTTACTGCCTGACGTCATGAGTCTCCGGGATGGAGACCCTTCCTGTCCCAGGTGAATGTCTTGGTTTAATGTTGTCGATGCTTCTGTAACTTGCTTTTTTTCTAGGAAGGGGTGTTAGCTGTACGCAAACCCGTTGGTCTACATTAGTCTAACCTCTACCCTTCGACCTGTTCAGCTTCGGTGGCCCTACCAGGAGGATACGCTCCCGCTGGCATAGCTCTCTGGGTCATAGAGGCACACAAGCTCCCACACCACCACAAGGAGTAGACCGTGTGGAAGCAGTTCCTCAATGTGGGTTTTTTATTTTTCATGTTTGCCATCAGAATAGCAAGGACACGACTGTCAGGGTCTGCAGCACGTATTAAAAAAAAGGAAGCTGACGAAGCCGTCATGCTAGATAGGTAATTTTACAGCTCAACCGAACACACAAGACCCCCTTCAGGGCTGGTTTGAAATATTGGTGGCATGAAAGAGAACCAAAGCATGAAATGAGAAGAACGATTGTAACACTGAAGACCTGAGTGATGAGGGAGGTGTCCACTTCCGACGTGTCGTAGACCCAGGCCTGGCAGTCTTGCAGCTGGCGCTGTTGTTGGCTGTGATTGCTGACACTGCTGTGGTTCCACTGGGAGAAGATGGAGCACTGGGAGTAGCTGGACTGCTGGCTGTCCTCCATGGGAATGGTCTGGTTCACCGCCACTCGGTGATCCTCGTTCTGAAGGACGTAGCTGTCCTCAGGCCACTCCGGCAACCGACACCTGCATGTGATAACAGACGCTTTTTGCCGAACGTCCAATTGTTCCTACCCGTCTCCTTTTACCAGAAACATCCTTCCCTCTCCATCTGTCTGCCTGTTTGTCTGTCTGTCTGTATGTCTGTCTGTTTGTCTGTCTGTCTGTCTGTCTGTCTCTCTCTCTCTCTCTCTCTCTCTCTCTCTCTCTCTGTCTGTGTGTGTATGCGTGTGCGCGCGCGCGTGCACGCGCGCGCGTGTGTATGTGCGTGCGCGCACGCGCTCTCGCTCGCACATGTGCTGTTCAAGCTTCTTTTCCATACATGTGTCTTGCTTGTTTCAGGGTTTAATTTTGCAACAATATGCAACAATGTTTCCGTGAAGAAAAGATTGACGGACGTGCATTGTGTCTAGCTCTGTGTGTCTGTGTGGACCCTGTCACTCCTGATGAAAGTTGGTGGGGGGGGAGGGGTGATTAGTTCATACAGGGTGGTAAAGGGGCCTTGTCGATAACACACCTGTTCAGGATCTAAGGTGGAGGTCCGAGTCCGAAAACAACACACCAACATCCCACATGCGGTGTGCGCTTAACGACCATTAAAGAATCCATGTCAAGAATGAAGTTGTCCTTGGCTAAACTCTGGAAGAAATTTTATTTTGATAAATGAACAACTAGCAGCGTGTCTTGGAAAACAAACAGCGGAGAGAAAACACCACCGTGGACTTTGTCAAGAGTGAATCCCATGTTCAGTGTCCTGTTCATTTATATAAATATTCTTTTTTCTGCATGTTTTTTTCTTCACTTCCAAACATTTGCTAGTGACACTTCTCTTCATAATAAGTACAAATATGTTCTTCAGTGTGCTATGAGTGGCTTACATATGAATATCAATACACTTATGCATAAGCCAGTTATTAATCATAGTAGGACTTTCCGTTCCCACCGATCTTGACTGCAAGTAGACACAAACGTCACGACAGTAAAACCAAGTTAGCAAATTGAATTCTGTGAACAAGATTTCAAAGTAATCGATTATCCCAAATTAGCTGACCTCACGATTGACAGGAATCTGTCATGGTCTACTTATGTTTTCACTTGTCTCTCAAAATATTGAGCAGCGAGATAGAATTTTTAACCTTTCCTAGAACAGGAAGATATTTTGCTTATAGCCCGGCCGACCCCAAAGGGCCATAGTAGGACTGTCTCCTTGTTGAAGTCAACCCTTAAAATAGTTTAAAGCAAAACGAAACGCAAACAAAACAAAATATACACACAACTCATGAAGAGATTTTTCTAAACACACACCAGAGTTTTCTTAAGATCTTTCTCTCGTAAAATTCAGATCAGATGGAAACTGTTGACCACTTTCAGAAACTCAAAAATTACATTAGTTATGTCTGATACCATGCAAGTCCTATCCTGCAATGTTTTTTGTTCTATACGAATAAATATGACCTGATAATTGTGATGTTTCAACATGTCAGGATTTCATCAGTAAAAGAACATTACAGTTACGGAAATCAGAGAAAAAATAAACTCAGTTTTCTTAAAATTTCTTAAACGTACTTCCATCCAAGTTAGTGACTTGAAAAATGATGTTTTAAATCCTGCCGTTCTGATTTCAGTGAAGGTGTCATAAAAGGTATAAAGAACCACGTGCCACTGAATCTATGCGCATAATGTCCAACGAATAGTGTTCATAATAAAAGTTTAATAGATCCCCCCCCCCCCACAACATCCCCTACCCCTTTCATTTCCTGGACCCCATAGGAAAGAATTATGCACTTTACTATCGTTTTGCCTTTTCTTGTCAGACAAGTCGCCTCCACACACACACACACACACAACCCCCACCTTTGCTCCCCCTCACTGCCGCATGAAGAGCGATAAGCGGTTCGCATTTTCTTTGTCACATTTCCCCTCTGCCTATCGTCCACCCCCTCGACCACGTACTCTCCCATCCTTCACTGGCGAGCGAACGGACACATCCACCCGCCTTTTCTTGTCAGGTAGGTAGGTTTCTGTGACCTGACCTACCCTAACCTTTCGCCTGCCCCTGCCCTCCTTGGTGCGTAAGAGAGACAGAGTGAGATGTCAGGTGAGCTTTACCTTATCTTTATGGGAGCGTTATCAATACCCCTCCCACCCCCATCCTCACCCTACCTCGGTCAATAGTCCTCCGGCGTCATACTCCTCCCACTCGATGTTTTCCCCCTTGCTTCATACTCCTCTTCTTTTTCGTGGCTTGACACTCTCCCTACTTGTCGTGGCTTCATACTTCCCCTACTTGTCATGGCTTGATACTCTCCCTACTTGCTGTGGCTTCATACTTCCCTTACTTTCCATGGCCTGATAATTCCCCTACTTCTTGTGGCTTTATACTTCCCTTACTTGTCATGGCTTGATGATTCTCCTACTTCTCGTGACTTGATACTTCACCTACTGTCCTACTTGTCGTGGTTCAATCCTTCCCCTACTTGTCGTGGCTTCATACTTCTTCTACTTGTCATGGCTCAATACTTCCCCTACTTATTGTGGTTCAATATTTCCCCTACTTTCCTACTTGTCATGATTCAATACACCCCTATTTGTCCTGGCTCAATACTTCCCCTACTTGTCGTGGCTCCATACTTCCCCTACTTCTCATGGCTCAAACCTTCCCCTACTTGTCGCGGTTCAATACTCCCGCTTACTTGTCTGGCTCAATACTTCCCCTACTTCTCGTGGCTCAATACTTTCCGTACTTGTCATGGCTCAATACTTCCCGTACTTGTCGTGGCTCAATACTTCCCCTACTTCTCGTGGTTCAATACTTTCACTACTTGTCATGGCTTGATACGTCCCCTACTTGTCGAGGCTTCATACTTCCCCTACTTGTCATGGCTTGATACTTCCTCTACTTGTCGTGGCTTGATACTTCCCCTACTTGCCATGGCTTGATAATTCCCCCACTTGTCATGGTTCAATACTTCCCCTTCTTGTCGTGGTTTACTTCACCTACCTGTCATGGCTCCATACTTTCCCTACTTGTCGTGGTTCAGTACTTCCCCTACTTGCCATAGCTCAATACTTCCCCAACTTGTCGTGGCTCAATACTTCCCCTTCCTGTCTTGCTTCAATACTCCCCCTACTTGTCATGGTTCAATACTTCACCTACTTAATGTGGCTCAATACTTCCCTACTTGTCGTGGCTCAATACTTTCCATACTTGTCGTGGTTCAATACTTACCCTACTTGTCATGGCTTGATACTTGCCCATCTTGTCGTGGCTTCTTCCCCTGTTTGTCATGGCTCAAAATGTCCCCTACTTGTCACGGATCAATATTCCTACTACTTGTCATAGCTCAATACTCCCCTACTTATTGTGGCACAGTACTTCCCCTACTTGTCATGGCTCAGTCTTCCCCTTCTTCTCGTGGCTCAATACTTCCCCTACTTGTCGTGGTTCAATACTTCCCCTACTTCTCGTGGCTCAATACTTCTCCTACTTGTCATGGTTCAATACTTCTTCCTACTTCCCCTACTTGTCGAGGGTTCAATACTTCCCCTATTTGTTATGGTTCAATACTTCCCATACTTGCCGTGGTTCAGTTCTTTGTCACGGATCAATATTCCTACTACTTGTCATAGCTCAATACTCCCCTACTTATTGTGGCACAATACTTCCCCTACTTGTCATGGCTCAATCTTCCCCCTTCTTCTCGTGACTCAATACTTCTCCTACCTGTCGTGGTTTAATGTTTCCCCTACTTGTCGTGTCTTATACTTCCCATACTTGTCGTGGCTTGATACTGTTCCTACTTGTTGTGGTTAATACTTCCCCTACTTGTCTTGGCTCAATACTTCCCCTACTTGTCATGACTCAATACTTCCCCCTACTTGCTGTGGCTCAATACTTCCTCCTACTTGATGTGGCCCAATACTTCCCTTTGCTTGACGTGGCTCAATACTTCCTCCTATTTCTCAAGGCTCAATACTTCCCTCTCCTTGTGGCTCAATACTACCCCCTACTTGCCATGGTTCAGTACTTCCCTTACTTGACGTGGTTCAATACTTTCACTACTTGTCGTGGCTCAATACTTCCTCTACTTCTCATGGCTCAATACTTCCCACTACTTGTGGCTCAATACTTCCCCCTACTTGTCATGGTTCTGTACTTCCCCTACTTGACGTGGTTCAGTTCTTACACTACTTGTTGTGGCTCAATATTTCCCCCTACTTCTCATGGCTCTATACTTCCCACTACTTGTCATGGCTTGATACTTTTCCTACTTGTTGTGGCTTAATATTTCCTGTACTTGTCTTGGCTTGATACTTCCCCTACTTGTCATGGCTCAATACTTCCTCCTACTTGACATGGCTCAATACTTCCTTCTACTTGACCTGGCTCAATACTTCTCCCTACTGTCATGGCTCTTCCACTGTGGCTCAATACTTCCCACTTTGCGCATACTTTCCAACTTGTGCATTTTCCATGTCTTCCCCCTACGTGACGTGGCTCAATACTTTCCTTGCTTGTCATGGCTCAGTACTTCCCCTACTTCTCATGGCTCAATACTTCCCCCTACTTGAGTGGCTTTATACTTTCCCTACTTGTCATGGCTTAATACTTCCACTACTTGTCATGGCTCAATGCTTTCCCTGCTTATCATAACTCAATACTTCCTCTACATGTCGTGGCTCCCAACTCCTACTTGTTGTGGCTCCTTACTTCCCTCCTGTCGTAGCCCAATACTTTCCCTGCTGAATATACCCCCCCTCCCCCCCGCCCCCCCCCCCCCCCCCCCCCCCGTTCAATAATCCCCCTGCTCCTTATTTCCCAGCTCAATACTTGTCCTCTCAAAACAGGAAGAAGCTCTTGTTCTCGGGGAGAGGGGAAGGAAAGGAAATCTTTCACATGTCACGGCTGAAGACCACGTGCGCGCACTCTGACGAAGACACGCAAATCCTAGGCAAGTATGGGAAGTATCAAACAGGGGAAGTATCGATCAGGGGAGTATCGAACAGGCACAACCTCACCCCAATCCATCTCCCTACCTCGTCCCCTAGGGTCATGCGCTTGACTGAAAACTGCTTCAACTAACAATTGGGGTATAAATTTACAAGCCATAATCCAGCTGTTTAGATTCTTCGATTTTAAGCTTAATTTTCACTGCATATTGCGGACGCATTCCAAGTATGCATCATCAAGACCGTTGACGTTACGTGTACTTATTATTTCACATCACATGCATGCTACTTTTTGTCGGTGTTCAGATTTTTCAATCATTTTCTATCATGTTGGTGACAACGTAACCATGTTCAACGCAATGTAGTATTTTTAATTAGATCTCTTACTGTTGAGATGACAAATACGGTTGCGGATGCTGTTGTACGGCAGGGTCAAGGGCTGGTTTCACACCATAATGAAGAATAGTTTTAGCCTCACACAGCTATCTTTGACAAGAAATATCTACAGACCTTTATGGACTGTCTTACGTCTCTGCTTCGTAATAACATGTCTATTGGTTTCTGTATCTCTGCTTCAAACACATTACATTAAAAGATCCAATGATAATAATATATCATTTCATATATCAGAAAATGTTTGCATCTCATGTAATGACTTTTATCACCATACTAAGCAGTCATTGTTAGTGATCACAGTCTTTAAAGAAAATTCAGTTTCTGACATGGAAGGTCTTGCTGAAAATGCTGATGACAGATTTGTGTGGCCATTGCCAGTGGTAGGCATTTCATGCAATGAATGAAAGGAAACGTCTCGACAATGTTTGCCAAGTTTGATTAGCTAATGCTGACACCTGCTGAGAATAAAACCTTTTATCTGAATGCCTTGGGTCTCTATGCGCCCAGATATGGCTTCAAACGACAAAAACATGCAAATTTAACATTCTTCTTGGGGCCGGGGGGGGGGGCATCGCGTGCTTTATTGTTTTATCATTTATTTATGCGTCCATCTTCTGTTCGTAACAATTTTTTTAGAAGAAAAAAAATAACGAAATAAGCAAAACGACGTTCACACCTATCTGTATTATATGGATGTGAGCACATCCATACTTTATTAGAAGCGACTCCACGACAAAATCATTGGTGTTACGCACACTACACAGAAAGGACTTTTCATATTAATGTTCCTATAACAGAAGTGTGGATATATGTACACCCAAATAATTCACAGATGAGATAGCACTGAGCGTGGTCTGTGACAATGGATGCATGCCTGCACGCCCTGATGGAAAAGAATGCAGACTGTTTCGCCTCGTAC
Organism: Conus canariensis; assembly: GCA_033310375.1. Taxonomy (NCBI): domain Eukaryota; kingdom Metazoa; phylum Mollusca; class Gastropoda; order Neogastropoda; family Conidae; genus Conus; species Conus canariensis. The sequence continues at coordinate 14,613,371 of CM065716.1, read as the reverse complement.
AGGCCTGCATTACAGTTTACCATGGACGCACACGCACGCCTGCTTGCACAAACACAAACACAGAGAGCCGAGAGACTCAAACAAAACACTTGTTTACACTTACATGTAAACATTAAGTGATGTGTTACAGACATAATGAGAAACGATGATCAGTCTTAAAATCTTCCTAAAAATGAGAAAGATGATACATAGCAGACATAAGATTCTAGTGAATTAACAAAGGAGATTGTTTCAACTTTTGCATTTCCATCACATAACCATAGACAGCATGCACACAAAGAATGACAGCACTCAGTACAAGCTGTGTACGTATGGAGTATGTAAGCACAAAGAGTTGAAAATTAAAAACATATAGATGAAAAGGCATTATTAATGAAAGGGCTTACACTACAGAGAGAGACAGACAAACAGACAGACAGAGACAGAGAGAGTTAAATCAATGACTACCATTAATTTTTTTTTTCACTTCATATCAGTGTATGAATCATGCCATTTATGCTTCAACAGCCGTTTTGGCCAGGTACCATAAACCGTTTCCGTACCATGTGTTAACATATTTGTACGGGAGATTTTTTCAAAAATTGATTAAATGCAGAACAAAACAAAAGAAAAAAGAAAAAAAAAGCCAAAAACAAAGAAAACAGAAACAACACAGAGAGAGAGAGAGAGAGAGAGAGAGAGAGAGAGAGAGAGAGAGAGAGAGAGAGAGAGAGAGAGAGGGATAGGGCATCGCCAAAGCCACCAGGGGATCCAAACGTGCATACATGTTAAGTAACACAGAGACAGACTCGTCCCCAAGCATATACATCACGTCCAAAAGTTACACTTCTATTAAAGATTAGTATAGTTGCCATTTTTCATGCAGTTTTTGACTTGACTTTACACTTTTCGCAACTTGTTGTTCAAACTTATATCTTGTCTTTAAATAATGTAGAAAGCTTATCAAAATTGGAAGTTTTTTCTCGCATTTGCATTTATAGATAAAATATTTTCCTAGAAGTAGTATGAAATCAAAGGTTTCATCACCTCTGAAATGATCTGCATGCCCAAATAATACCAATTCAACAGACAAGTTCAAACAAGCTGCATGCTGACACTTTTCTTTCATTATTGCTTGAAGTTGTTGCCAAATATGTGCCGCGTGTTCACAAAACCAAAACAGATGCTCAATGTTTTCCCTTTCTCTATTACAGAATGTACAATGATCACTCAGTTCAACTCTCATTTTTGACAACACAATATTTGTACCCAATATACGGTGTAGAATTCTTATCTGAAACCATTTAAGTTTTATTTCTTTTATTTTTTGTACCTTTTTAAAAATGATATTCCATTCCAATTGCTGGTCAAGTTTTTCATTCCACTTGTTGCAAAAAGTAGGGATTATGTTGTCACACAAAAAGGTATCATAGTAAACACGTGCCCCTCTGCTGACTGAACAGATAAGTTTCCACAATTTAGACATTTCTTCATGCTTGTTATTTGTCATAGTTACTGCAATTTTCCGAATATATGCGTTTACCTCTCTTAATAATCCAGTGTACGAAATAAAGTCAATGATTATAATTGAACTCTCTATATGCCAAAAGCGTGCCATCTTCTTTCATTATGTGTCCAATTTTGTATATACTTTTGTCGAACAGACTTTGATGAAAAATTGGTTTTTTGTTTACCTTAATGTTTTCATTATAAAATATATTTTCGGAAGCAATTTCTTCGGAAATACAAGATGTAATCCTTTTGCCAAATTCTTTATATGTCTCAATACATCAACCCAAAATTTATTTCTGGATAATTGGCCTAGAGGAAGACTACAACCAATTTTTTCCAGATGACATATTTTTGGACAACTTGCCAAAGTAATACTTTTCCACTTGTGAGATGATATTTTTGTTTTTCTAATCCATGAAGTTTTAATGCAAATATATATTCTTTTATTCTAGGCACACCAAGTCCTCCATTCATTACGTTTTTAACCACAGTTTTTCTATTTATACGATCCCGTTTTCTATTCCAAACAAATCGAAATACTGAGTTTTGAATAGCATTAATTACATCATCGGGCGGATTTGGAAGTAGAATCCAGAGATGAATTAGTTTGGACAAGATTAAGGACTTTAAAACAGCCACCCTGCCTAGTGGAGTAATCTGTCTCTTTAACCATACCTTATATAGCATTCTTATTTCAAGAAATCTATCCTGCATGTTTATTTCTGAACAATGAGCAAGATCATTGGTAAATAAGATACCCAGAATTTTGAACTGTGGTGGATTCCACTGAATACGTAAATGTTGCATATAGCAAATCGTCGAATTTTTCCTACTGTCGAGCCATATTGCACTTGTTTTTTCTGTGTTTAATATCAAACCTGATTTTCTTCCAAATCTATCAACTGTTATCAGAGTTTCCTCAAAAGACACTCTGTCACCTTCAAGCATAATTTCTGCATCGTCCGCATATTGTGAAATTTTGTGTTCTATATTGTTAATCTGGATCCCTTTTATAATTCTATTATCTCTCAACATAATGGCAAGGATTTCCACACACAAAATGAATATGTAGGGTGAAACTGGGTCACCCTGCCTGCACCCACGACCCACGGGAAACCAACCAGATGCCTGGCCATTCACAAGAACAGTTGACTTAATATCATTATAGAAAGTACTTATCCATTTACGAATATCTGGTCCTAAACCGAATGCTACAAGTACTTTATTCATGAATCCCCAGTCAAGGGAATCGAAGGCTTTCTCGAAATCTAAACATAACAGCAAACCAGGCAGTTGGTGTGTTTCCAAGTAGTTAATTAAGTCATAGATTAATCTAATGTTATCTCCGATATATCTATTGACCATAAATCCTGTTTGGTCTTCATTGATCAAACTTGGGAGAACCATTTTCAGTCTATTCGCAACGCATGCTGACCCTATCTTATAAACAACATTTAAAAGAGTAATTGGCCTCCAGTTTTTGATGGCATCTCGAGATTTATCCCCTTTAGGAATACACACTATAATTCCTTCCTTTTGTGTGGTGGACAACTCGCCTAGTTCAAAACCTTCATTTAAAGATCGCACAACGAATGTTCCAAGTGATGGCCAAAAAAATTTGAAGAACTCAACAGTAAATCCGTCTGATCCAGGGCTTTTATTGTTTTTCATCTGTTTAAGTGCATAGCCAGCCTCATCCATCGATATTTTT
>CM065716.1:14602669-14605169 GCA_033310375.1 Conus canariensis | reverse complement strand
AGTTTGGCTGACAAAGCTGATTGACAAGTATCAATTCGCTGACGCAAATCGTCCAAACCGTTTTGCAAAATTTCAAAAGGCATAGCTTCGGCCATTATCACTTCGCTACCAGCAGTTCTTTTCACCGTAAACTGAAGTCTAGTTTGAGATAGAGACCTCGAATTCGACACCTTACTTCTTTTACTTGCAGACCGGTCTCGCCTCGTCGGCCGTTGGCTAAGAGCTGATGCGTGGCGGCTTGTGTCCGTGTCAGTGCTGATGTTCTGTCGCTGTTCCCGTTGTCGTTCATTCGTCTTGTTGGGCATGTTTTGCACGAGCAAACCTTAACATGCTAAGTCGAAAGGATGGTCAACATGGATGCTCAAATTTCAGCCGCAAACTTCCAACAGTGCGCACAATCCAAAACACTAGTTTCAAGGCTCACTTATTAATCATCAAAAACAAAAATATAAATTCATCCTCTTGCTGCGGCAGCCGACCAAAAAACTTCAAATACACATTACACCACTTTAAAGTTGGAAATAAACTTTGAATGCACAAAAAAAAAACGCGGAGCTCCAAACAAACACGTCCGGCCGGCGCGAGCGATCGCTCACCTCTCAATCAATGACTACCATTAATACTGCATAATAAACCTTTACTTGGATCTCCTAAGAGATTGCATCTCTTAGGAGATCCAAGGAAAGGTTGTTCTGTACAATTCTTAGCCACTCAAAATGCTTGGGTTATTGAACAGCAGAGCTGACCACTCAGACTGTTCCATATCTTTTGATCTCCCTTGCATCCTTGAATGGATCCTCAAGCATTGGCTCAAAGATTGTCCCTATATTCTATACTGTTTGAATAATGCTTTTAGTTTTTCAGCAACTTTTTTCCTCTCCACACTTTCGTTTTGTTCTATTTACTACCCTTCGCTGGCTGCTTTGGGAGTGCTGTTGGATTCTTTTTTGAACCCTTGGTGGTGAGAACACCACAGAATTATGGACTGTGGTGTGTCTCTATTTGACACCAAGAGCACAAACACAACCAGCCGTGTTTCCCTGACGAAAGGCCTACGAGCAGGCAATACAAATAAATGTGCCTTCGAGAGGGATTATGATAGTTCCCTCAGGCAGCTAGTGAAGGGTTTCTCATATTTATAATACATTCCTCATTTTTTTATCTTCAATTTTTTTTTCTAAAAAGTTAAATCTTCGCTATGTCATTACTATAACGACTGAAAAATTGTTAGTCTGCTCTTGCTTTACCCCACTACTTACTTGTTCAGCATTAATATTGCATAACTGAGAGAGCCTGAGACCCGATAGATGTGTGTGTGTATGTCCACACAGCTGGTGAACGCTACGACCTGTGATCGGGGACGTGGAATATGATGACAGGCACCAAGGTCTGCATGCCTTTGGAGATCACAGGGAGCAGAAGCAGGAGGAAGACACGGGTCTGGTAAGGTCCCCACTCTCCTAAATACTGGTCCAGCTCTTCCATGGTCCTGCCTGTGAACACACATAGCATGCATGGGTTACCATCAGGGAGTGGGTTAACTAAATTCAACATATTTTCAAGTAAGAATGTTGGTGCATTCTCTGACCACTCTTGAGCAAAAAACACTGGGGGTCACCACTGTCATGGACTCGATGGCAGACAGAGGATTCACCCAGAGAACAACTTTAGTAAGTAATGTTTTCCAGATACTACACACAAAGAGAAAGATAAGTGATTTACCTGAGGGCTTCTGTCTTCTCGAACAAATGTCTGGAAAAGAATGAAAGACAGATAATGAGCCAAAAGAGCCCCTGGTACGGTTGCTAAACACAAAACTAAATAATGCAGATACAGCATAGCAAGCACTACCTGTAGTTGTAATCGTCGTCAGCATTTAACAACTGCACCTTTGGGCAGTTTCACGCATGCTGTCAGTTGTCAGCGTCTTTCTTGTTACAGTCATATTCGTAATCACTCACGCACAGACATGAATACATGCATTCCGTGATTGTCAAATGTTAAGGGTTCTTCAGCTTACTACTAATGTTAACCAAATTTACGTTTGTGACAGTCATAATTTTTAATACAAAACTGGAGTTTTTCCTTTTTCTCTCTTATCATCCATGACAACCCATTATTTACATTTTTTAAGAAACCTTTCCCTTCTTACATGACTGTCACTATAGCTTTCAGATTCTGCTACACAAGAAAGCCACAGTGGAAATGTAGTTGCAACCGATGCAAACTAACCGGACGTATATTGCGGCTGCTGAACTTTTTTTTTTCTAAGGACAGTGATACATACATGAAGATGACTATTGATCAATACTTAAACATGTCTTTTCCTTTTTTTTGTTAGAAATCATGAGTCTTGTCAATTTCATAGTATCTCACTCTACCCTCTTTAGCTTGTTAATTGCCTTCCCCTGACAACAGCACAATGAGTACACTGAACTCTCTAAATAGTGCATCCAAAGCAACTATGTTTTGAACTGTTAGTGTGAAATAGGAAAGTATA
>CM065716.1:14577669-14595169 GCA_033310375.1 Conus canariensis | reverse complement strand
GTGTTGTCTTGTTTTAAGAGGTTTTTTTGTGTGTGTTTTTTTTTTTTGGGGGGGGGTCCTTCCTTGGTTTACAGCTGCACTAATATGTTATCATGTGATATGATTTGAAAGTTTTTTTCAACAAGTTATCAACCTTTACTTTTTTTAATGTTCAAGTTTGACGTGGAGTGTACATGGTGTTGACCTTGCCATTTTGGAAGCCACATTTTTGTGGAGCGATGGGAGACGGGGTGAAGATCGGGGGATAGAAAATTGGCAGGATAATTGTGGTGTGTTTTTTCGCTCAAGGCAAACAACTTGGTTCGAACGGCGAAAACTCGTCAACTACACTATTCAATGTGAAGATCGAGCGGCACGTGCTCTCGAAAAAGAAAGTCAGGAAAAAGAAAAAGACAAAAAAGGAAAAGAAAAAGAGAGAGAGAAGAGAGTAAGGGAGCGGCGGCATGCTCTTGCATTAAAGAAAGAGGAAAATGAAGAAATCAGCAGATTAAAACAGGTGGAGATGGAGGAAAAGGCACGGAAAGAGAATGTCAGCGTCTCCAGGTGCAGGCTGAGACTGACCTTACGAAAGCCCAGGCTCAGTCTCTGTTGGGTTCTGAAGAGTCTTAATCTGACCTCCGTTCTCCCAAAGACCGTTCTGTTTAAAATACTTACATCCTCAAGCTCCCCGTTTTTGGCGAGTTTAAGGATGAGATTGACGCTTTTCTCTGTTGTTTTGAATCCTACGCCAATACGTGTGGCTGGTCCAAAGAGAAATGGGTCTTGTACGTTGCACCCCTTTTCAAAGGAGATGCCCTTAATCTCTACTATTCTCTGGCTGCTAAGGAATCGCTTACCTGTGAAGACTAAAAAGTCGGAACTCTTAAAACCATTTCAATGTACCACTGAAGGATTCCAAGAAAATTCGGATCCATGTGTCCGGAGAAAAATGAATCCTTTTCCACCACTTTGATCCGCACTTCACAATTTTTTTATCGTCGGGTCGAATTGTCCAATATCTACAAGGATTTCCATTCCCTTCGTGACCTTGTTCTCCGGGAATAAATTTTACACAGCGTCTCCAAAGACTTTGCTGTCTTTCTCAAGGAACGTTCTGTAAAAAGTGCTGAAGAAATGTGTCGTCTTGCCGATCGATACAAAACTGCACTCCGGAAAGGCAGTGTGGCAAAAAAATTGTGGATTCCGTTTTTGAGGCAAGTGTGTCAGCCAACGATACCCAGCAACGTGGCTTTAATCAAAATCGGAACTTTCAAAATTCTTGTGGCCAGTCATCTTACAATCGTGGCTCTTCATACTCGGGTTACTCACGTCAGCAGCTTACACTGCCTTCTAACTGTAAGCAACAAAGGTATCAGCAGAGAGGGGCTTCGTCTTTTCAGCGTTCACGTTTACCTCGTCGTGATCGTGGTTTTTGTCGTGATCGTGGCTTTGGTCGTGATCGTGGTTTTGGTCGTGATCGTGGCTTTGGTCGTGATCGTGGCTTTGGTCGTGATCGTGGCTATGGTTTCAGTCAAGGGTCTGAGAATGTCAGCAGTGACTTTCATGGTTGCTTTTGTGGCTCTGACTTCCACTGTGCCACTGAGTGCCTGTACAGTGCTAAACCTTCAGCTGTTTCTCAAACTTCTCAGACCCTTCCTAAAAGAGAGGAAGCTCATTGCACGGTCTCTTATGTTCTCACATATGGTCTCTATATTGAGCCTCGCTCAGTCAATGACTTTCGGGCTACTGTCCTCAGGGATACAGGCTGTGCAGCTGCTGGGGTACACGAATCTGGTGTTCGTAAAGACCAGTTCACAGGTGAGACCCAAAAGTGTCGTTCGTTTGGTGGTCAGATCGAAGTCTTTCCCCTTGCCTTGGTGGAGGTTTCTACTCCCTACTTTTCGGGTCAGGTTAAGACTTGTGTCATTGATGATCCTGTCACTGACTTTATTCTTGGTAACTTGCCTGGTGTAAGTTCTTCCTGTTCAGGATCAGGTGGCTCTTTTGTTCCTTGTGCTATCAGCACTCGCCAACAGTCTAAGCTGGACAATCAATCCCATAAACCCTTATCTGTTCCAGACGTGTCGTTGTTGGACGTTACTCCCAGAGACCTTGCTGCTATGCAGAAACGTGATGATTCATTGACACACTTGTTTGCAACAGTTGTTAGTGACTTACCAATGGCTAGACACTCACGCATTAACTATCAGTATGAGATCCTTCCACTTGATTCACAGTTGTTTAGCTATTTTGTGGAGTCTTGAAAAGTTTGCATGGCTTTTGACTGACAGGTAATTTATTTAAAAGCATATCATAGACCTGTAACCTTATTGAAAGTATCCAAGACTACAAACAGTCGCCTGCCCAGATAGGCTTTGTCCATTCAAGGGTTCAAATTTACTGTTGAACTAGAAAACTAACGTTTTTGCAGATTTGTTGTCCCGCGCCTGAATGTGTGTGTGTGTGTGTGTGTGTGTGTGTGTGTGTGTGTGTGTGTGTGTGTGCGCGCGCGCGCGCGCGCGCGCGCGCGCGCGCCCCATGCTGTTTTCTTTTCTTTGTCGACTTTAATCCTGTTCTATGTCAGTCTATGTTAGGATACTTCCAATGATATGTCCCGGTGCTGCATTACTATACCATGTTTTTTTTTCTAGTATTTTGTGCCTATAAAATCTTACTACTTGCCGGAGGCATGGTCATTTTGTAGTTAGTTGAGTTTTGTCATACTGTGCCTTCCATGTGGTTTTCCATTATGTCATGATTGATACTATTGATATTTGCCTGTGTCTTGCTTTGGCTGTTTGGATTGATATGGATGACACTCATGCCATTGCTTCACTTCTTCTATGATGAATTCTGCGGTGATGTATTGTGATTTCATGCTTTTGTCACTGTATATGAGTGTGTTTCTTGTCAACGGCCTGATGTTAGGGCCTGTTCTATATGTTTCTGGCCTTTGAAGATTTCCCCCTTGGGAAATTCTTTCCCCGGGAGGGGAATATCATGCCCTGTGAACAGAGAGAGAGAGAGAGAAATGCTTCTGTCAACTTTGAACTAGTATTGAAAGCTCATCTTTCCAGGATGCTTGCTCCCCATTGGTTGTTGTTATTTTGTTTTTTAAATAGTGATTTCCGCTTTGGGGGATAAAAGGAGATTGCCTGGCACTTTGGCAAAGGCAGTGGACGAGACAGGGCAAAAGGAAAGAAGGGAAAAAGTTCCAACAAAAAGTTTATTGTTGATTCTAGGGTGAGTGTGGGATGTGTGAACATATTTGATAATTTTCAATACAAGCTTTTGTAGCGGTCTTAAAATTCTAAATCGGTCTTGATCGTGATAATTTATAAATTCTACCTGTTCACACACTCGATACGTAAGATGTGGATCCTGTGATCGATCATATAGTAAGTGTTTCATTATTTTCTTAACATAGTGTCTTCTTGTCTTTCTAGGGCAAGCACCCTATATTTGGCACCTTGTGTTTGGTACCCTGACAGTCCCTTCTCGGCCCTTGACGTGGTGTCTGCTGCCCCGGATGCAAATAACCCAGGATGTTTTTTGGTGACTGAGAGATGGGATTTGTGAACCCATAGCGATTTGTGGGAGGGTGGGGAGCATCTGAGAGGCCCTGAAGAAAAAAATAAAGGAAATGGAAACACATATATGTACCCAAAATAATGTTTGATATTGTGACCTGAATTTTATATATATATATATATATATATATATATATATATATATTCAATTATAAACAAAGCTTGCTCTTATGTCTTAGATTGAAGAAATAGGGGGAGATGAGCATTCATATCTGCAGTGGTAGATAATTCTGCCTAAGCGAGAGTGAATGGGGAATAATAAATGCTTCTCAAAATGAACCTTCAGCAAGCTTATAGTCTCCAAGGAGGAGAGGAAACTCACTAACATATAACTCCTGGTCAGATACCGGTATTTCGAAACTCTGATTGTTTCTCCTCAGTGACCGCGGAAAATGGTAACTTGACTCCTCTGCCTTTTCGGTTTTAAGAAGAATGCTATCCAAAAAAAAGGCTGGTCTGCAATACCGTAGTATGTTTGTTGAGTTTTCAAAAAACCAACCAAAGGTGCCACCTTAGAAGCAAAAGAAAATCATGAAAGAGCAAAACAAGCTACATTTTCTTGTGAAAAGCAAAAAATATGAAAAGATAACCTCTTAAGACACAAGTGCTGAGGGCCAGTTCTTGGAATGAATCCAGAAGGGACTAAATTACAATAAACTAATAAATTCCAAGGATAAGTAACCGAGCACCATTCTAACATTCAAACTATGATGATCAACAAAAGGATCAGCTAAAGGAAACGTAAGCGCACCAGACCTAAAACGCAGCGAGAAAGCTAAACATGCCATTTATATCCGGCAAACAGATGTATGTCATCAACAGCTTCAGTGTGATTTTTCAGTGAGCATTTACACAAGTCCTGCTTACTGTTAAGATGACAATATTTACTATTTACATAGTGATTAAAATGTAGCTTATTATCAAGGCAAACAAAAACCCGACACGATCGTTATAACATTATAAAACAAATGATTTCACATAAAAAGAGCGATGGTTTCATGTTCACAGCTAGTTTTATTGATAAACAGTAATTAAAGATTTTTGAAGCTAATAATCCCCCATACATGTGCTTTTCGCGTTTGAGCGGTTTACGGATGGACAGAAAGGTGAGAGGGTTGTGTATCCTTTAACTACGATGGGAATTTCCACGGGGTACGAACAAACAGCTATAAAAATCTTGTCATACATCATTCAATGGGTCCAAGGTGCATGACACCGCTTTGGGGAAATTGCCTGATCGGTGGTGTGTGCCGTCTGGAGTGAAAAGGCTTGGGCACATAATTACATAGTTCTGATGTGGATAAGAATACTACACAGCGGTGTGAAGCGAGCATTTACATAGAACGAGACAGCAATGTCCGCGTTTTTATCGGGACAGCCATTGGGTATCAGAACACACAGAGAGAGAGAGGGAGAGAGAGAGAGAGAGAGAGAGAGAGAGAGAGAGAGAGAGAGAGAGAGAGAGAGAGAGAGACTGCTGCTAGGAAAGTCATAAATTTGGTCTTTTAAGAATTGACACTGAAACGTTTACTGAAGTAGAAGAAGAAGAAACACTGTTCATTGCACGGAGTTGATATATTCAGGTCAAAAACCCACATGATCTACGTGAAAATTATTTCCCCACTGTATGCTTGATTCACCTGTGAAATCATTATTTCCCCACCGTATGCTTAATCCGCACATGAATTTATTATTTCCCCATTTTATACTCGATCTGCCTGTGAACATATTCTTCACTCTATGTTTGATCTACGTGCAAACAAGTTCTCCCACTATACATTTATCTACTGGTGAACATATTTCCCCACTTCATACGTGATCTGCATTTGATCAGATTTCCCCATTACACACACACACACACACACACACACACACACACACACACACACACATGTGCCGGCTTACAATTCTTCCGTCATTTTATTAATGACCTGGCAAAAGATTTTTTTTTAAACAGGGGGGGAGGGGGGGGAGGAGAGATTCGGAGGGGAAGGAAGATAAACAAAATGAAAACATAACATTAGGGAAATATATCATAAATGTTAAGCCCTTTACTAGCTGCATGTGAGAACCATTGTAATCCATCTTGAAGATAGATCTATTGATATTGCCCGATCCGAGGACTTTCATCCGCTGGATTGATCTCATCAGAGAGACACCGCTGATTGTGTCTGTGCTCTCTTGGCATCAAATGCAAACACAGTGCAATATATAATTCTGTAGTATTCTCACCACCAAGAGTTCAAAATTAGAATCCAACAATACCCCAAAGCAGTCAGCAAAGGGGAGAAAAAGAAAACGAAAAGAAAGTGTGGCAAGGAAATAAGCTGCTGAAAAACTAAAATCATTATATAAACAGTATAACGTGTAGGGAGAAATCTTCCAGCTATACTTGAGCTTCCATTCAAGGATGCAAGGGAAGCCAAAAGATGTCCAACAGTCCGAGAAGTCAGCTCTGCTGTTTAAGAAGCCATGCATTGTCAGCAACTAAGAATTGTGCAGAACAGCCTTTACTTGGATCTCCTAAGAGATACAATCCCCCATTGACTGACCAAACAATCTTATGCTGAACAATTTAGTAGTGGGGGAAATAAAAGCAAGTGCAGACTATTAATTCTTCCATCAATACATTAATGACTTGGCAAAAATTTTACAAAAAAAAGGGGAGGGAGGAGGAGGGGAGTGAAGGGAGATCAACGAGTGCATCACATTAGGGAAATATGTTATAAATCTTACACCCTTTGCCAGCAGTATTTGAGAACCATTGTAATCCATCTTAAAGACAGGTATATTCATGTTGCCCGATCCGAGGACTTTCGTCCATTGGTTCAGAGTCATCAGAGAGACACGGCTGATTGTGTCTGTGCTCTCTTGGCATCAAATGCATAGATACATGGCAGTCTATAATTCTGTAGTGTTTTCACCACCAAGAGTTCAAAATTAGAATCCAACAACACACCATTGTAATCCATCTTGAAGACAGATATATTCAGAGAGAGGGAGATCTAGATATATCTCTAGGTAGAGAGAGAGAGAGAGAGAGAGAGAGAGAGAGGAGAGAGAGAGAGAGAGACAAGACAAGACAAGACAAAATTCTTTATTTACGAGGATAATAGATAAGCACTGACGTGCTTTTTTACATCCAGTCCTCGCCCTGAGTAGGGACTACAACATGCAGTGAAATCAATTAATGTAAGAAAGCAAAGAAGCAAGCAAAGCGGTCATGTGATCATAGAGGAACAGCAAATGAAAATAGAAGAGAAATGAAAACAAAACAAAAAAATAAGAATAATAATAAACAGAAAAGAAATAATAATAATAATAAAATAAAAAAAAATAAAAATGAGAATAACAATAACGAAGAGGAAGGAGAGAGTGGGGGTAGGGAGTGAGGTGGGCTGGGGGAACATATGTAAATTATGTACTACAACGTACAAGATTGGCTTGTATGAAAACAGACAGTGAAGTGAATATGACAAAATACGTACATATTTTTGAACTCACACATACACGCACGCTCGCACGCATAGAGAGAGAGAGAGAGAGAGAGAGAGAGAGAGAGAGAGAGAGAGAGAGAGAGAGAGAGAGAGAGAGAGAGAGAGAGAGAGAGAGAGAAAGGCACAACATGTAATCATTTTTCGTAAGGCATGAAAATACGTAGAAGGTATTAAGCAAAGTGAGATGAAATTAGGGGGGGGGGGGGGGGGGGGGGCAAAAAAAAAAAGAGAGAGAGGGGGGGGGGAACAGCATGAAATGCAATGATTTGAAATGGAAATGTACTAAAACGTACAATAATTAGCATATATAAAATCAGACAGTAAAATGAATATGACAAATATATACGGAATTCGGAACATACACACGCACGCACACACAGACAGACAGAGAGAGAGAGAGAGAGAGGCAGAGAGAGAGAGAGAGAGAGAGAGAGAGGCAGAGAGAGAGAGAGAGAGAGAGAGAGAGTGAAAAAAGGGCACAACATATCATTTTTCACAAGATTATATCCATATGCAAACATATATATCCACCACACACACACACACACACACACACACACACACACACACACACACATATATATATATATATATTATATATATATATATATATACACATATACACATACACACACACATATACATATACACGTGCGCGCGCGTGTGGATACACACACACACACACACACACACACACACACACACACACACACACACACACCACACACACATCTATATATATAGAGAGAGATATATATATGCACACATACACATACATATGCACACATACACACACATACATACATACAAACATACTACATACATACACACACACATTGTTGAGAGAGGAGAGAGAGAGAGAGAGAGAGATACATACATGCATATATCAAAATGCTTGATACATGAAAAAAAATTAAAAAAAATAGAAAAAACAAATTGGTTAAGTACATGAAAATGGGATGATTTATGCTTTTGAGATCACTTGTTGGTATTACTTATGGGTTGTGGTATTTTTGGGTTTTTTTGTTTGTTTTGTTTTGGTTTTTTTTACCGCAGAAGGTGGGTAAGGTAAGCGTTTTTGAAAGTTGTGGTACAATGGATTTGTTTGATGGATTCTGGAAGGGAGTTCCACAAAGAGGTTCCCGAGTACGTTAGACTTGATTTAAATAGGTCAATTCTGGGGATTGGGATATGGAGTTTGTGGGAGTTTCTCGACGAGACTTTTGAGAATCGTCTCATTAAAGTTGTTGGAGCATTCCCGGTCAGAATCTTGTGCATCATTAGCCCTTTGTTGTATTTTAGTCTCTGGCTGAATGGAAGAATGTGAAGATGTTTATAATCAGAGCTTTCGAGGCTTGTTTTCTTCAGAAGGATTAATTTGAGCGCTCGTTTATGTAGGCTGAACAATGGTTTTAGTGTGTTTGCACTTGCAGAATCCCATACAGTCGATGCATAATCAACATAAGACTGAATATGAGCATGGAAAAAAGTTTTCGTGAATGAAGGTCAAGAAAGTGTTTGATTTTGGTGAGCTGATAGACTTTCTGGGAAAGCCTTTTGCAGAGTAAAGTTATGTGGGGATTCCAGCTGAGACTATTGTCAATTATTAGTCCTAATACTTTATGATGAGTGACTTGTTCCACAAGTACATTATTGAGGTGTATAGGAGGGAAATCATTGGTGAGATTTTGTCTTTTTTGCCTAGTTGTAATGTACATCAGTTTTGTTTTTTGAGGGTTAAGTGACATGTGATTTAGTTCGGTCCATTTTACAAGGTCGTTGGTACTCTCTTGCAAATGTTTTGAAAGACTGGAAGGATCATTATGGCTGGTGTGAACTGTGGTGTCATCTGCAAAGAGGTCGCATGTAGATCTCACATGTAGGGGTAGGTCATTAATGTAGATTGAGAAGAGTAGTGGGCCTAAAATGGAGCCTTGTGGAACGCCATACTTAAGAGTTGTTATAGAAGAGACAGTCGTCCCCGATAAGACGCATTGTTGTCTTTTTGTGATGTATGATTTTAGAAGGATAAGGGCGGATTTTGAAAGACCGTATACCTCGAGTTTTCGAATAAGGAGATTATGGTCAATGACATCGAATGCTTTTTTAAAATCAACGAATAAGACACCACAATATCTGTCGTTATTAATATTATTAAGCCACACATCTACAAGATTGATTAATGCAGAATGGCAGGAATGTTTCTGTCTGAAACCAGACTGTCCGGGATGGAGCAAATCGTACTTGTTGAAGTGATGAAGGATGTGTTTATTTAAATGCTTTTCTAGAGGTTTGGAAAGGATAGATAAGATTGATATTGGTCTGTAGTTTGAAGGATCGGTATTATCACCAGATTTATGAATGGGTATAACTTTTGCTTTTTTGAACGCATTAGGAAAATAGCTTTTATCTATGCACAAATTAAAGATATACGTTAACGTGTCAGTTATAACTGGCGCCGAGAGTTTCAGAATTTTGCCATCTATGCCATCTAGTCCACGTGTTCCTGACTGTTTGAGATGAAGTAGGTACTGATACACCTCGTGCACAGTTATGAGGGGAATGTGTAGTTCAGACGTGATTTTTTTTGTCGTGACAAAATTGATGGAGTTCTTTAAGTTCATTAGAGCTTGAATGATCAGTAGTAACAACTGTATCTGGAATGGTAGAGAAGTGAGTGTTAAGTTGTTCAGCAGAAATACCTTTTATAACAGTTGATTTTGAAGAACTGTTATTGTTAAGCTGGTTTATTGCTTGCCAAACCAGTTTTGGATTTTGTTTGGAAGTTAATAACTCGCGATAGTATTTGTGTTTTTTCCCTGCGCTTCTGAGAGTTTATTGCATTTCTTAGTGATCTTGATTCTTCTTCATAGCCATGTTCTTTCAAAAGGTCTCTAAGGTAGCATGCCTCCTGTAGTTCTTTCGTGTACCCTGGTGGTTTGGGAATATGCTTTACTCTGATTGTTTTTAACAGAGCATGTCTGTTATAGACTTCTGTAAAAATTTCGATCCAAAAGTCAATCGCTGAATCTGGATCAGTAATATTGTATACTGTATTATGTTCTGACTTCATTAAATCAAGCAAAAAATTTTGTTCATTAAATTTTGAGAAGCAACGATAGGTTATGGTTTTGTGGCCTGGTTTTGGGATTTTCACTCCATGTTTAGACCATGTAACACACACTGGGTAATGATCACTAGAAGAGAAGACTGGTACACAAGCTTCTAGTATGTTATTTCCATTTGATACATAGATATGGTCAATGATTGTCTTTGAAGTTGGTGTGACTCTGGTGGGTGTTTTGATAATCTGATGTAAATTCAACACATTATGGTTTGGCTCCACTGGCTGTTTGGTTTCAAAAGATCTACATTGAAGTCACCGAGTAAAACGATCTCTTTACATTCTAAAGAAACTGCGTCCATCATAGTAACAAATTTATCAGTCCAGCTGACTCTTTCTGCTGGGTTCCGATAGCAAAACCCGATTAAAATGGATCGTGATTTATTCAGTGTGATTTGTATCCACACTGCTTCTACGTCATGCTCTTCTAGGTGGGAAAATCTCTTGAAGTTGAGAGATTCACTGATATACACTAGAAGACCTGTCTCTTTGTCTTTAGAAGGGTCTTTTCGAACAATATTATAACCTGGGACTGATACATCTTTATCACTAATGTAGGTATTTAGTCTTGATTCGGAGAGACCCAGAACATGGAATGGCTTTTGGTGGTTCGATATCAGGGTCGAGATATCAGAGATCTTACTGACTGCACTATTGATATTTAAATGGCAAATTCTCAGTCCATCTCTCGATGGCCATGAGTTCTGGTTTGTGGTCATGTTATGTCCTGAGTGCACAAGTAAAAGGAAAAACAAAAAGAAAGAGGAAGAAAGGACACGTACAAAAAAAGTAAAACAAATGATGAAAAAAACAAAAACAATAACAACAACAACAACAAAAACCCAAGAAAAACCAATCAAAAAAACTGGTAGATTAGATACCACAGCAGTGGTTCGGAAATAGGTGACTGAGAATGCACTTACAATTTAATGTGCACACAACTAATTGCTGTCAGGTTGTACAGGACGAAGTACTGCAAGACTAAAAAGCACAATTCCTGTATGTTGCACGCACAAAATCACCAACTCATATGTATCTGAACACACATATATATGCTGATAATCAGATTAAATTGCAATGAGCATTGGTCTATGATAATGACTCGTGTAGTCTCTCAATACAGGCACGCGTCACATTCCCAGTGTCAGCACACTTTGTTCTGTCCTTTTTAAACAATGAGTGGCAGCACTTCGATGTCGACGCACCAGTTTTTGTTTGTATACAACACTCCCAATGTCAGCACATTTTGCCCTGTCTTTTTAACCACTGAGTGGCAGCACTTCGATGTCGACGCACCAGTTTTTGTTTGTATACAACACTCCAATGTCAGCACATTTTGCCCTGTCTTTTTAACCACTGAGTGGCAGCACTTCGATGTCGACGCACAGTTTTTGTTTGTCCACAACACCACAAAACGCACTTCTTGAGATAAGAGTAATAACTCGTGCAATACATCTGACAGGCACCCGACAGACTGCAGCAGGCCAGACAAGGAAACGAACAAACAAACAACAAATACACATAGATTTATACATACACTCACACACACACATACGCACGCACGCACACACGCACGCACGCATGCGCACACACGTACCACACACACACACACACACACACACACACACACACCCCTACACACACACGTGTGTGCGCCCACACACATGCATGTAGAAAACTATTAGGTATGCGCTCATAAAAATTAGATATGCGCATACATACATAGCACTTGGATGAAGAAAATTAATAAGCGTATCACACGACATACCTTATGATATGAAGTGGATACAAACATATGCACGCTCACAACCATTAGATATGCGCAGATATACATAGCACATGGATGATGAAATAACATATCGCACTACATACCTATGTGATATGAAGTGGATATAACAAATGCAGAGACGGTGATGAAGCAATGATAAACGAATATAAGGATGCATACAGGCGACGTGTTAATTCAATTCAATGAGGACATGGGGAGAGGAGCTGGTTGGTGTTGCTGTGACAGGAACTGAGCAGTCATTGTGTTCAGCAACTGAACAGCAAATGGATGTAGTGGGCTAGAGGGGTGTACTGACTGCTGTGGGATGTGTGTGATGGTGGGGGATTGGAAGTGTAATGTGTTAGGTGGTGGCAGGAGTGTTGTATTGTGAAGTGTAAGGTGGGCGTTGTCTGGAGTTAGTGGATTGTATGGGGTATTAGAGGGTGGTAGTTGTGCTGTGCTGGGAAATTGTAGCCAAGATGTGTTGTGAGGTTGCAGCTGAGATGTGTTTGGAGGTGGGGTGTGTTGGTTGCTGCTAGTGTGTGGTTTGGACATGGAAGGGGGTGATGTGCTATGTGGGTGGATGGTGCTGGTCACGTTTCTGTACTCTTTACATTGCTGTTTGTCCTTTCTAATCGCTGGGGAAGAAAAGGAATATATGTGTGTGGGAGATTGTAGAAGGGGTTGCTTTGTAGGGCGTTGATGCCGACCTAGTATATTATACACACTGCGAGAGTTGGGATTTTGGGGAGTGTTCGCTGGCAAATCAGTTTCATAGTTATAACTAGGTGGACTGTTAGTGGTCATTGGGGCGTCTTGTGTTGCAAGACGGTCCCTTCTTGCTCTTTGTGAGGTGGGCCTGATGTAGTTGGAGGGTTGGGTCTTGTGGTTATTAGTGGGACAGATGTTGGAGGCAAGGACTTTGCAGCCATATGAACTGGGATGTAGTCTGTCTCGGTACATAGCTTTCTTTGGTGCCCCAGATCTGGAGAGGAAGGAAGGAGTGTTATCTAGGTAACTGACCCCCTCTTGACGGCAGGAGAGGCGAAGATTGGCCGTGGATCGTGACGCCATGTCCTTAAGGGGGTGTTGACCAAGGGGAGGAAGAATGGAGGAGGCCTTCAGTGAAGCACTGGGGAA
The DNA here is from genome assembly GCA_033310375.1 of Conus canariensis. NCBI lineage: Eukaryota > Metazoa > Mollusca > Gastropoda > Neogastropoda > Conidae > Conus > Conus canariensis. The sequence continues at coordinate 14,582,071 of CM065716.1, read as the reverse complement.
CGCTTGCCTGAGTAGGTGGATTAATTTGACCCAGTCTGCTACAGGCACTGGCCTTTCGTCACAGCTGTTGATCCCCACATGGAAAGTGACCTGTTGGATGTGGGGTGATGGGGGCAGTGATTTCAGCCACTGACACAGGTGATGGACTGTCAGGCCAGGCACAGACAGATTTTTCACCTTGTAGCGCTCTGTTGACATTTCCTTCTCATCTACCCCGTGTAACACAGAGTCTCCTAATAGCAGCATGTTACAAGTTTCTGGGATTGTCTTTTGTCGTAAGATAGCTAATGCAGATGGGGGATTTGGATTCTGTTTGTTGATGGCAGTGGGGATTTCTGTCATTGTGTTTGTGTCTGGTTTGTTCTTGTTGTGTAGAGATTTTGTTGACGGAACAGACGAGCCTGTATTTTGCTCTGTAGAACTGTCTGACAGCACACTGTATGTATTTGATGTTTCCACAGCATATTCAGTCTGTGTTGATGATGTAGATGAAGTGTCACTGTGTATCTGGACTGCTTGGTTGTCTGATTGTTGTGTTTGATTAATTGGTTTGAGGGCATGCACTTGTTTCCTAATGTCAGTATTGATGTTGTTTTGACTGTCTTTGAATGATTGCAGTCTGCTTGTGGTATCTTTCATCTGGCGTTGTAGATGTGTGTGTTCATCCTGTACTTGTTTGATTTGTTGTGAAAGATCTTGATTTAATGACTTTATGGAATTTTTCACCCTAATCTCCATGTCACCCGTGTTCTGAGTGTTCCGTTCAACTTGCTGGGATGTGTGTTCAAGCTGATTTTTCAGTGTTTGTATGTCTTGCTGCATGTTGGAGATAGTGCGTGTGGCTGAGATAAGCTGTTTTTGGAGGTGTGTGATAACGGCCATGCTTGCTAGTTGAGAGAGTGTGGGGGAATCCGCTGCCGAGAGCTGGTGCTCTGGGGTTCAGTGTGTTGGCAGAATGAGTAGCAGACAGAGGGTTAGTACTGGTGGGGGAGGGTGACGATACACGCTGTTCTAAAACACACGGGGTGGGCGTGGGAGGATCAGATGGAGGGTCAGTATTTTGCTGGGTGGAGGAAGGGACTGAGGAGTGAGAAATGTCAACAGGGGATGAAGGACTGGCGATGGCTGGAGACTGGAGGGATGCAGGTGGCGATTCCATGCTGTCTGGGGCGGATGAGGGAGGAAGTGTGGCATGGGACGTGTTGGAGCTGACAGGCAATTGGGATTCCTGAGTTAGTGAGGGGTGAGGCAGTGATGGTGGAGGGATGGAATCACCTGACTTGAGCAATGTTTCCACAACATCATTTGACTGTGCATCACAGATGGCCAGTGGAGTTGGAGGAAACGAGTCTGTGACATTGTCAAGGGCATCTGCAATTGACAATGTGGAAATATCTGGTGCAGACAAATGGGCCACAATTTCTTTTAGTCTACCAAACTCCTGCTGAACCCACTCTTGGCAGACATGTCCTTGCACTAAGATTTTTCCTGTTGTATAATAGACGTGAATTGTCAAAAGTTTGTGTTCACCGTTCAGAACAATTTGGAAGGATGAGTGCCATAACTCGCTGGGCAGTGGGGTCACAAAGCTCGGCGCCAAATCCAAAAGAGTCTTGTTACTTTTGTTGTATTCTTTCAATACACTAGAGGTAGATGATGGCCTGTATTTACCACAGTACCTTTCACATAATACAAATCTCCATACAGGCAGGTTGGTGTGGGGAGAATCAAACGTCACTTGGCAGGGGTCTTTGGTGAGATTAATTGTCTCGTTGGTGAAATATTTGGCGCTCATAGAGCGCGTGGTGAGAGGCATTTTTGATTTGTATTATGAGCATTATTTGTGGTGTTTGCCCAAAGAAGAAAGAAAAACAAAAAAGCAGAAACTTACATTTACAAATATACGTAGACTACACACATATGCTGGCCGCTGCAGTGTGTGCCATGGCGGTTAGCCGTCACGGCACACCCGCCACATCTTGTCTTGGGAGGAGTGCCCTTTCCGGACACTGCAGCGTAACAGGATTAGCACCACACACACTTCACTTCACTTCACTCTGTCCTAACAGCCAGAGGATCGTTTCCGCCGTGGAAACCAAATGGCGCCACAAATGGGGCCACTTATCTGGCCACACCATGGGGAAGAGGAGGTCGGAGGATTAGCGTCTCAGCATCTGGAGCCCATGGCACGTGATTGACACTGGGCCAGCTTGGTCGGTGGCCTAACACAGCACTGGAGAGGGGTTCTGATATATGATTTGACACATAAAACCCCTAAAAACAACCAACACCACCATCTAACATAGGAATCCTTTCTATATGCACATCGTGTAAGCAATCACACACCTCCTTGCAAGATTACACACATGTAGCACATGAATCACACGTACAGAAACTGATTCTTGGTAGAGCGAAGTGAACACGTCCGAACAGGTCGGCGGCTGGCGAGAGAGAGTGAGGGAGGGAGCAAGAGAGAGGAGTACAGGGGCTGGGTAGAGGAGAATAGAGAGAGTGTCACAACCGTCAAATTTAATACACATGTTGATTCGTTCATGTTTGAGCATGAGTATTTATATTTTATACTTACTTGTACTTGTAGTTTTCGATGTTGAAAGATCTTTCATAGATCGGTTCAACGCTCTATTGATGTGACCTACAACTGACTGGTAACGGTGGGAAGATTGTCAATGTCAGTTGAGTTAGTCGTTTAGCTCGTAACGCTTGGGGTTGTAAAGCCTACGATGATCTGGCCAGTGGGCATCAAGTCTGTTTTTGAAGGTATTCAGGGTGGGTGCTGTCACCACTGACTCGGGAAGGCTGTTCCACGTCGTCACCACTCTCTCCGAGAAGAAATTGCCTCGGACTTGCCGGCGCACTTGATTTTTAGCGAGTTTCTTGCTGTGACCTCTGGTCTCACGTCCTGTGTACGGTTCAAATTGCGGGCTTGTTTTATTGTAAATCCCTGTGACGTACTTGTACGTGTCAATCATGTTGCCTCGGAGCCTTCTGAATTCTAGGCTGGGGAGCTTCAGTTCTCGGAGACGTTCAGGGTAGGGCTTCGCTTTCAGTCTTCCGATGAGTTTTGTAGCTCGACGCTGCACGTCTTCCACATCCTGCTGTAGACCTTTCTGCCAGCAGTGTGGGAACCAAACGGAATGTCCATACTCCAGCATCGGTCTAACCAGTGACTTGTTCGATCCGAGAGGTGGTCGAAGGATCTTCTGACTACTCCAAGTGCTCGATTGGCTTTGGCTGTAGCTTGGGCAACGTGGTTCTTGAACGTCAGTTTCCTGTCGATCACTACTCCCAGATCCTTCTCCGCTTCTGTCTCAGCTAAGTTGTGCCTGCTTTCCTGGCCGTTTGTTGTCATCTTCATGGTGTACGTGTGCTCATCTGGACTGTGCCCTAATCTCATCATGCAGCACTTCTGGGGGTGGAAACCAAGGAGCCAGTCCTCTGACCGGTCGCAGAAGTTGTCCAGATCTTGTTGTAAGGACTCAACCTCACCACTCCGTGCAAATAGCTTAGTGTCGTCAGCGATGATGCGGACTTCGTTCTTGGCATGTCGGGGCAGGTCATTGATGTAGGCGACAAACAGCAGGGGGCCGAGGACGCTTCCTTGTGGGATGCCACTTGTTACTGTAGATTCCTCTGATGTCTCGCCGTTCACCGTGACCACTTGCGTTCGATCTGTCAGGAAGTCTTTGATCCACGCGTGGACGTTTTCTCAGACTCCAAGTGCATCAAGCTTCAGCAGGAGACGACGGTGGGGGACACTGTCAAAAGCTTTCTTGAAGTCTGTGTACACTGCGTCGATTTTCCCGCCATCATCAAGTGTCTGGGTCCAGAAGTCCAAGGTGTCCAACAGCTGAGTACTGCAAGAACGGCCAGGTGTGAAGCCATGTTGTTGTTCACATATCAGATGATTATGCTGCATGTGCTCTAGAACTTTAGCTTTGACGAGTGTTTCCATTGACTTGCATAGGATGCTGGTTAGGCTGACGGGCCTGTGATTGTTTGGGGATGAGCGGCTCCCCTTCTTGAAAATTGGGGTAATGTTTGCCTTTCGCCAGTCATTGGGGATGCGGCCTTCCTCCAAAGATTTCTGAAAGATATTGCTGTGGGTAAAGCTATTGAGTCTGCTGTCTCTACAAGGAGAATTGCTGGTATGCCAGGAGAATTTATGGATATGAATTTTCTAGAAATACTATGTCAAGCCCTGGAAAATAGTGTGGACCCGCCCGTCACTTCACAAACCATATGTGTCAGGATAGCTTCCTCTATATGTATGTCTGCTTAGTGGTTTTCTATGCAAATGTTTAGATCTATTTCTGGGGAAGAGTCCCAGTTAAAAGTCATTGTAGTGTTGACAGATTAGATCTTCAAGACTGGAGTCAGAAGA
>CM065716.1:14552669-14572669 GCA_033310375.1 Conus canariensis | reverse complement strand
ATAATTATAAGCATGTGAATAACCCTCAAGCAAGACAGGCTGTGGAAAACATGATTGAAACATTAGCTTTGAGTGATACCTGGAGAGAATTAAACCCGGAATGCCCTTGCTTTACCTGGGGAAGAACTAACCATTTTAACAGGCCAAGTTAGATTTCTTTTTGTTCTCAGATACAGTCGTCTTCTATGTAGAGGATGTAATATCGGATGTGGTTATAGAACAGACCATTCGGTTATTTTGTTGAACCTCAAATTTTATGACAATAATACGCATAACACCTTTTGGAAAGTTGCAAAGTGAGACGACTGCAGGCGGAAATCTAAACAAATCTTAAATAAATGTTAGCGAACCGCCGAGAGAAACGTGGACAAACGAGTCACAAGACAAAACACGACGCGTTTCGACCCCTTAGGTCTTCTTCAGGCAAGACACAAACAAGTAAGACAACGAAAATGAACGAATTTCGTACTCAGCTTCGATCTCTTCACTCCTGTCTTAATCCTGTCTTAATTTATTATTTCAATATTTTGACCTTTATTAGTAGTCTTATCAGTAATATAATTATTATCATTACTACCTTGACTCACACATTATCTCCCTTCTAACAGCCTCGTTTTCATTCAACGCCTGCCTACCTTGCGCTGAAGAGTGAAGAGATCGAAGCTGAGTACCAAATTCGTTCATTTTCGTTGTCTTACTTGTCTGTGTCTTGCCTGAAGAAGACCTAAGAGGTAGAAACGCGTCGTGTTTTGTCTTGTGACTTGTTTGTCCACGTTTCTCTTGGCAGTTGGCTAACATTTGTTTAAGACCTTTTGGAAACTTAATTCATCCCTCCTAAGAGATAAGCATAGTTAGACGAAATAAATACCAAAATTACAAATATTAAAGAAGAATACTCAATAGATAATAATGATGCTGAGATATCTGATGACGAGTTAATGTTTGTCATTTTCTGATGATCTATTTCTTGACTACTTGTTGATTAAAATAAGATCCAAAACTATTTCATATGCTACAGCAAAGAAACGAAACAATATGAAAGAAGAAAAACAATTAGAACAAGACATTCTCATATCAGGAAAAAAATGAAAAGAAAAATGAGACTGATATCAGGGTGATTGAAACGAAAAAAGAAGAACTAAAAATATTAGAGATAATCGTATGGAAGGGGTACTGTCAAGATTAAGAGCTCGATGGATAGCTGAAAGAGAGAAAGTCAGCAGTTGCTTTTGTAACCTAGAGACACGACATCATATTAGTAAGAATATGGCTAGAATCATTGATCAACACGGAAATGTTGTATCAAATCAAAAAGACATCCTTGAAGAAGTAGAACACTTTTTATAAATCTCTGTATGCTGGTGCTGTTGTTGAGGATTGTGATATTAAAGATCTAGTTAAAGACATTCCATGTTTAAATGAAGATGAAGCTGCCGAATTGAAAGGAGAAATCACTCTAGAGGAAGCAACATTTGCCCTTTGGACGATAAAAAAAAAGCCCTGGTTCTGAAGGTTTTAGTGCCGAATTCTTCCAGATTTTTTTTTTAAAAGATTGGTGTATTCGTTGTAAGAGCTCTGAACAAAGGGTTCAAAAAAGGGGAACTTTCTTGTGTTCAGAGAGAAGGAATCACAACATGTATTCCGAAAGAGGATAAACCGGGGCAGTTATAAAAAAGAACTGGAGACCAGTTTCACTTCTGTTTATAAGACAGGATCATCTTGTATTGCAAACAGAATAAAACCTGTATTGACTAAGATTGTAAATGAAGATCAAACAGCATTTTTCAAAAATAGATATATCGGTGATAATCTGAGATTGATATTTGACACTATATCCTATCTAGATAATTATAATCTACCTGGCCTGTTGTGAAATGTAGACTTTGAAAAGGCATTCGATTTGATCAACTGAACTTTCATGGCTAAATTTACTGAAAGCATTTGGTTTCCAGAAAGGTATATGTAAATGGATAAGCATATTTAACAAAAGTATAAACTCTTGTGTTGTTGTAAACGGCCAAGTTTCAAACTGGTTTGAAATCAAGCAAGGTTGTTGACAAGGAGACCCAATTTTCCCATATTTGTTTGTAATTTGTGCTGATACAATAGCCATCATGGTGAGAGAAAATCAGAACATTAATGGAATTAAGATAAATTATACTGAATATAAGCTTTCACAGTATGCGGATGATACAGAATTTTTACTTGCAGGTGATAGAAAATCTTTTGAAACCTGTATTGAAGCTCTTTCTAAATTTGATGATATACAGTTCTTCATATGAATTTGGGTAAAACAAGTGCAATTTGGCTAGGAAGTATGAAAAACAGTGAAGTTCATTATATGGAACATTTAGAAATTGAGTGGAATCCTTCAAAATTTCAAATATTAGGAGTCTGGTTCACCAACGATGTGAAAAATAGTGTGTAGAAATGAATTATGCAGAAAAGCTTGCTGACGTCAAATACTTGTTTAAGATATGGGTAAAGCGCCAGATAACTCCCTTTGGTAGAATTGCTATATTAAAATCTGTGATCCTCTCAAAACTAATCCATCTCTGGCTGCTTTTGCCAAATCCACCAGATGTTTTTTTCCAGTCATGCCAACAGATCTGTTATAAATTTGTGTGGATTTAAAAAACAGACAAAATCAGTAGAAAAACTGTGCATAAAAGTGTATTAAAAGTATGGAGGTATCGGTCTTTCCGAGTTAAAAACTTTTGTCACATCCTTGAAAGTGTCTTGGATTCGTAGAAGTGAAAGATCAGAGCACAAGTGGAAAAAGATTCTACTCAGTAGCTTCCCTCAATGGTCCTTGATCAATAAACATGGTCCAGAGATTGTCTCAAAATTAACAAAATACAACCGACTCTAGGCAGATGTTTTTGAAGCATATAAACTTTTCTATTTCAAATGAGTGCTCCCAAATTCTGCTGAACTATTAGCCGAACCAGTATGCTACAATAAACGTATGCAAGTTAGGGGAAAATACATTGTTTCCAGAAAACTTGAAAACAAATGTGTTCACTATCTAGCAGATTTCTTTGATGACGATGGACAGTTTCTTTCACGAAGAAATTCAAAGGAAAAATACGATGTCGATATTGATTTTCTCACTTTCGCCGGGTATAAGTTCGCAGTACTCGATTACATAAAGACAGCTGGGATAAATATCAACAATAATAGATACATCAGTCCTCCTCTCTGCTATAAAAAAAATTGTTCGCCACTTATAAGGGTTCAAAGATGTACTATGATATATTGATTGATAATAATGTAAGAGCTCCATGTTGAGAAAAATGGGATTTCAAACTGTCTCAAACTCGTGACTGGGAATCATGTTTCCTACATGCTCATGAAATAGCGGACATATAGCTCAAATGGTTTCAACTCAGAATAATACACAGATGTTTAGGAACGAATATCATTTTAAAAGAAATTGGAGTCGTCAATAATGACAGGTACAGCTTTTGTGGGCTGTGTAAGGATAGTACTGACCATATGTACCAATGTCCAGAATATACATCTAACAGGACCACTAGTTCTCTTAGGATTCGATGCAACGATCACTATTAATTGTATTTTCTACTTCATCATTCTTTTGGCAAAACAATATAATGTACACATGTAAACTAAAAAGCAGCCTTCCACATGTAACAGGTTTTCTGAAAACATTAGAATTTCGATACAAGATTGAAAAACATAACGCGTACATAAACATGAACTATAAAGATTTCCACACTAAATGGCTGACATATGAACCACATGTCTCCTCTGTTTAATGGTTTGATCAACCTCCTTGTAAATAGGGGGTAATTGCTGGTACTGTTTTCCTTTTTATGACATATGGTATTGTTTGTATGGTGGTAAACCTTTCTTTTTATCAGTGTGATTTAGCACCAGAACTATCAATGAGACTCATTATTATAACTGTTGGAAAACAGTTCACAATATCTGCATTCTCTCAGCTCCTTAACGTCCAACCCATTCTGTCCGACAACATTTTCGTCTGTATTTCCTTCCCAATTGTATACGTGTATGTATGTATGTATTTATCAGTCTGTCCACCTATGCTCTATACCCCATGGACATGCATATATTTTGATATATTTTGCACACCTTATTGAATACTTTATTGTATATCACATTGTAACCATGTTAACAGATAGATACATGTGTAAGCAATATCTGATCAACACGTTGTCAACAGCTTGACGAGGTGATGGGGGGGGAGGCGGGAGTGGATGAGGAGGGAGGGAGTGGGTTGATGTTTCTTCGGGGAGGGGGTGGGTTGGAGGATGATGTTGTTGTTATTGTTGTTGTTGTTTCTCACCCTTTTTTTGTCTTACTGTGTAAAATATTGTAAAAGGTTAATGGAAAAATGTTTGGAAAAAAAAAAGAAGATAAGCATTTTGTTTTTAATATTCCATTGCAACGCATTGCATGTTCTACAATCACCGATCCTTACCATAACCATACACGTAGACATGCGTCATCTCGTTTAGAGCATTCCTTTACAAAAAAAAAAAAAAAAAAAAAAAAAAAGCCAAGTCAAGTCTGATCTTTGATCTAAAACTCCGATTACAACATAATGATATAAAAAAAGAAACATAACACAACATTGGCGAGACAGGCCTGAGGTGTCATAGCTATGCAATGATAACATCTGCATCACGCACACATTCATAAAAAAAAAAAGAAAACCTAGAAGCTGACATCTCTGAACAAACTCCAAATGACAAGTGTAAAAAATAATGGCAGCGAATGCTGTATCTGTGTTTGCCTCAAGGACCAGATGATCAAAATACTGAGTGACCACGTGCATTTGTGATAAAAGGCTGACTGCTGGAGTTCTTACAGTCCATTCTTCCTAAAGCAGGAAACAAAGGCTCCTAAATAATATCTCGTTGTTGAAACCATGATAAATTATCATTGTGTTTGCTCGTTGATGGAAGCTTTACCAGACCTCCATAGGTGGCGGGGTCAAGCACGGTCAGTACAGTGAGAGGGTGGGGTGTAGTCGTCCACTGGCCTTACGTGTGGTCGTGACACGCATTGCTCGGTCAATGTAAGTCATTGTTCAGTCGAGAATGACCCTAGGACGTGACCGATTGATCATCAGGCTACGTGACCAATCAAGGTCACCTAGGACGTGACGAATTAATTATCAGGCTACGTGATCCGTGCGGAACTTGATTAATTGAGCAAGGAGCAGGAAATGACGTCATAGATGATCACGTTCCGCACGGATCACGTAGCCTGATAATTAATTGGTCACGTCCTAGGTGACCCTGATTGGCGAGACAGGCCTGAGGTGTCATACCTATGCAATGATAACATCTGCTGTAAATACGAAACAGACGGGGTCTTGGTAATCAGGAACGTTGGAGCAGACGCTGACGGACAGAGGGGAGTGCTTGGCTGTGTAGAGAGTCTTGGGATTGGGCGCGGGCAGGTCTTCTTTTATCATCATGGCCTCAAAGTCGAACGTGGCTCTGTACGGAGAGACGAAAACCGTGTCGACGTCGATGCCATTCTCCCTCAGAATCTCCAAGGGAGTCGACGGACTTTTGTAGACGCGTCCTGGATAAACGTTTTTGACTTGACCCGTCGCAGGTTCGTGACGTCGAAGCAGCCATTCCTTTTTCCAAAGTTTGCCGCATTTAGGGCATCCGAAAGCTTGACACGCCTGATCCAGGTTCACGATGTAGCAGAAATGATTCTTGTAGTCGAGGATCCTCATTGTGTTGGGGGAGTGTGCGTTTTCGCTCCGTCGAAAAGGAACCAGGCAAGAGGACTCGTCAATCTGGAAAACGTCCACCTTGACTCCAAACATGTTTTCGGCCTTTTCCAGGTCGGTGAGCGTCGTGCCCAGGAACTCCTCTTCTTTTTCTTGGCCTGTGTTCTCACACCATGTTTCAAAGAGAAGTCGGGTAGGTGTTTGAATACTTTAAGCGACGCTCCTCGATGCAAGGCGAGGCACCAAAAAACAAAAAACAAAAAAAGCACAGGTTGTTGGTGTATAGAAAGGAGTGGTTTTCGTCCTTTACGAGTGGGTAGATGCCCTTGTTGTTCGTGTTGAAATCAGGGAGAGGACGATCGCAGCAGCCATTGGGTTAGTCCGGGAGAGGATTGATATAGAAGCTGGTTGAGGTGATGGAATGGACCGTCCACTTTGAGTCGGGACGTTGCTACCTGGCGTGTTCCAAGACATCCTGGTCGCTAATGTCTTCCATGGAACCTCTCGATATCTTGTCTGTTGTTGATCAGACGAGGAGTGTCCATGACTCGGATGTTGTTTTTGGACGCATGGAAGAAACGATAGTCATCGTTGTCTCTGTGATGCAGAATAAGGGAGTGGCTGAGGTTGATTTTAAAGCGTTTGCTTTGCCTCTCAAAAATGGCGTTGAGACGATCGTTCCAGTCCCGTCTTCCCTGATCCTCCCAGCGGATGTTAAACAAGCGTTCATGCTTGCCCTCGAAAGAATGAGAGCGAATGGCGCTCCAGTTGGCGTAAATCTGCCGGATCTCGGGAGCAATATCATCTTGGTTGAAATCACCACCACTCCTCAAATCTATTCGTCGCCTTTTGTTTTGCCCAACAGACTGATGATGGAATTTCCTTTTTCTTTTTTTTTCCTGCTCTTTTTTTTCTCTCCGTTTCTCTTCTTTCAATCTTTCTTTATGTTTTTTTCCCTCTTCTCGCAGCCGTTTGTTGTCGTGAGATACCAAATGTAAGTCGGAATTGTCTTTTCATGCGAAATTTTCATGGCAAACGTTGCAAATATGAGATGCGTCTAAAGTATGTACAGATTGTATATGTTTTTTGCAGGTTATATTTCTTCTGAAAAGATGCGTGACAGACCTCGCAGACGTGGTTTTTAGTCTCCATAATCAGTTACCAAAAAAAATGAAATAAAATAACGTTTCCTCGATTACAACTCATACAGCAGACACATGTCATTTAATGTTGTACTCCACGGGTAAGGACATCACACTATCATGTAACATCAATCTCATCTCATTTAATGTTGAATGTCCTGGCTAAGGACATACCATCATAAAACCCTGACCACCCATATCAAGGTTAAATCCCCTTGTCTTCTGTGATAGCGAGTATATACTCGGTTATGAATGGTCACAGCGCCTAATAAATAAAAATGTTAATGACTGACTTCGGAAAAAATGGTCCACAAAAGAAATTCACGTACATATATGCAACTTTTCGACAATCCGTGTTCCCTCTGCATTTGCAATGGACCCAACAAGTGACACACATCGTTCGAAAGCTCACAGTTGTGACATTTAAACTGTGTCAACTATATTTGGCTTGTCTGCAATAGTTATTCAATGTCATTCAGGTTTTCCTCATTTTATCAAAATGGTCGCTTAGAGTGGTACCGTTTTCTAAACTATGTACCTCAGAAATTAACATCTGATTTTGCATGTGGTTTTCACCAATAAAACGAGCGTAAAAAATGTTTTTAGATCATGTAAAACTTCCAAATGACTATCTGGTGATAAGAGACTCATTTCGTGATGGAAGGTCACATTGAATGTCGTATCTCTCGGCCAAGGACATACCGTCATAAAACCTTCACAATAAACCGTGAAATGAAGGCAAGAACGTTTCTGATTTAACATTCACTGGTCAGTGCTTTTTTCATTAAGGGCCAAACGCTATATAGTAAGACCCATTTTAAAGTGTATTATTTCTGCAAAAATTTGCTGAAATAATCACTGTGATGAATATCTCATTGGTAAGTAATTTTCTTTTTAAGTTTATTAATAAAATCAGGACCAGAGTGTTATCATTATGTTATGTGGATAAGGAGGTTTAAAAGAAAAATGACCTGAAAGTATTCAGTGAGAATTCTACCACATGGAGTTTGATGTTAGAAATAAGTCTTTTGTTCGATTTTAAAAATACAAATAATTTTTTTAGTACAGTGAATTTAATAATGATTCTTCTTCTTCTTCTTCTTCTTCTTCTTCTTCTTCTTCTTCTTCTTCTTCTTCATTTTTGTCTGTCCGTGTCTCTGTCTGTCTGTCTCTCTGTCTGTCTGTCTGTCTGTCTTTACGTGTATTTCTCTGTCTCTGTCTCGATCACGGTTCTCGTTTTAAACCTGCGCGATCCAGTGAACACCGGTGAATTTGTTATCATGGTGCAATATGTGACGGCTTCACGGACCACTCCTAGATGGATGGGGAATGGAAAAAAAAACTGTGGCATCGTTTTTTGTGGCAGGCGCAATCCCCTCACTAGCCCCAGGGACGAAAGGAAAAGATAAAAAAGTGTGTGTCATCGTTGTATGAGGTGGTATTGAATGTCAGGTGCAAATCCCCTCTAGCTTCCTGTGATTGATTGTTATTGATCGGACCCCACGATAATGACAGGAAAAAAAGTGTCAACGTAAGCTCAGGTTTACTACACTCTCGGTAAAGGAAAGTAAAGACAAGGAGACGGTTGCTTCCCTTGCCGGAAATGACCTTGCGATGGGTGAAGCATCCAAACCCAAAGGTCAAAGCAACACGCTATGCTTCAGGGCGATTGCGTCCCTTGGCGTCGCAGTTAAGGACACTCTCGGTTGAAGGGGAGTAAAGACGAGGCGATGGTGTAACATTTTGAGTCGTTAGGCGGTACTATCTGATCGGACTTCAGGACGTACGTTGCGGTTAAAGACACTCTCGGTAAAGGGAAGTAAAGACGAGTAGAAGGTTGCTTCCCTTAGTCGCTTGCCGAAAATGACCTTGCGATGGGTGAAGCATCCAACGCACCACGCTATACTTCAAGGCGATTGCGTCCCTTGACACAGCCGAAACCCGGCCGTATATTGATTTGTATGGTCCCAATCCCGCGTCCGACACAGAGGGGACGGGATGAGGAGGATGTTAGACGATGGTTGCTTCCCTCGGCGCGTCCGAGGCAACCTTCAGAAGGGTGAAGCATCCAAAACCATAAGTCAAGACAACACGCTATAGTATTTACGGACACACGTTGCGGTTAAGGACACTCTCGGATGAGGGGAGTAAAGACGAGGCGACGGTTTAACATTTGGAATGGTGGAACTATCTAAATGTCTTTAAGGACGTACGTTGCGGTTAAGGACACTGTCGGTAAAGGGACGTAAATAACGAGAGGCGACGGTTGCTTCCCTTAATCGCTTGCCGGAAATGACTTTGCGATGGGTGAAGGCGAACCCCGAAGGTCAATTCAACACGCTAAACTTCAGGGCGATTGCGTCTCTTGACAGAGCCGAAACGACCTTGAGACGGGAGGAGCCAAATCTCAAGGTCAATTGCGGTTGCTATACTACTTACAGACAAGAAAAAGATACACCCAAAAGTGCGGATGGGACAAAGAGAAGTACTGTCCTCAACTGTCGAACAAACTAGCTGGGAGCAATCCTGCGACACGCCATGAAGCCTGCGCTATGTTCACATAGGGTGCAGGCACGTACAAGGCATTCATTAAAATAGGCTGTTACAAGTGGCATTTGGTATTTATTTCCGAGGTGTACTGAACCTGTATACTCACTGCCTCTTCCAAGATGATCTGTTTTTGCCAACACGAAGAGTAGTTAACAGACAGCTCAGCCTATAGCTAGGCCAGTATCCAGATTGACAAAAGAGATTTAGGATAACCTGAAAGAATGCTAGAGCCTTTTCAACATAAGATTTACGTCTTTTTTTTTCTTTTTTTCTTTTTTTTTTCTTTTTTTGTTGTTTTTTTTTTGGTTTTTGTTTTTTGTTTTTTTTTGCTGTCCCAACCTCTGCGCCACCTCAGAGGCAGTGCACCCACGCTGCTCATTCCGACACCCCGTCCACAGCCACAGCCTGGTCAGCCCCGCCGCAGCCCCCGCACCGGCAATCCACAGGGAGCAGTCCCAGTCTTCCCAACTGAGTCCACAGCAAACTCAATTCTGGGTAGGAGCCGGTCGGGACAGAAAAACCCACATGACTCTGATGGGATTCGAACCCACGACCTCCCAGCCGGGAGTCCGCGACGCTAACCACTTCGCCACGGCGGCTGGTAAGATTTACGTCTTTGTATTGGATAATGATAAAACACTTGCCATAATATATATGTGTACGTTTATGCGTGTATGTATGAAAGTATATTGTTTTTTTTTTAAATATATTTGATCGGTTCTAATACAGCTCATACTTCACAAAAGCATATACAAGCAATCCCCGGGGCTCATAACACACACACACACACACACACACACACCACACACACACACACACACAAATTAAGTGTCCTACTGCTAGTGCTGGTACGATTTCTACTGCTTCTACACAAGATACCATTCATAGTATATCAATTGTCATGCAGACTAGCAATGACAAGGGTTAATGAAGAAACAATCATTCGCAAATTAAGGAATGTAAATGAATTATTGTTTGGAAGATTCAGGTTGATAAATTTAAAAGTATCAGTTCGTTAAAACTCTTTTGAACACAGCATTTAGCATAGTTCAACATACATTTATAGAGGTAAAATGTTGCAAGCGGTAATATGAAAAGCAAAACTGGATCAGGGAACAGAGTCGTTGGGTGGTCGTTCAGTAGTATGTCATATGGTAAAGGAAGCATGAACTCCCTGGGAAATATGAAGACCCATTAGATTGCTGTCGTGATGTTTAGTATCTAGCTGGCTGGAGGTCAATGGAGAGACTAGACCTTAAACATCTCACCCTATGATTGGCAATGATTTTAGTGTGGATATCAGGTCAGAGAGGCCAAACTGTCCATGCACTGACTTTTGATGATGTAAAAATTAGTACTGGTAAAGTGTACATTATAATTCAGTCCTTTAAAAAAACAATCCGAGCCAGGGAAGCATGTGAATCCACCAGAAACGATGTCTTTTCCAAAGAAAAATATGTGATTTGTTAGATCTAGTTTCAAAGTGAGGCGAATGCAGGTATGTTCAGATACATTCAAAGAGAACACAGTCTGAAGCAAGGAAACTAATGTTTTATTTCGTATGTGAAACCTCATGCACATATATCAGGATACACTTTATTTTCAGATAGAGAAAGAAAGCGTTAAAGTTATCTGGACTGGACAGGTTAACATTGTCAGCAAATAGTTCTAGGACAGTTCCTACATCAGCAGCTTGTAGCAAATATATCCCCACGTTAAAGATGCCTGCTGACAGGTTTGCATTTATTGCAAACCTGTTGTGCCAAACAACAGTTTCGGCCATACGCTTTGGACAAGTTTATAACAGAATGTAACACAATCTTTCAGAACCTATCGTTACACATGTCGTATTGAGATGTGTAAGTCAGGACATGAGATGTTGTAAAAAAAAAAAAAAAATATATATATATATATATATATATATATATATATATATGTACAAGCAGAAATTGTAAACAGAATGTAAAAACGGTCTTTGAAGTTTGTTCAATTGCTTTCCCCTCCTCTGAAGGTGGATGAACCAATCGCTGTACGAGTAACAATCATGAATGTAGACTATATCTGCACATGACTGGCACAGCTATGTGGATTATTAAAAGCATATTGTCTGGAAGGAGCATTCACAGACACCCTCTTCACAGCTGTTTCTGTTTAAATTCCATTCTATTTTAGTTTTGTTTAAAGGGGGTCATCAGCACCCAAAACCTGGTTACGTTTCCGCACTTAGCCTCTTACGTGACTCTTCTTTCCCTATGCTATGCTCTTAATAAATACATCCAAATTGACAACTTGCCTGGGGTATGGTAGCAGGTCCTTGAGGAAGAGGTGGATGAGGGCGCTTCGGTTTAAAACCTTCTTTGCTCAGAGGGACAAGTGGGAATGGGTGACAGTGGGCAGGGAGAAATGGGGAAGTGAGGAAGTGAGCACTGCCAAAAAGCTGAAGAGTGAATACTGCTTGAAGATGAAAAGTGTTCAGCAAGGATTGAGGGGGAAGGAAATTTGAGCTACAAGGTACAAATAGGTCTTTTCGATTTCAGAATTGTATTAGTTGATTGGATTAATATCTTTACTTCAGTTCAGAGCCTTTGTAAGTCACAACGTTAATGCTGAACAGATGCTTTCTTCTGACTTCTGTTTCTGATAAAAACAAAAAAAATGTAATTGTTGTGTGGAAAAAAAATGCATAATACAAAAGGCAGCGATGCAAGTTATAATCAGACAGTGAATCACCAATAGTTTATTTTCATTCTGTCATTATAGCAAGCTAACTCAGCCAAACGGTCAGCAGTATCGCTTGATTGTACTTTAAGAAAACAGGTTTTGAATGTACTCAATGTTTGATTAGAATATTATTCAGTTTGGAATCTGAATTCATAATATAGCATTCTAAACTTCAATGAAACGGAAATTTACAATTGCCATGTTTTGGTTTTTTTTCCCCATTCTCGCTTGAAGTCTCACATTTTCTCATCGACATGAGCGTCAACGCTGAAACGAGTCTTCTTATTTGAATGTAAATTCCTTCTTTCTAGAATCTGAATTTGTTATTCTTTCTTTCTAGATGTTCTTTGTAACTGGTTTTCTGCATCTCTTCTTTGTGTTTTAAAGAAATGAAAAAGGCATTTTTTGCAGTTTCGGTAGTCATCTGGTAGGTACAGTTCAAGAATCCATGACTGTACAAGTTTTGAAACATTAATGAATTTATGAAAACAATCCTACCATACAGAATAATTTGCTTTTTTGTGCAACTGTTTATCAAATTTTTATTTTTGATAATTTTCAGCAGTTAAAGAATATGCAGTTGTTTCAAATTATTTGTGAGCCATGTTCTAACAGTCTTCAATGTTGATGGGTTTCATTCAATTTTAAGTGTTGCAAATAGGTAATGAGGTAAATTCTTTTTACTAAAAGGGCGAACTGCGCTAGGTTTCTTTTTCTAATTTAAGTTTCAGACCTGATATTTCACCTAGCTTTTCAAGAGCGCGTGTGCAAATTTCTAATGTCTTTTCCTCATTCACCGGAATTAATTCTGTCTCATCAGTGCACTGGGAGATCTTTGTGTTCTACGTTGTTTACGTAATGCACGTAATGAATGCAAAACTTCAGCACTCGCACACACACAAATCGATATGCAGAGATAAGACCACTGTATCTACAGCCTCTCTGAGGTATGTCCGTTTGCTAATACTGTTTTAATGTTCTGATAGAACTTCCGAATCCATTAATAAAAATTTTTACTAAAACCAAAAGACTCCACAAATGTCATCATTGATGACCAATCACAGGAGTCAAAACCTGACCTGAAACGAACATCAAGCAACCAGCCAGGTAGCTCTAGGTAATCCATTGTTTACTATTATTGTTATTATTGTTGTTGTTGTTGATATTATTGTTGTTCTTGTCATTATCATTGTTATTATTGTTGTCGTTGTTATTATTAGTATTATCATTATATCATCATCATTATCATTGCACTGAGTCTCTTTCAGCCTCAGCTCTATTCCGTAGTCTTTTTGCATCCACTTCCAAGAGGTAACCGATTGTCTGTTCGACCTTCGTTTTCACATTCTTGAATGTTATTCACTTGCCTGAAGAAGACCAAATAGGTCGAAACTCGTTGATTTTGTTTATAATTTGTTCTTTTCTTTCTTTCTTTCTTTCTTTGGCTGTGTAGTTTTTCTGTGTTTGCTCCTGTATTTTTTTCATGTGCAGTTGCGAGCTGTTTGTTAAATGTTCTATGTCCATGTAGCCTGCTACGGAGTTTTCCCTAGAAAATGCTTAATTGACTTTGAAGGTCTCATCCAAAAAATGAAAACTGTCCGAAATGACAGCTTTATTTGAAACTGAACCTGTACAGCAAGTTGTAATCTGTGTGTATACCGTTCCACCTGAGGGATACGTCTGTTTTGAAGATGGGAAGTGGATATGGGTGGTCTGGAATATTCATGACTGGAACTCTGTGGAAGCTCGGGAAATAATTGCCAATGGTAGCACATACTGCCTGCTGCCTAGGATTCTGCTGGACTGGGCGCTGTTCAAAGTGCCGTGGTGGCCTCCGACAAGAGAGAGCTGTGTACCACCTCTTCTTCATTTTCCTTCGATTCCATCTTTGGGTTGTCGGCCCTGTCGTTCTGGTTTCTGAGGAGAAATTAAAAAAAATTGAAAGCCATTGGCAAAGTTTCGCTTGTACGTTTATTCAGTTCAGTATTCAGGAATGCAAGAGCGGTCTGTATGATAAGTGTGTGTGTGGTGTGTGTGTGTGTGTGTGTGTGTGTGTGTGTGTGTCTCTCTCTCTCTCTCTCTCTCTCTCTCTCTCTCTCTCTCTCTCTCTCTCTCTCTCTCTCTCTCTCTCTCTCATGTGTGTATGTAATTAGAGACAGAGAAAAGGAACAGAAGAAAAAGAGAGAGAGAGAGAGAGAGAGAAAAAGAGAGAGACTAAAGAACAGGAAAGCAGATGAGAGAGAGAGAGAGAGAGAGAGAGATGCTGAAGTGGCATGTCTGGGAACTACTAGCAACAAGAAGCGCCAGCTTTGAAATGTTAGCAACGTGTGACCTTCATTCCCACAGAGCCGGTCAATTCCACTGACCCTGCGTGATGGACACTTTTAAAGAAAAGGAAAAAGTCATATCACCATAGTGTAAATATCGGAAAATCTTGGGAACGGAAGAAATGGGGAGAATGAATTGCGTACAGGATGGCTTTCCGACAAATGACTTTGCTGTGTACGGTACTCGAGCAAAAATACATTATTTGAAAATTACCTTTATGACATCTAGTCCTTCAAGACATTTCTCTTGTTTGTATCGAAGGTAATGTGAATTACATACGGAAAGAAACAGAATCAGAGCTTGGCTGTTTAACGTTCCCATTGCTTTTCGTCTATGAGTGGTTTGTTTTATGTGTTCTTATAGGCATGTTAGGCTACGTGATGTTTGTCAACTTGCACATGACTAGCGTCAATCAGCGGCAGGGGGTGGGGGGGGGGGGGTCCACCTGCTGGTTAGGACGGATGGGGTGGGGGTGGGGGAACAGGAAGGGACACAAACTAAACTTTCCTAATCACCTTCATCAATGAGATCGTGTTGTCTATCTAACATGAGCACGGATCATTTCGGTTAACATTCGGCAGCAATGTGCACGCAGAGGGCAGCTGCCTTTGTTATGTCCACAGCTTGACTGAATCTTCCCAAACGTATGACACCGGTAAGGTGATGTTACCAAGCACTAAATATCTTTGGAAATTGAGAGAAGATTTTCATATAATGATGATGTCATAAAAAACTAGTGATATTCTTAAAGTTTAATAAGCATTGTCATTTTGAAACGGTGATCTGAAATCGTGCATATCGTGACTGATCCAGGAACTGTTTTGCCGCCACCAGAGTACTCACCCAAGGCCATCACCGATGGCCACAGCTCTTCTTCCTCTTCTTTCATTGAGTAATGACAATTAATGATTTGGTCATCATGTCACTTAAGTTACACATTTGGTGCAGTGTTCATAACTGTAGTACTCCTAGGACTCCACTGAGCCTCGGGATGATTAAACAATGAACTTTTTTTGATGAACGGCATCTTTGAAAGTCGGATTTATACAACCAGGCTCACTTAAGTAAGTTGACGGCATCTTCCACTGTGTCAGGCAGAGTTCGGTGCAAGGTTTCTGGCAGGTAAAGGGCTGAAATGCCAGCAAGAACAGCAAGTCCTCCAAAGACAACCAGTGGTACAGCTTGACCGAACCGTCCTCCGATATACAGACCCTGGGAAAGCACAAGGAAAACCATCATGTTTCTAAAAACGTGCCAGTATAAAGAGGAGTGAGATCGTTGTCTTACAACTCATGACCTAATGGTCTTTTGACAATGTTCAATTACCTGCTGAATGATTTAACACCAGAGTAGACCCCCCCCCCCTTTTTTTTTTCTTTTTTTTTTTTTGTTGTTCAAACCGTTTCATTTGATAAATCATTAAAGTTGGTTGTGTCTACACACTGAAAACGACCGGGATCTGTGTCCCTGCCTGTGAAGAAGTCATCGTTGTGAACAAAGCATCACTAGTTAGAATGACCTTAGTCATCTGGGCTCACTTTTCTTTTCTTTTTCAAAACAAAGCTAAATTAAGGATTTTTTTTACTTGCACAACAAGACACACACAAAAAGTTTTCCAATGAATGTTAGCTAGATGTCTCTATCGTAACGTACATCTGTACGGCAGTTCACATTAAAAACAAAATTCTTTCACCGTAAACTTTCATGTCAAAGTTAGTACACAGAATTAATCCTTTCAAGGAGATCCATCTACGCCCCATGCTTCACTGCGTAAACATTCACTTACTATTGTCCCATGACAGAAGGCTGCAGGTGTGTCTTTGCCTACGTTTGGAAAAACAGGCGTCTTTACAGCTCCCTTTTGTCATTCATGGGCAATGGTATTGTACTCAGTTCACTCCTTCATATTTTCATCCAGGATTTTTTTTTCTGTCCACTCTCCACTGTACCCTGTCGTATAACGGTCACGAACAAGGAGTCGTGACGAGACACACGCCCGAACAAGGCAAGTTTGCAATACTTGTTAACTGTGAGGAGAGATTCTTGTCTTCCACCGTACATGTTGACTCAATGCCTAACACAATATATTGTCTTATGTTCATTGTATCAAACGCACAGAATCCATCTGATGTATATGTTCTTAAACGCCAATTTTTTTAAAGCTCATGATCTGCTGCAAGTATCCCAGCTGTCACATCCACAGAGAAAGGCGGGGATCACCAGTGACTTGTGGAATCTGATCTTCATGGTGAACTGACTTGCCTTATGTTCCAGATGATGTTGAATTCGTCATGGCAGATATAGCCAGTGTGAGCCTCGTCTGTCCTGTCCTTGCTCAGAATAAACCCAATATACTTGAAGTGGTGCACGTCTTACAGTGCCTACCTAATCAGCGTGGTGTTGACTGCTAAACACTGAGATAACGACTACCCCACTACTATTGATCCCCGTGAATCAATGGACCCGGATGGTGAAAGTAGATGGGGAGGGAGGAGGGTGATGAGGGGAGCGAAATGGGTGGGAGGATCCACGAATTCCGAACTTCCTACACCCTCATCTATCCCTTCCCTCCCTTTCTTTCTTCTTCTTCCTCCCCCACCCCTTCCTCCTTTCTACCTCGCCACCTTCCTACTATCTGCTCACACCCCCTTTTCTTGTCCAACTTCAACCTACAGGAAAAAAGAAAAAAGTTAGAAAGCGCACCCCAATAAATAATTTCTGCATAGAAATAGGTCGTCACCAAACATTACGATATAAATGCGGATTATGCACCCCCACCCCTTCCATCCCCAAACCCACCCATTCCCATATCCTCTCTCCCTTCCTTTAATGTTTCAACAACTTTTGGGTCATTGTCAGCCCCTGATTAGAAGCCCTATGTGATTCAGCAAGGTTACACACCAGATCTGCCACATAGGGAGACACGGCGCTGCCAATGCGTCCCCAGAAAGAACAGAAGGCCATGGAGAAGTTCCGGATGACTGTGGGGAATATCTCAGCTGTCATGATGTAAATAGCTGTGAAGGAGGCAGATATCCCCAGCTTCCCCACCATGGCCAGAGCTGTCGTCACCCACTGTAACTCTGTGTCAACAATCAGCGGAGAATTAAAGCAGGATAGAGGTAAGGAAGAAGTCATGTGATAACAGGAAAGAACACAAAGGTAGTTCACTTTCAATTGTATTATAGCCCTGTTGTAGAAATTTTACCTGTTGCATTCATGTTGAATTTCTGTTTGTCATTAACATTCTTTGGCATCTTTTCAGTTGTCATCATATTATTTGTATAATATTTCAGGATATCTTTTCTTTCGCAATTACATTAGTCATCTTTCTTTAATCTCCTTGATGGTTTTAGCACTCCTATGGAATGTTTGGATATACTGAGACCTTGTTATACATGAGGAAGGCACCCATATTTTAGAAAGAAACAAATTCTATAATGATATTGTAATAGATGTGCGTTCTGCTGTTAAACTATGAATGTTACATCGTTCAGTGTCACCAATGATGCAGGTCACTACTGTTTTCCTGACCCGCTTGTATCTTTATATATTTGTTCTACTTCTACTGTCAGGGACATTTGCAAGACATCTTAATTTAAATGTATGCATTTTAATATTTTAAATCAAACATAACGGGACCTCGTTCTCATACAATGTCAACTTGTATTAAAAACCTTTCTTAACACCAATTTAATCTACATTTATCTTGCTTTCCTGCGTTTTGTTGTAAGTTTATGTTCACTCGATAAAAACAATTATTTTTTAATCCTGGGCTATCATCTTACTGTTGAGATTCATGTGTACATCATCTTGACCATTCGAAAAACTTCTCCAGTATTTCCATTATCAAGAACAGATCCATCAGTGTGTGTGTGTGTGTGTGTGTGTGTGTGTGTGTGTGTGTGTGTGTGTGTGTGTGTGTGTGCGTGTGTGTGCGTGTGTAAAAAAGCATACATCTAATCACGCTTCAACACTTTGTTAGTAGTCCCAATATTTTGGCCTGACAGCTTTATTCAGAAGGTGCCGCACACTCCTTGTCATGTCAGGGAACGCCATGTCTATGGAGATGAGTGCACCGGCCCAAAGTGTCGTTTCCTTATCTGTGAACGCTTGTTTTGGTTCTCGGCAAATATGCTGCAGTAATTGTTAAAGGAGCACAATGAATAGTACTGCTTTCCAGCCACAAGCTTGTATGTACACTTTCACAGAAGTGCATTTACAAAGCAATAGGTATAACTATTCCGCTGTTGTACATCTTGTGCTGAACATTTTCTTTAATTGTAATGATTTTGTTGCTCCAGCAAGACTTAATAGATAGACAGACAGATAGATAGACAGACAGATAGATAGATAGACATATTCTGTAAATGTTGTGACAGAGACGTCCATGAATCAAAAATCAAGTTGGAGAATCCGGAAGTTCACCGTTTGATAATCCCAAAATTTTAAGCACTGTTATTCTACCTAATATGTTTTTTTTAGCCTTGTTTGGAATCTGTTTTAAGCTCTAAAATGATATCTATCTCATTAACAAATGTCATACTTGAAAGATCTTTTGTAAACTGCAATCTAATATTTTTTTTAATTTCATTTCATTATTTGGTGAGGTAAATCAAATGATGCCTCCACATGCACTTCTCTATACATAAATGAAAAATTACATGATCAGTTACAGTTCCATTTTAGTCCAGACATTTGTTTAAATTCGTACAGATGCTACTCTAAATTTTACCCTATACAGCCCGGCCTATGTTCTCCATTGTTTACAGCTAAAAGAAAGGACGACCAGTGACTGTACCTTTCCCTCCTAGAGACACGGTGAGTATGGTGGCCAGACAGGCCAGGCCTGCCGTCAGAATGAAACAGCAGTGAGATCGTTTCCTTCCCAGCCGCTCCAGCAGTACCCAGCCCAGCACGTAACCCATCAGCTCCACCAGGGTGGATATAAAGAAGTTGACGCGCAAATTTCCACTGAGGTTACCCACGTTGAGGCTCAGACCGTAGTATGTCATGGCGATGACAAACCTGAAAGTAGAACAGAAACATGGATGCCACCAGGTTGAAACTGAGGCGATCCTAAGGATATGTAGGAAGGAGAAAGGAGATACTGGGAGAGATGCCCAGACGAAGAAAGCTTGGATGTTTTACAAATTGAAAGATTTATGTCTGAAACTATTAATGGGTAGACTTGTTTAGACGATCCTTGTGTTAAACACGCATCTGTTATTCTCTTACAACCAGAATATGTTTTCACAGCGGAGACAAAGACTGATAACATGGCTAGTCAAATGGGCGTGAGGCAGTGAGGGAGATGCAAGGGGTTTCTGAAATCACTGTAACCCTCCCCCAATCCATCTCAGCATAAACTGAGCTTGTCTTGTTCAAGTCTGAACAAGTCTATGTCGATCATTATTACTCTCTCTCTCTCTCTCTCTCTCTCTCTCTCTCTCTCTCTCTCTCTCTCTCTCTCTCTCTGGGACTTCGGGGATACACAGTGGCTGAGAAGTCTTTACTGAGCT
>CM065716.1:14515169-14545169 GCA_033310375.1 Conus canariensis | reverse complement strand
CACACACACACACACACACACACACACACACACACACACACACACACACACACACACACAATCACACACAGAGTAATTGTTATTTGCTCGCTGAAGAGCAAAAAAATAAATGTCGCAAAAGTTTTGAGGAACAAGGAGGATCTGAGGAGCGTGGAAGATCAGAACGTATGACTGTTTGTGTAAAGCTGCGATAACTGGAGCAGCTTTTGGCTATTCTTCATTCCAGTCAAACTAAAACTATAAGGTGTCATTTCAAACTAGAATTTTAGGGTCCCCCTCCCCACCTACCCTTTCTTCCCATTCCTTTCCCTCTCCTACCCGTCCGTCCTGCCCCCCATGCTCTCCTCTCCCTTTACATCTACCCCATTCCTGTCCCTGAGGAATACACATATACACACGCGCGCGCGCGCGCGCGCGCATGCACGCACGTACGCACACACACACACACACACACACACACACACACACACACACACACACACACACACACACACACACACCTATTTTTCGTGACCTTAACAACATGAAACCCACAGCCTACAAAAAAATTGACAGTGCCCCAAGAAATTGTTTGGTCATCGGGTTTCGTGTTTTGTTTGTTTTATTCATTTGTTTGTTTGTTTGTTTGTTTTGTTTCGTTTTGTTTGTTGAATAAGGGAGATCGTTTGTTTATTCATTGTTTTGCAAAATGCTTCACATGATATGGTTTGTTGCACGGGCACATCGAAAGCAAATGGTGATAAATCTCAGACTGGTGATCCTTCATTCAAAGCTTGGCAAGAAAGAAAACTGGCGGGTCAAGGGGGCATCAATGATGGCGAATGAAGACCTGAGTTATAACGGAAGTGTCCACTTCCGACGTGTCGTAGACCCAGGCCTGGCAGTCTTGCAGCTGGCGTTGTTGTTGGCTGTGGTTGCTGACACTGCTGTGGTTCCATTTGGAGAAGATGGAGCACTGGGAGTAACTGGACTGCTGGCTGTCCTCCATGGGAATGGTCTGGTTCACCGCCACTCGGTGATCCTCGTTCTGAAGGACGTAGCTGTCCTCAGGCCACTCCGGCAACCGACACCTGCAGAATTTAAACGGCAGATTTGTGTGTGTGTGTGTGTGTGTGTGTGTGTGTGTGTGTGTGTGTGTGTGTGTGTGTGTGAGTGCGGTTTCCTTTTTTTTTTTTTATTAGGAAGCCATTAATGGCTGAAATTCAAACATCCTCAACTCATTAACTTTTTAGGATTGTACATCTCTATGAAATCTGCTAGTTACAACATTGTTCTTGCCTGAGTTCCCGCTCATGTTGGCACTCGAGGCACTTATCTCAAAATGCCACAAATAAGAAACTGTGCAGATTTTCTATCCATTAAACAGATCTGAAACCTAAAGCTCAGACTTAAGTCAAAGACTTCTGGCAGGAGAACTGGACCACGCAGATGGATAACAAACACTTTTAAATCCATCCTGACCTTTAAGAAGTTCTACCGTTTGCCACTTTTGGCCGTAAAAAAAAAAACCCATCATATTGTGCCGATTGCACAAGGCCATTCTTTACACCCACTCCACCCCTTAAAAGGTGAAGAAGCTCTGTGGTATATCCCATGTGATATACCACTCACTGTATAACATGTTCTTACACGCTATTGGAACTTACATGGTGTCAGACATAAACGTTTTATAGCAGACTTCATAAAAATTTTGTTCAGAGATGTTCCACCTGATGTGAATTTTCAGCCTCAAAAAGAAATAAACGTTTTTATCTGATCTAAGATTTATGGTGGAGAGACTTAAGCAAATGTGTTCTAAAGATAATTTTTTAACAGTTGTGTGGGAAATGATGACAGCCATGGTGTAAATGGTGTAGAGCCGAAGCGGTATATCAGCTATACAGTTCTTTCACGTAAATGCAGGCTTAAAAATAGTCTCCTTTGCGTATCTTTTGGTTTGTTTTTATAATCTTTATTAATGAAAAGGTATGAGGGATGTTTGGTTTTTAACATTATAAGATTCCACTTTTTTGTGCCAAGGGGTATGTCTGTACATACACTGCTTAATTTTCTTGCCAAAACACTATAATCACTGTATTAGTGCAAAACCGTTTTGAGGTAGATGTGTTAGAGTAAAAAGGAAACATATACAGAAATCGTGTTTTGGCGCAAATTGTCCGGTCAAATCCTAAGTTTCAAAACGGAGTGACTGAGGGCAGAAAATGAAGCAACATTTGGAAAGAGAAGGGGTTAGTTACCGCCAAGGACACAGACAAACAGACTATAGGGCTAGACACAATGCATTTCGACCTCGTGGGTCTTATATTTAAGTTTCAAAACGTAGTAACTGAGGGCGGAAAATGAAGAAGAATTTGGAAAGAGAGGGAGTTAGTTACCGCCAAGGACATAGACAAACAGAGTACAGGACTAGACACAATGTATTTCGACCTCATGGGTCAGTCAAATCCTGTGAATGTAATTTCTGAGAAAAAAAAAGTCCAAAAGAGATCATAAAAAAATAGATCATATCAGCATTTTTGTTCTCGTCATAGTGAGTTATTTTTGCAATAACCTAGTCTATCCTGAAGAGCCCATTCCTTTGTTTTGGCTCAAAAGTCAAACATGATCCAACGCTCCTGCATGGGCACAGAATGTCAGTAACAATGAAACAATTTGTTTTGGTTGAAAGCATGCAATGGGAATAAACAAAAAAGACCTTTGTGAGGGTCATGGACTGGATATCAGAATGTGTGAGTGTGCTTGTGAGTGGTCATGTCAAGGGGACCACTAGTCGCCCGTTCCCTCAGGCATCAAAAGAATAACGACTTTCAAACGCCACCCATTCCCTGTTCATCAAAGCTGCCAAACGGAGCATGAGAAAAAACGTTGACGGTGATATTCAAGACAGCTCACTCCCCTTTGGAGAGGGTGGCGAAGGAAGAGGGGTGGGTGGGTTTGCGAGCGTGGTGGGAGGTAAGGGTGGATGCAGCAGGGGCAGGGTAAGGAGTAGAGGTGGGAAGCAAGGGGTAGGTCAGACCGTTCCACGTTTACCAGGCCTGCCAAACGGAGCATGAGCTAACGTTTACAGTGATTTCAAATAGGATTCACTTTAGATATAAACCTTTCGCATGTCTCCTTCTTTCTGTCTGTTAGATGTATATTTTGATTCAAACACACACACACACACACACACACACACACACACACACACATACCACACACACACACACACACACACACACACACACACACACACACACACACACACAAAGCATCTTTCTCAGTGACACTTTGTTGTGTTTGCATTCTAGTGTGTGCGCACGTGTGTGTGTGTGTGTGTGTGTGTGTGTGTGTGTGTGTGTGTGTGTGTGTGTGTGTGTGTGTTTGAATCCAAATATATATCTAACAGACAGAAAGAAGGAGACATGCGAAAGGTTTATATTTACATGTTCTGTTTTCATTCACATTCCATGATTCCGAAAATTGTCGTTACAATCTGTTCTTTACTATTTGTTTGATTTTGCCAGAAAGATCCAGAATCCATCCTTTGATTGTGGTTCAGTTTGATGTTGCCATTCTTCATCAATGCAGTACATGTGTGTGTGTGTGTGTCTGTCTGTCTGTCTGTCTGTCTGTCTGTGTGTCTGTGTATGTGTATGTGTATGTTTGTGTGTGCATGTGTGTGTGTGTGCGTGTGCGTGCATGCATGTGTATGTGCGTGCGTGCGTACATGTGTGTCAAGATGTGTGTGTGTGTGTGTGGTGTGTGTGTGTGTGTGTGTGTGTGTGTGTGTGTGTGTGTGTGTGTACGTGCGTGCGTGCGTGTGTGTGTTTGTATGTTTGGTTGTTGTTGTTCTTTTTTTTTAAGGGGAGGGGAAGGGAGATGCTACGTGTCGTTCTTTTATTAACTTGCATAAAGCCTTAATATGGCTATTGGGTCATTTGAATTATGTATGACGTGACTCCAGAATTTGAATAAGTACTCCTAATTTCTTCTTATCGGCACATACACACAACAACAACAACAACAACAACAACAAAGATAGTGAAAGAGAGAGTAGAAAAGAGAGAAAGGGAAGAGAAAGGTTGGGGAAAGAAAGACAGAGATGAGAGAAGAAAGACAGACAGACAGATGTGACGAACTTTCTCACCTGTGACGGGGACGTGGTATGTAATGACAACCAGCATAATCTGCATGCCTAGGGCGATGAGAGGGACAACAAAGAGGAGGAAGACCCGGGTCTGGTAAGGTCCCCACCCTCCTAGGTATTGGTTCAGCTCTAACATCTTCATGCCTGCGAACACATGTATCACATGCAAGGTTCAAATAATAACGAATTTACGCACGCGCACGCGTGCGTGCTTGTATGGTTCTATGGTTTCCAAGAGAAACGAGACCGCACATATTGTTAAAACTACCAAAGAACACTCTACGCCACCAGTAGCTCTAACAACCATGTTTGATTCCACAGAAAGCCACAAACCATGATCTGGCACAGCTGTTACATCTACACGCATGTCCATGTCTTGCGTGCGTACAGTAAGACGAAATTCACCGGTGTACGCAGAAGCCTGATTTTGTGCTTCT
This sequence comes from Conus canariensis, assembly GCA_033310375.1. Taxonomy (NCBI): domain Eukaryota; kingdom Metazoa; phylum Mollusca; class Gastropoda; order Neogastropoda; family Conidae; genus Conus; species Conus canariensis. The sequence goes on along the minus strand of CM065716.1, from coordinate 14,540,603 downwards.
TGGAAATGTTGTCCTTCTATACCGGTTTCAGTCTGGGCGGTGGTGCTCATGTTGTCTTTGCTTTCCATCAGAGGATTCTGAGTTTGGATTCCTCATTGCTAATGACTGATCCAAGGCAAAGCGGACTGATCCAAGGCAAAGCGAATTATTGAACGCTTCCTAGATTCTGTCTCCGACGGTTATACATCAGTACAGGTGGTGGTGACGTGGCACATGCCATCAACTTTGCCTTCTCAGTGCTGATTTCACGCGCGCACACACACACACACACACACACACACACACACACGCACACACACACACACACACACACACACACACACACACACACAACACAAAACAAGGACAGAAGAATATTATAGTGGAAGTTCAACGACTTTATGAATCACTTTATTCATACTCCCACGTAGAGTCTTGTGAGATAGACAATTTATTAAATGAAATACCACATTTAAATGACGAGGAAGTAAAAGGATTAAAGGGTGAGATAACTTTAGAAGAAGCAACAGATGCTCTTAGGAAAATGAAGAACAATAAAAGCCCTGGAACAGATGGGTTCAGCGCAGAATTTTTTTAAGTAGTCTGGGAAAAAAAATAGGTCCTTTGGTGGTAAGAGCCCTAAATGCCGTATTTAAAAGGGAGAGATGTCGTCTGTACAACAAGAGGGAATGATTATCTGTATACCTAAGAATGATCGACCGAGGCAATATATTAAAAACTGGAGACCCATATCACTATTAAACGTCATTTATAACATTGGCTCAGCTTGTATCGCTAATCGTCTTAAAATAGTACTACCAAAATTAGTAAACGAAGACCAAACTGGTTTTATTAGAAATAGATATATTGGGGACAACATAAGATTAATATATGATACGATCGCTTATCTAGAAGAACATGACTTACCTGGACTGCTGTTAAATATAGACTTCGAGAAAGCTTTCGATTCGATCAATTGGGATTTTATGTTTAAAACCTTAAAGGCTTTTGGATTTTCAGAGGATATAATTACATGGATTAGTACATTCTATAAAAAATATTAAATCCTATGTGATAGTAAACGGTCAAATCTCAGAATGGTTTAAAATTTAAAAGGGCTGTAGACAAGGAGATCCTATATCCCCATATCTCTTTGTATTGTGTGTCGAAATATCAGCAATTATGGTAAGACAAAATTCAAATATCAAAGGAATAGCTATAAACAATGTGGAACACAAATTAACACAATACGCTGATGACACAGAATTCTTGTTAGCTGGAGATAAAAGATCGTTTGAAACTTCTATAAAAGTTCTGGATAAATTTGGCTCTGTTTCAGGTCTGCATATGAATACTAATAAAACAAGCGTAACCTGGATAGGTAGACAGAAAAATAGTACAGTTCGTTATATTGGAACACTTAGGATTTTGTTGGAACCCGCCGAAACTTCGCATACTTAGAATTTTGTTTACAAATAATTCAGATGAATGCATATCGCTAAACTACACAGACAAGTTAGCAGAAGTGAAATATTTATTCAATATTTCGATAAAACGACAATTACCTCCCCTTAGCAGAGTCGCAATCTTAAAATCGGTTATCCTCTCCGAGTTAACTCATTTATGGTTGCTTCTACCAAATTCTCCAGACATAGTCTTTCAATCTTGCCAAAATCTTATATACAAATTTGTGTGGCACAAAAAGCCAAACAAAATTAGCCGAAAAAGTTCACATAAAAGTATTAAAAACGGAGGTATTGGTATTCCTGAAGTAAAAACTTTTGTGATGGCACTAAAGCTGTCTTGGATTCGCAAAGCTGAAGAGTCAACCCATAAATGGAAAGAATTTTGTTGTTTAATCATCCGCAGTGGAAATATTAAAAAAAAAAAAAAAAAAAAACAACCTTTGGGCCAGAGTTTGTTTCCAAATTTACTAGGTATAACCAATTTTGGGCAGATGTTTTTAATGCTTATAAAATATTCCACTATAAATGCATACCTAAAAATTCGGCTGAGCTTCTCGCTGAGCCTCTTTTTTTTATAACAAACGTTTTCAAATAGATCGAAAATACAATAGTCTCTAAATCACTTAATGACAAAAACGTATATTCTCTTGGACATTTTCTAGACGAAAATGGAAAACCTCTGTCGTACTTATGTTTTAAAGAAAAATACCAAATCGAAATCAATTTTGTTATTTTCATTGGATATATATCCATAATAACCGATTTTGCGAAATAGTTTGGCATCACTGTAAAGAATAACAAGTATACAGACACACAACTGTGTTTTAAACAATTGTTTTCCACTCATAAAGGCACAAATTTATATTATGATATTCTAACTGCTAACAATGAGACACTAAAATGTTCTCATGTGTGGGACACGAAGCTAGCCAAAAATCATAATTGGAAAGAGTGCTTTTTAACTACACACAAAATTAGTGAAGTAAAGCTAACGAGGTTTCAACTAAAAATATTGCATAGATGTTTGGGTACCAATGTTGTCTTAAATAAGATGTGAGTTGTAAATAATGATACGTACAATTTCTGCAGAGATAATAAAAATAGCATCGACCATATATTTTGGAAATGCAGACATGTACAGAGATTTTGGAATTCACTTACTAATCTAATGAAAGATAAATGTATAAATGCAGACAATATAAGGATCACGGAATCCTTTGTCTTGCTTGGTCACGACAGTATTATTACTAGTGATGAAGTATTTGACTTTATAATGATCTTTGCAAAATATTACATATTCAACTGCAAAGCAAAAAATAATGTCCCACAATTAAACGCGTTTCTCAATAAATTAAAAATAAGATTTAAAACTGAAGAATATAATGCATATTTAAAAATGGACCACACACATTTTAGCAATAAATGGTCTACATATATCCCATTGTTATGTAATATTGACCCTTTACCAAAACTATACATACAATACAGAGAAGTCATTTAATTACCAACATTTCTAGGGAACTGACTCTATATCTTGATAACAATGCAAAATTATAATTGAGGCCAGCTTGATACAGCAAAAGGTGTCCATATGTAACCATGTGCATATGCTTGCATTCTACAAACAGCATGTCGGATAATAGACAAGAAATGTACCCAATCTTTGAAATACTATTGATACCCATATTTTCTTCTTCTTCTTCTCTCTCTCTCTCTCTCTCTCTCTCTCTCTCTCTTTCTTCTCTCTCTCTCTCCCTCTCTCTGTCTCTCTCTCTCTCTCTCTCTGTATATCTCTCTCTCCCTCTCTCTCTCTTTATGCTCTAAATATTTTTTAAGCATAAGAAATGTACATTTGATGCTTTGTTTATGTACTCATACTGCTCTATGCTTTGGAGGAAAAAAAATTTTTTTTTTAAATAAAGACACGGACCTCAAGACACACCCGCAAGACATGGACCCTCAAAGCACACGCGCAAGACATGGACCCTCAACACACACCTGTAAGACATGGACCCTCAAGACACACCTGTAAGACATGGACCCTCAAGACACACGCGCAAGACATGGACCCTCAAGACACACCTGTAAGACATGGACCCTCAAGACACACGCGCAAGACATGGACCCTCAAGACACACCTGTAAGACATGGACCCTCAAAACACACGCGCAAGACATGGACCCTCAACACACACCTGTAAGACATGGACCCTCAACACACACCTGTAAGACATGGACCCTCAAGACACACCTGTAAGACATAGACCCTCAAGACATACGTGTAAGACATAGACCCTCAAGACATACCTGTAAGACATAGACCCTCAAGACACACATGTGATACATAGACCCTCAAGATACACCTGTAAGACATGGACCCTCAAGACATACCTGTAAGACATAGACCCTCAAGACACACCTGTAAAACATAGACCCTCAAGACACAAACGCAAGACATGGACCCTCAAGACACACGCGCAAGACATACACCCTTAAGACACACCCGAAGACATGGAACATCAAGCCACACGCACAAGACATGGGCTCTCAAGACACACCCGCAAGACATGGACTCTCAAGACACACCCACAAGACATGGACCCTCAAGACACACCCACAAGACATGGACCCTCAAGACACACCCACAAGACATGGACCCTCAAGACACACCCACAAGACATGGACCCTCAAGACACACCCACAAGACATGGACCCTCACTGTGGATCTGGAAAGGAGAATCACAGGCATGGAAACGAGGTGAAACTACAAGATAACTGAATATCAGATATCATCATACCACCAGTGAACAGGTGCGCCCGACCACCAAGCAGGACACATGGGACCACAGGAAGATCAGCTGATATAAGTCAAGGAAAGAAAACTGCGTTGGTTATGGCCATGTTGACAAGAGTCAGTCAGCTAGCTAAACAGCCATCCAAATGACTGTCGGGGGAATGAGACAGGGGAGAGGACAGGAAAGAAAACTGATGGGCTGAAAACATTCCAGAATGGAAAACTGAAAACTTCTGCAGAGACCCAAGACTTGTCACACAACCAAAAGAGATGGGCGGAACCAGTTCTGGGTAAAATCAGTCCTTCGACATGGTGCCCGGATAGCTCTCCACAGAGTAAAGGAAAATGAAGAAGAAGAAATTTACTTTCACCATTTCATAACATTTATTCATTATTTTTTAAACACCGGCACCACATTTGTGAAGCCTAGTGTCGTAAAAGACTTCATTTTTCTAGGATACTTGCAATGATTCTCACATGTTTGTAATGATTAGCATACCTTTGTTGTTGAGAAAAAGAAACTATAATTAATCTTGGGTTGCAAGTGTTCATGAATGAGGGACTGACGCACTGGGCTGGCACACCCATGTCTTTGGCTGGTTGGCTGTTGTCAATATTTGTGCGTGTCTGCTTGGGTTTTATATCTGCTTAAGTGAAAGGATCTCTTATTTTATGAAAAGAGGAAGACAGAAAGAAATAACAAAAAATCATATGACATGAACTTGTCACTGGGTTGGCAACAAGTGGAGATAGATACTTCTTGCACAACTATACAAATCGTTGAGGGGGGGGGGGGGGGAACTGACAACGGCACAGAGAGAGAGAGAGAGAGAGAGAGGAGAGAGAGAGAGAGAGAGAGAGAGAGAGAGAGAGAGAGAGAGAGGAGAGAAGGGAAACCCCCTGCTCAGTAAGGGACGCTGTGCTGTTCTATTCATTGCTTCTACGTTTTCACTTCACTTGAATAATGGGCCTTCCCCACTGATCTTCTTCAGATAGGACATACACAAAGAAACAAGCAACGGGGGGAAATGCATGCAGGTAAACACATTCTCATACTGTATGAACATGAATTCATACGAATTCATGAGGATGGGGTTGGGAAAAGCAGTGGTGTGTGTGTGTGTGTGTGTGTGTGTGTGTGTGTGTGTGTGTGTGTGTGTGTGTGTGTGTGTGCGTGTGTGCGTGTGTGTGAGTCGGCGCGCGCGCGCGCGCGCGCGTGTGTGTGTGTGTGTGTGTGTGCGTGTGCGTGCGTGTGTGTGCGTGTGTGTGTATGTGTATGCGCGCGCACGCACGCGCGCGCGTGTGTGTAATCGTTTACTGACACAAATCGAAATTATAAAGTCCTGCATTTTGAATCGAATCAATTGTGTGTGCCCTTTCGAAGTCAAATTTCGTTTCATAAGTGACTACTTTCTAGTAGACTTGGCTGTTATGATTTGGGCAGTCCATCCACAGAATCTGACAAAGAACGTCAACCAAAGAAGCCAGTGACGGATAGAAGAGGGATATAGAATTAAGCAATGTAAAGAAACATCTTGGCAAAAATAAACCATGAATGATCAAAATAAAGGAACCTGTTTAAACTTATGCTTGAGGATCCACAGGAAATTAAAGAGAAGGGGATTTTTTGGGTAGAAAAAAAAGCCAGCACAATAAAAAGCAACGGTCATTTTGAATAAAAGTAAAATTTCAAAGTATAAGTACTGCAGGCAAAAATTCAAACATGATAACAAATGTTGAAGTACTGAGCGGCCAGTTAAGCAAAACAACAACAAAGTAACGAGCCACAAGTATTGGTCTTGTTCAGGAGATGACAAAAACTAACAACAAGGGAATAACAAGTAGTTTTTTTAAGCCGACTCTATGACATGAATTCACGTGGATTTCAAAAGGTGGAGAGAAAGGAGGAGAGAAATGAGGAGAGAGAGAAGGAAGACAGAGGAATGAAAAAGACGACGGCGTTAAAGTATAAATATTAATCCTACACTGACAGCAATGGAACTACTGACTTCTCTATTTTGAAGAAATCCGCTTGTTTAGGCCTGTCTGGGGTCGACTTTTGTCTCCTCGATGAGAACTCTGCGATAGATACGGCAGACTAAATCTGTGGTGGTCCACCCATGATATGTAGCATAGACCTCACCTTCAATTGTATGGTATTCGCAACACCACAGGAGAATTATGGCAATCCAACGGACTCCAAAGGAGGCAAATGAAGAGTAGAAAAGGGAAATAAAAGAAAGCAGCAAAAAATCAAGTACCAAAAAGAATCAAAATAAAAGGACATATTTAAGTCTGTGCTTGGAGGCAAGTGAAAGGGAAATTACTTGGACACAAAAACAACACAGTGAAATGTATTAGCTAATTTGAATAAAAGTGAATTTAAGAGTATTTTGATGCCCGTTAAAATCTAACTCTGAAAGCAAATGTTAAAGTATAGAGCCGCGAAATGAGTGTAACAAATACTGAGAAAATGCACCTCTGCCTCTTGGTCTTTTTCAAGCAGGAACAATACAAAAAACGACAGAAAAGAACCAGAAGTCGGTAAGTAGCCAAAAGCAGTTAAGTAAATCTTTTATCACAACGGAACTGATTTCATAGGTATCGCAAAAGAGGAGGATGGGAGTGAGAGTGCGGAGGAGAGACATGATGAAAAAAGGCGTTAAAGTATAAATATTAAATGCTTCACTAGCAGCAGTAGAAGCCATGGTGTGCTATTATACCCATCCAGAATCAAATTTCTTGAGCTTGAAAAGAATTCTTCAGTGGACACGGCTGGTTGCAGTTGTGGCAGTCCACAGATGGTATCTAACAGAGAACACTCCCTATAATGTTGTGGCATTCTCTGCACTGTGAGGGAAACATCACAATGCAACGGATTCCCACACAGGCCAGTGAAGGATAGAAAAGATAAATAAATGAGGGCAATGAAAAGAAATAAAGTTAGCAAAAAAGATAAATCGCGGATAATCAAAACAGAAGGACATACGCAAACCTTTCCACAACAAAACACAAAGGGAAGTTACTCGGATGCAGGAGACAACGTATTGAAATGTAGCAGATATTTTGAGAATCTCACAAAATGACTGAGGGAGGTTTGGAAGGTTGAAGGGTGTCGGGAAATGGGGATGGACAGGAGTAAGAGCAGGTGTTGGGTTTGGGATAGAGATAATGTGTGTAGGGAGTGGGGGGGGGGGGGGTTGACTTGATGTTTCCGCCGTCTTGCTCGGAGTTTACTGTCGTCGTCGGAGAAGACGTGTTGAAGCAGCAATTGCAGAGGTAGCATTTCTGGTATCAGACTAATCGCAGTTCACCCTGAACGCAGTCATGCGTCTGCCTGTTGGTTTTTCGTGTGCCGGTTTAAAGGTACCTTTCAAAAGAGAGTCGTTCTGTTAAGGTTTCCGCTCCAGTGCCATTTCGTGTATTCATTCTTCACACACGCTCCATAAAATTCTCTACAGCTGAAGGTGAGCATTCAGACTTTGCCTTTTCAAACCCTTGCTCGCGTAGGCACACACACACACACACACACACACACACACACACACACACACACACACACACAGAGATACATGTACACACACCACACACACACGCGCACGCACACACACACACACACACACTCACACACACACGCACACACATACACCTTTCTTTCTTATCCATTGTCTACGCTCTCTCTCTCTCTCTCTCTCTCTCTCTCTCTCTCTCTCTCTCTCTGACACTTACCAGTTACCGACTTTGTTGGTACATACGTGCAGCCTTCCACTTTAAATAACTGTCCACGTCAAGAACAGCCACTTTACGTTTATTTCTGTTTAAATTAAATGCTTATACGATATTTACTGAAAACATTTTTGTCTCTCAATTTATCTAGAAGCTCACGATATGTTCACAGCATCGAAGTTACACGTGTTGTAGGTTAGTGGTACATGGTCCCGCAGTTACTTTCAAAGGAATTCCATGCGCCATTGAAGAGTCCACAGTTCAATGTGTTAGAAGTACTCAGTAGTGGCAATCCTCACTTGTAACCTTGTCATTTTGATGACCGTAATTTGTGATTTTCTTTAGAAACCTTTCCCCAAGTAACTTGTCTGTTCTTTTTAGAAAGAGAGGGTGTTAGTTACCGCCAATGACATTGACAAACAAAGCACATGACAAGACACGATGCATTTCAACCACTTGGGTCTTCTTCAGGCGAAAAAATAAATCACATTTAACATTTAAGACAGTACAAACAAAGAACGAAAATGACTCATCTGTTGTTAGTCCATGTGGTGGGGAGAATAGCCGCTAGGCGGAAATGACAAGGGGGATTATGGGAGAGGAAAAGGAGGGGGGGGTTCGTGGGGGGAGGGGGGGGTTGTGTGATACGATAGGGTTGTGTGTCTAGTTTAGTGGGGTGGTGTGATATTTTTGTGACGGTTGTGATAATGGTGGATTGATAATAATGGTAAGGGGGGGGGGCAAACTGGGAAAAAAAAAAAAAAAAAAAATTAAATTATATATAGAAGGGGTAAATAAGTACATGAACAGAAGAAACTTTAAAAAAAAATAATAATAATAATAAAAAAATAAAAAATAAAAATAAATAAATAAATAAATAAAAAAGTTTAGGTGAATAAAATAAATGATTTCGCTGGGTGATGAAAGAGGTGGTGGTAGTTATGTGTGGGTAGTTGTGAAAGGTGTGTGGGTAATGTTAATGAGGGAGGGAAGGGGATAGAAGATAAATGGGTGATAAGGTATGATTGGGAGGGGGGGTGAGAGAGAGAGAGAGAAAAAAAAAAAAAAAAAGGGAGGAGGGTAATGTGTGGGGGGGGGGGAGGAAGGGGGGCAAGAGAAGGAGAGCTCATATCTCTTCATCCACTATGGGGTGGGGGGTGGGGGTGGGGGTGGGAGGTTGGGAGGTTCATATTAATTGTGTTGTTTAAAAAAGTAAACAATGCTGTGGGATGATGTTCATTGTAACAGGTGAAATAATGTGTTGGCATCAATATGCTGCTGTTTGTTGAGAGAAGATAGCAGTGATCAATGAAAAACAGGGTATCATGTGTTGCACACACACACACACACACACACACACACACACACACACACACACACACACACACACACACACACACAAAGGGGGCGGGGGGGGGGGAACACATGTAAACAATGTTCTAGGTGAGTTAAGATCGTGTGATCATAGTGAGACTAACTGTGGAAAGTTTTTTACACACATATTCATACACACACACACACACACACACACACACACACACACACACACACACACACACACACACACACACACAAAGAGGGGTAAAAATTATTATCATTAATCAGTCACTGATGGGTGATGATCATATGAGATCAACGGTAGTGTAGGAAGAGATTCTTCTCCGTTCCCTTAGGCAGGAATGGTGGAGGTACTGGCAAGGGCTTCTGTATGGTGAAGGCCCTCCAGTGGTCAATAAGGTTTTGCATTCATCAGTGTGTTGGCAGGCCAGGATTCTTCTTTTGGTGTTGTTGGGACTGTTCCACCGTCATTGGGGCTGCATGGATTAATTGCAGACCCGCCAGGGTGGAGTATTGCAGAGATGTTATGTCATAGTCTGGAGTGCCCGGTTCTCAGTATCACAATGATGGTCTTCTTCGTTTACTTAGGTCGGAATCCTGGAGGTAGTGACGGAGGCTGCTGTATGGTGAAGACCCTCCAGTGGTCAGTATGGTTTTGCACTCATTGGTGAGTTGGCAGGCCAGGTTTCCACTTTGGGCCAAGCTGGGAATGCTCCGCTGTCTCTGGGGCTGCACTGCATTGATGGTTTGAAAGACTCACAGGTGTGGAGTATAGTGGACCTGTCATGTTGAGGTCAGGGGAGCCTTATCCTCAGTCCAACAATGTTCACTTGGTCTGATTTGGGCGTCCGGTAGTATGCATCCCTCTTGTTGAAGTCTGGGTGCTGCTCAAGTCATCTTCCTATTTGTCTCCTTGGAAATATTTTAGATTTATTCCAAGGAGACTACCTTTTACAGTTGGGGCTGCTGTCCTTCCTTTGTCAGTTGGTCAGCTTCTTCATTTCCATATAGTGCAGTGTGAAGGTATTCACTGGATGGGAGTATTTTCAGTGACTGATAATGGTAATAATTTTAAATCAGTAGTACCAAGGTGGTGACCATTGTTATACAAGTGGAAAAATGCAGTGGTGATGGTGCAATGGTGCAAGGTGGGGGGGCATAGGAAAATACCAATGACCTGTGGGTGATGCTCACTGGCATGGGTGAGATCAATGGTACTGTAGGATGATAGTCACTGAGGTAAGTGGAATAATAAGGTGGCATTGGTATAATATTGCAGGTTGAGAAAGTGGGTGGAGGGGGGTTGGGGTAGATGACTGGTGGATGATGGTCATGTTTCATTGGAGATACTGTAGGATGATGATAATTGTTGGTATAAGTGGGATGATGTTGTGGCATGGTGTAAAGTGTCGGTGGGGGAATGGGGCAGGTGTTTAAAGATGGGTGGATGATGATGATGGTAAAGGTGTAGGTATGGTCATAGTGGTGTAGGATGATGGTCATTTTTGTAAAAGGAGTAGGAGAGTGCATTAGTAAGTGTGATAATGCCAGTGGTGGAGTAAAGGAAATGATTATAAAGACTGATGGATGTTGATAGCTGTGATGAGATCTACAGTACTGTAGGGGGGTGGCAGTCGTTATAAGTGAAATAATGTCATGGCATTGATGTAGTAATGCCAGTTGGAAAAAAAAAAAAAAAAAAAGGGATGAAGAATAATGGATAATTGGTCATTGTCTTGAGTGGGGTAAACAGTGCTATAGGATGTTGTTCATTGCCATAAGTGAAATAGCATGATGGCATTGGCATGATAATGCCAGTTGAGTTTTTTAAAAAAAAACAAAAAAAAAACAGAACACCACCACCACCACCACCACCACCACCAACAACAGCAACTTTGGGGGGGGGGGGGGGCAATGATAAATGACTCGGTTGGTGGTAAAGGTTGTATCTATAGATGAAATTATATCTTATGAGTGGTGGTAATAATGTAATGATGATGGTGGTCATATATGGGAATGTGGGGGGGGGGGGGAAGAAAAAAAAAAAGAAAAAAAAAAAAAAAGGGGACACACACAAAAACACACACACACACACACACACACACACACACACACACACACACACACACACACACACCCGACAAACACATGTACATGCATCCAAGCATACCTGTATGTCTAGGGGTGATCATGAGATACAAGATACAATGGGGACAAAGGAAAGGAAGTGGTCAGTGAAAAAAAAAAAAAAAAAAAAAAGGGAAAGGGAGGGGGGGGGTGTTTACTGCAAGTTAATGTGGTGTGGGTGGGTGTGTGATTTTGTGGAATATATAGTGAGTTGTTGTTGCAGTGAGGGACCGGTGTAATCATGTACTTGGGTTGGGATGCTGGTGATACGGGGGTGGGGGGGTGGGGTGGGGGTGGGGGTGGGGGGGTCAAGGGAAAGAGCGGGGGGAGGGGGTGTTACAGGGGGGGGAGTTTGGAGGTGGGAGGGTCGACTACTGGGCCTACCCTTCTTTTTTTTTTTTTTTTTTTTTTTTTTTTTGGGGGGGAAGGGGGAAAGGGGGGGATATTGTGTGTGTGTGTGTGTGTGTGTGTGTGTGTGTGTGTGTGTGTGTGTGTGTGTGTGTGTGTGTGGGGTGGAGTAGGGGGTAGATCAGAGGGTAGGTAGTTCATTGGTATAGAACATGCATAGGGTGTGGTGGAATGTGAAAGGTGAAGGAGGGTGGCTGTAGATTAGGTATGAAGTGAGGAGCGGGAGGGGGGGGGGCTTCTTGGCTGTGTTGTGGTTGTGTGGTGTGTGTGTGGGTTTGGTGTGTGTGTGTGGTGTGTGTGGTGATGTGTGTGTGTGTGTGTGTGTGTGTGTGTGTGTGTGTGTGTGTGTGTGTGTTGTGTGTGTGTTAAGTAAATGAACAAAATAAAATGAAATAAATTAATTGAAAAAAAAAAAAAAAAAAAACTTGATAAATACATAAAGTAGAAGTGGGGGGGGGGGGAAGTTGTAAGGGGAAAGATAAAGCAAAATTAAGATTAAATAGGTGGAGGGTGGCTGTAACTACTGTATGTAGTGAGTGAAGGGGATATGGTGGTGGTGTGTGTATATGTGTATGTGTGTGTGTTGGTGGGGGATATTGCCAACTGATGTAGAAGTGGTGGGTGTGTGCGTAAGGTTATTGTTGGATGTTGATGCCTTGGGGGTGTAGTGTGCCCAGTTTGGCAATGAGATGGGATTCTTGAGTTGTGCGTTCAAAGCTGTCACTCTGTGACTGCCAGAGTGCCATGACTTTGACATGGTTGATGTTGTGTTGGGTGTGGTTGAAGTGTAGGGCGACGGGTTTGGGTCGGTGGTGGCGGATATCAGCCAGGTGTTCAGTGATGCGTGTTTCAAGTGTGCGTGATGTTTCCCCTATGTAGATCTTGCCACACAGCTGGCAGTGGATGGCATATATAATGTTGCGGCTCTGACATGAGAATGTGCGTTTGACTGTGAAGGAGTCTTTGGGGCCCTGTAAGATGGTGTCTGGTTTGGTGAGGGGGCAGATTTTGCAGTTGGGTTTAGAGCAGGGGTGAGTACCTGGTGGTGTAGCTGTGGTTCTGTTCAAATTGGACCGCACGAGGAGGTCTTTGAGGTTTTTGTCACGTTTGAATGTGATCATGGGTTTGGTATGGAAGGCGGGTTTGTGGTTATGTACAATGTGCCAATTGGATTTGAGGATCCTACAGATGGGGAGGGTGTGCGGGTGGTAGAGGAGGTAGGCTGTGGGTCTGTCTGTCTTGGTTGGATGCTGGGTTTCAAGAGCAGATGTTCTGGATACAGCTATGGTGCGGCGGAGTGCTGCATTGATGATGGAACTGGGGTATCCGCGGTTGGTGAAAAATTGTGACATTTTGGCTGCTTGTATAGTGAAGTCTTCCTCGCTGGAGCAGAGTCTGCGAAGACGGAGAAATTGTGAGTATGGGATGCTGTTTTTAGTGTATGGGTGGTGGGAGGATGAGTAGTCTAGGTCTGTTCTTGTTTTTTTTTTCCCAGTTTGAAAGACGGTTTGGTTTTTGTGTTCGTTCAGTTACGGCAATTTCTAACATATTTATGAGCCTTTGTGCTCACTGCAATGCTGATTAATACGCTACGTGTATGATTCTTACGCAATACTGAGTACATTAAGCTTGCTAATGCACTGGGTGTCTGATGATGCTTATTGATATACTAGATATATAATGTTTATTAATGCACTAGGTGTATGATGCTTATTAATGCACTGGTTGTGTGATACTTGTAAGTGTACTATGTGTATGATACTTATCAATGCACTAGGTGTATGATGCTTATTAATGCACTGGTTGTGTGATACTTGTAAGTGTACTATGTGTATGATGTTTATTAATGCACTAGGTGTATGATGCTTATTAATGCACTGGTTGTGTGATCCTTTGTATGTGTACTAGGTGTATGATGCTTATTAATGCACTGGGTGTATGCTGCCTCTCAAAGCACTTGGTGTGTAACACTTATTAATATGCTTGGTGTGTGGTGTTTATTAATGCACTGGTCGTACGGTGGTTATAAATGCACTGGCTGCAAAATACTCATCAGTATAGTACTGATCAATGCGCAGGGTATTGATATCTATTAATGCATTGTGTGTATGATGCTTACTCAAACACTAAGTATACTACGCTCCTAGACGCATTTAGTACATGACGTTTGTTAATGCACTCGGTCTATAATCTTTATTGATGCACTTGGTGTATGATGCTTTTTTTTAATTCACTGGGTGTATGATGCTTATTAATGCACTGGATGTATGATACATTTTAATGCAGTGGGTGTATGATGCTTATTAATGCACTGGATGTATGATACTTATTAATGCAGAAGGTGTATGATGCTTATTAATGCACTGGATGTATGATACTTAATGCAGTGGGCGTAGGATGCTCAATAATACACCAGTTGAGTGATCCTTATTAATCCACTGGATGTGTAATACTTATCAGTGCAAAGGTGTATGATGCTTGCTGATGCGCTGGGTGTATGATTCTCTGCTAGACAATGTACACCCTTTTCTATCAGTTTTCATGTTTGATTACTGCATCCAAAATGTAATATTTTTCTATCAAAAAGGTTACTGATCCACAGATCAGCTCCTTTCACGTATTTTAGGGAAGAAACAGAGAGAATGTGTTCTCTGGATTTCAAAACTACTACATATTTCCGAGCGAATGTTAAGTTTAGCACGAACCATATCTTGGAAACTAAGCACTTACACGTCATTGGGAAACACGATTATCGGTTAGTACTAACAAGGTTTTTAGACCCCAGGGTATTCGTGTATCCTTCGCGTATTGTAAAGACATCAAACTTGTTTTAGCATGAACACACACACACACACACACACACACACACACACACACACACACACACACACACACACACATACGCGCGTGCGCGCGGCGCAAGCGTTTCTAATTCTTACTCTTGTCTTGTCAAACAGTCCATGCAAAATCTTCGTTTGCCCATACTCGTTTGTACAATGTCCCATGGTTATAAATGTAATAGTTGTGTGTACCGTGCTTTTCTTCGTGTTCCCAGTCCCTTCCTACACACTTAGATAAAGTGAATCAATACATGAAGGCAATGAAGAGAAAACAACAGTTCATTACACAATGCAACTTAACCAGCTCTCTTTATTTCTTCTCGCTTTCTTTCTTTCTCCCCTACCACACCCGCTCCACTCCTGCCCTCCTCCCCCCCCACCCACCCACACACACACACCGCACGCATACGCACGCGCACACACACACTCTCTCTCTCTCTCTCTCTCTCTCTCTCTCTCTCTCTCTCTCTCTCTCTCTCTCTCTCTCTCTCTGGGTGGGCTAGGTGGAAAAAAAAGCATTTATGTTGCTTATCTCATTACCCTGGTAAAAATAAAATCTCTCTCTCTCTCTCTCTCTCTCTCTCTCTCCACACACACACACACACACACACACACACACACACACACACACACACACACACACACACAACACATACACACACACACACATACATACACACTCTAACTCACTCACGAACTCACTCACTCACTCGCTCACTCGCTCACTCATTCACTCGCTCATTCATTCGCCGCAGATGCAAAGGACCTATTATATCATACTCACGCTTAAATGCACTGTCAGTTCGTCCGTTCACTGTGTATTCCCTCACGACACTGACTGAAGCGGGCCCCCTAACATTTACAAACAGGATTTTAGTACCTGCCCAATATGCGGTCTTCTTTCTTGAAATGCTCTTAATTCAAGACTTGGTTTCTGTCTTCAAGCGAAAAAGAGTAATTGTCATTGCGACGTCTGAAAAGACATATTAATCTTTTTCAATACCTGATCCCCTCCCCAGAGATACTAAACTGCTGCTCCAAATGTTTAAATAGTCGGTGTTACGAAATTACATAGGAATGTGTCATGCAATCAAGTATGAGGTCGTCTTCAAACCCAAAAGTAGTTGGAATCTTTTACGAAACCATTGGAAATGACGTTAAGGCTTGCAGAAATTGACAAAAGATATTAAAGCCCACAAGCATTACCTTGATAGGACCAATCGGAAATGTCCCACCAACCTAGATACAACCGCTGTCATAAAAACAAGGCAAAGGTGATGAGAGCTGCATGCAAAATTCTGACAAGGGATGTCTCCGGGACAGGTTCGTTGATGAATGCTAAAAGCCAAAGAAAAACGCATGTCAACTGGCACTAGCACCAGTCTTCTCACCATAATACTGCATGAGTACTCCATGAATACCTTACCTGCTGGCATCAGTGCTCATCATGTAGGCTTGTTCAGATGAAAATAAGCCGGTGTCGGAGCCGTGTTATTTCTTTATCTGCATGGGAAAACACGTTCTTCTGAGAGTCTCCCCACATCCATGCACTGTCTTTCTCCAACAGTTCTGACACTAGTTTCAGTACTGCCAACAGTTCAAGTTGAAATATTTCCAGGAAATTCATTGCGCCCGATTTCATTTGAGTTCAGCAACATTTCCAGGTTCATGCAATTTCAACACTGTTCAATCTAGTGTGGCCAAGGAGTTCGATTTCTTGTTGTCTGTACTCTCATTGTTTCCTTCTTTAAAGTCAGCCTTGCCGCTGCATTCACCTTCATTGCAGTCTGCACATGTATCTCATGGGCCTCTTCATTCACACTGGAGATCAGCACACTGGGCGAAACACACCCCTTTTTCTTTCTCCGTCAGCACCGTTTTCATAGGTTATTTGAGCATTTCTGGTGTAGGTGAGATATCCAGGGGCAAACATGAGTGAAAAAAAAAGAAAGTTGCCCACACTCCATTGTCAAGGTCATCATCCTGGCTGATTCGTTGACAAGAGGGATCTGTGTGAACCAATTTATCGCATTCAGATCACTGAAAGCGTTTTATCCGTTCGGTTAGAACAAGGCTTTCACAGTTGTAGGACTCACGTATCACTTCTTTAGAGCAAGATTTACTTTATCAAGGTTGGTGCGGACTCTGACCTTACTGCAGTTTGAAGAGTGGTTACATGTTTGAATATCTAACCGCTGCTCCTGTTGTTGTTCAGCGGTTCCATTGTTCCTCAGCCACTTTCACTATGTGTAAACTTTGTGCTGCAGAAGTTTCATTATCCTTCTTGTTGTCAACCGACAAATGAATTAATACAAATTCATATTAATTCAATATCCGCAAAAATTGTGTGATTGCGCGCGTGTGTGGTGTGTGTGTGTGTGGGGTGTGTGTGTGTGTGGTGTGTGTGTGTGTGTGTGTGTGTGCGTGTGTGTGTGTGTCTGTCTGTCTGTCTGTCTGTCTGTTCGATTATCTCTCTTTTTCTTTGTCTTCTCAGTCCATCGGCCGCAGTGTATGAGCTTCAGCTTGTCCGTAAAGCCTGATCGTCTGTGTGTTTGTCACATCATGGCGCTCAGTTGGGCAAGACAGATTTCAGATCTTATAGCCAGATGATGGCCTGGCCTGGTATTGATCGTCAGGACTTTGACCACACCTGCTTCTGTAAACTAAAGACAAACCCAGGATATGAATCGATCTGACATCGAGAAAGGTTGACATCGAATGATCCTGAGTGATAAATGACGTAAAAGGGTTCAAAATGCGTCATGGTGACACAGATCAGTGTTACGTCAGACCGACAGAAATCTTGCCACCTTGGCAGACATCAGAGTCAAAGATCAAAGTGATTTCAGTTCGAGTCATTGTAAACGGGTTTGATCCATTATGATCCGACTTGAGGTTAGAGGTGAAATGAATCGAGTAGGTCAGGGTTACCAAGGGCAAAGTTGGATGTCATATCACTGTATGTGTCAAAGGGAAATTGGTGCAGAGTAACAGTAGAGGTCACCCCAAATGAGTTATTGTGACTGAGTTGGAGGTTAATGGTCCCGTCACCAGAGTGCGTGAGGTTGACCAGGGGAGGAATTGCTAAACTGAAGAGAGCAAAATGGGATACGATGACCCACACTACGGATTAACCGCAAGTTGATGATGTCTGTGGCAATGGCAGAGGTGGGGGGTGAAAAGTCAAGGTGATTCAGTTTGTGTCACAGTAATCCACATTGACATCAAAAGCCAAGTTGAGAGAATCTAGGTCACAGTGACAGAAGTTGATGTAAAAACAATTTTGAAAAAAGATCTAAGTGGCCATTGTGACCCAGTTCAATATTAAAGGTAAAGTGACCCACAGTGGACCATGACTACACAGAGCTCCCTTATGCTTTCAATGGTCCACGCGTGCCATGCGCGTACTGCACCTCGTAACATGAAACATTAAAAAACGCGATAATCTGAAAGATAGTCCTCTTTGCTTCAAACTGTGCAATATCACATTGCGTGTGTTAAGAATCGTCTTTTTCCTTTCAGATGACAACCCCTTTACCACTACCATCACTTCCCCATTCCATACAATTATTCATTATCTGTCATATTCCTGTAATAACCTTTCAATCAGACCTCAGAAACATTTGGGGTAACTTAATCCCTCTAACAACCTTTCAATCAGATTTCAGAAACGTTCGGTTAACTTAATCCCTCTAACAACCTTTCAATCAGATCTCAGGAACATTCGGGTAACTTAACCCTTTGAAAAGAGAAATCAAGCCTCACAGATACACAAGCCCACCATGGGCCACAAGACTGAAAACGGTCATCTTCAGTGTGTAAGACTCAACACTTGTGTATGCCAGAGATGGGAATGTTTTATCTCTCCTACTCTGAGATCATGTGCCAAGTTTCACTGAGTCTTCCAGATGAAATGTAAATTGCCTCTTGCGACTACGTCTTGAGACTTAGAATTGTTCGTATCTTTGCCGTATATCTTACCAGAATAACTCATTGCCAGTACTTGGTGAAAAAAAACTGTTAAAATAATCTATTTGTACTGTCTATTGTCTAAATCATTGGATTCTTTTCTCTTGTTCAGTTACATGTACGTCCTTCTTCAGTAAGAGGCCTTTACCTGAATAAAATTTTGATTCTTGAATCTTGAATCTATTGTCTAAATGCTGTGTGGTTGATGACTCTAATTAACATATACGCTTGGCCTGAACGTATCCCAACGACTTACAAAACGACTGAACATTCAGAACGGGTGGCAAGACTTGTCTATGCGCAAGGGGGTACTTTTGATGTACATGAATAACTGCAAATTCTTTTCGCTTTTGACACAAAGGCTGGTCCATAAGTGAAAGCGGTTTGTGATTGCTTGATCAGTGATGCATGCTGGTCGGAAAGTAAGTTAGTGGGAATACATGACGAAGCGCTGTTGTGGTTTATTATGCAGCCGAAGGAATCTAGACGGAACGAGATAGCAACGTATATAGTTTCATGATGACATACTCGGAATAAAGAATTGAATGGTGGGAAGAAGAGGGGCATTAGGGTGAACGGAAAAAGTCAGGGAGAGAAACTGTCGCTTTCAAAGCCAAAATAACGACATCGAAAAAACGCCATCTCTCTCTCTCTCTCTCTCTCTCTCTCTCTCTCTCTCTCTCTCTCTCTCTCTCTCTCTCTCTCTCAGTTGTGCTAGTCTTTAATTTGTGTGTTTGTATAGTGTGTGTGTGTGTGTGTGTGTGTGTGTGTGTGTGTGTGTGTGTGTGTGTGTGTGTGCGGAGGGGATGGGGGTGCGTGCGTGCATGCATGTGTGTGTGTGTTTGTGTAGGTGGGTGGGTGTATATGGGTGTCGGTGCGTGCGTGCGTGCGTGTGTGTATGTGTGTGTGTGTGTGTGTGTGGTGTGTGTGTGTGTGTGTGTGTGTGTGTGTGTGTTAGATTAAAGACAGTGAGAGTAATAGGAGAGAGAGAGAGAGAGAGAGAGAGAGAGAGAGAGACTCAAAGACTCAAAAGACTCAAAATTTTATTCAGATAAAGGCCTAGGCCCCTTACTGAAGGGGGATGCACATAAACTGAACTAAACAATAAAAAGAATCCAATGACATCAACGAATACAATAATCAATAACCAAATAACATTTTTCTTGAAATATATTGAAAAATACCATTCTACGAGCTCACGATTTGCAGCCTGTTGAGAGCTTGGTAAATGTACATAGTTAAATCTTTTAATGTGGTCTCATTCCTAGTTGACATTAGCAAAGTTAATTTAAAAATACATGGAACCTTGTAGTATTTTGGCTGGATAAATTTTACCCTAAGATCACTCAGGGCAGGGCAGCAGAATAAAAAGTGTACTTCATCTTCTTTACCGATGTTACATAGACGGCAGGTAAGCATATTTTCATTTCTGACATTATATCTAAAACAATGACAAGCAATACCAGACACACCAAATCGAAACTTGGTCAATGCGCTCTTAATGTATCTATTCATTTTCAATTCAATATAAGGTTCTTTCAAATGAGTGGTTTTAAACAACCTGTACCAAGAAAATCTATCGCTAGTATATATGTGATCATGCCAGTCCTGCCATCTACAATCAATGATTCTTTGCTTAAAAGATGTTAGAAAACCTGATATATTTTGAACACCCTGATTATCCCAAACAAATGAAAATCCATAAGAATTTAAACAGTGGCGGACATTTGTAACCCATGTCTTCTTACCATTGGCATCTAACTTAAATAACATTTTGTACGCTTTAAAAGGCAATCTGTCTTCATTCATTCTTGTCAGTTTCAGCCAGTATTTGATACATTTCACATATGAATTGAGGTAAATAGGGTATCTACCTAGTTCGCCATAAACAAGGTCATTTGGCGTTCGAATGTCGACATTAAGGAAGCGTTTCAATGCAAACAAATGTACTTTTTTTATTTCCGTAGTTTTCTCAAAAGCCCATATTTCCGCACCGTACTGTAACACTGGCTGGATCTGAGAGTCAAATTGTTTACTAAACACGCTGAAAGCATTGCAATCTAGTTTATACAGAATGTGAAATAAGAGAATAAGTGCTTTCTTTCCTTTGTTAGCTATATTTTGACATGCAAAACTGAAACTAAGTCTTGTTGAGAAATATATTCCAAGATACTTATATGCATTTACTACCTGAACTTTCTCATTTCCATAGTTCCATTTCTCACTCGCTGACAAATATCCACCCTTACGAAAAACAATAATATTACTTTTGTCCATGTTTACTTTTAGTTCTAATTTACTTGCAGCATTATATAAGCTATTCAACTGCCTTTGTAAACCGACTACTGTTATAGACAATAAAATAATGTCATCAGCAAAAAGTAGAATAAACAGTTCTATGAAATCGAACGTAACTCCATGAAGACCATTCTCAATTATTTCCAAAGCCAGTTCATTTATAAATAGTGAAAACAAAACGGGACTACAAACATCTCCTTGCTTAACCCCACGTGTACATTTTAACGCATCAGACAATGATGCCCCAGATCTTACTCTTGCCTTTACTTCTTCATACATACTTTTAACACAGCGATACAACTTACCCTTGATTCCGTTCTTGATCAAAACTGGCCACAACAACTTTCTAGAAATAGAGTCAAATGCCTTTTCAAAATCCACAAAGGCAACATACAATTTTTTGTTATAGGCAAATTGTTTTTGGATAGCAGCAAATAAAGTAAAAATATGGTCAATCGTTGAATATCCCTTCTTAAATCCGGCCTGGTGCTCACCTGTAATATCATTCTGGCTAATCCATTCTAGTAATCTGTTATTAATAATTGAACTATATAACTTACTACTTACGTCACATAAAGAGATACCTCTATAGTTGTTTACGTCATTAACATTACCTTTCTTAAATAAAGGAATAATTATGGATTCTGTCCAGTTTTTCGGATAAATTCCATTTTCAAATAAATGGTTAAATAATGTTACGAGGAAATTAACAACAAACTCACCGGAATTTTTGAAAAACTCACTTATAAGTCCATCCGGTCCAGCAGACTTACCATTCTTGAGTTTTCTAATGGCATGTAAAACTTCTTCTTTAGTTATTGGCCTATCAATTACATTCTCATCATTGTCTTCAATGGAGATACCTTCAGTTATCTCTGTTTCGTCTTTTTCTAAGACAGTTTTGAAATGATCAAACCATTCATTTACAGATATATCATTTGAAGGCTTGGATTTCCTTTTCGAAATCTTGTGTACTGTGTCCCAGAAATCCTTTTGACTTTTTACAGAATTTACCAATTCATTTACTAACGAATCGTTACGATCTTTTTGTTTTCTTCTATTTAGATTTTTATATTCACGTCTCGCAATGCAAAGTCTTTTTCTAATCTTTACACCTAACGTTTTTCTAAACCTTCTCAGCAAGCTTCGTACTTCACGTCGCGCTCGTCTACATTCATGATCGAACCAACCCTTCTCTTTGATTTTTCTATCTACCTGTATCTTTCTTTCCATGTGACTGGCTTGCTCTTTAACAATCTGATTAAACATGTTCAGAGATTCATTTACATTTCTATATACAAGAGCTTCTGCAATTTCTAATTTCTGATGAACATGATGTGAATTCATGGCAAGAGTGAAACGTTCAGCATAGGTTTCTTTCCAACAATACTTAGTTATAAATTGAGCACTTTCTATAATAGGCCTGCGACTAATACATTCTTTTTCTGTTTGCATTCGAATACACAATAAAAGAGGTAAATGATCAGATTCAATTCTTTCGACAACCCTTAATGTTAGACGATCATACAAAAAATCAAACAAGTTTCCAGATGACAGAAAGTAATCATTGACACTACTTCCTGTGTCTGAAATATACGTATAACGGCCTTCAAGGTCACCAATACATACACCATTACAAATACATAGGTCCAAAACAGTGCCATGCTTAGTAGCTTTTTTCCATAAGAGTTGAATACAGTGTCTTCAGAATATCTCTGTAGTTGATTATTTACATCCTTAGTATGGTTGACATGGAGTTTGTAATCATGTAAAGTTTCAGGAAAGATATTAGAAGTCTTAGCATTCATGTCACCACACATTAATACATCAGCATCATCTAAACACAGTAATTTCTCGACAACACACTCCTCCAACATATCTATTCCGTTATCAAAACCATACAATGAGTAATATGGAGCATTTTCTGGAGGTACATAAGCACAGACAAGCAGGACATCTTTATTTAGTCCTAAAAGATCTTTTTCCAACATAAACAATAGACAATACTTGTTGTCACAATCAAGTGGATTAATGAAAGGGAGAAGAGATTTACGAATCAAAACCATAATGCCTCCAGAACATCTCCCTTGCGTTGCCAATTTTACAGCAGGTTTGAAAAATATTTCATGATCATGAAAAATTTTATCATCAAAATTTTCTACAAACGTTTCTACTAACGATACAAAATCAAAGGAAGAGACAAAGTTAACAAAATCTGCATCATTCAATTTTGATAATAAACCACACACGTTCCAATGCAAAAATGATACTGTATTTACAGGAGTATCTACGTTTCCAGAGTTTTCACTCAAACAACTATCTCCATCCGTGCCACTTGCATAGCTTCCATCACCCGTTCGCTCAAGGTCATGGAGATTGTCATCCGTTTCTTTTGATTCCTTATTACTGTTTTTACACAACGCATCCGTTTTACGTTTGCTTTTATACTTACATTTCCAACAATCACAAACTTACCATTTTCACAACCATCATCAGAGTATATTTCCTTACCATGAGTATGGGATCCGTTATTTTTATTATCATTTTTAGACGTACAATTGGCAGGTAAACTCGCACAGTACGCTTCGATTTCCATATGTTCCCCAGTCATGTTGTCACCCTTACAATCCATTTCACTCCCAGCGATATAGTCACCTGTCACACAGTCATATTTGTCTGTTCTATCTACAGTCACATAGTCCCCAGTGTCAGTCTCACTTTCACCATCATTGACAGATACATTTCCTGTCGCACTATCACATCTACTTTCAGTACATTTCGAAATCTCACAACACATAGCACAATTATTTACAGTATTATCATATGAGGTGGTATTTCTTTTAATATTCTCTTCATCATTATCGTCAAGGCTTACCATACAAGAAACACAATCATTTGACAAATCATACATTACATGTTCATTTGACACACTGACACGACCAATGCCATTCACATGGCGAAGTTGTTCAACGTTCGAGCAGCCCGTGCTCTGCACGGACACATCGCACGCCGGTTTTAACTTGGCACAGTTCACTGACCCACTAACTCTTCGCGCTCGTGCGTATTCTTCCCTGACATCATGAGGTGACCTTATATTTTTGACACCTGTTGAACCTTGTAGGCAGGACAATTTCAAATTACAAGGCCGGCCGTATCTTCATTTCAGTGGAACAAGATTATCACTGCCGTCTAGACCATACTTAGTTCCTTCAACAACAAGATGGTCATAGATCATGAACCCCTTTTTATTTTGGCTTCTGGCTAACTTCAGGTGCGGTGAAAGCTTTCTTCTAATCTCCCTCACTCTGAAAGAAAAGTCTTCACCAACAAAAATCTGTGTATCCTTTAACTTCTTTTTTGCTCGCAAAATCATCTCTTTCTCTTTATAAAAGGTACATCGTGCAATGATGGGGGAGTCTGACCTAGAGTTTAAGCGGTGAACACGATCAAATTCAACGTCTTTGGTAATTTCTAACTTGTCTGTGACCATGTCCTGTACAAGAGCTTCACAGTCCTGCCAGGTCTCTCGTTCCCTGCGTGGAATGCCGTGAACAATAATGTTATTTCGTTTGGAACGACCCTCCAGATCATCCACCTTTTTGTCCAGAGCTTCAACTTTCTGATTCAGTCTATTGTTTTCGCATTTTAAATGCCCCCCCCCCCCCCCCCCCCCCCATTTTCCTGTCTTAAATCAGAAATTTCAGCTTTGAGAGACATGATTTCTTCTTGAATACTGCCACACACTCCTTTCACCTCTTTCATATCTTCACTCATCTGCTCACACTTACATTTCACATCGCTCATCATTGCCATCAAGTCCTTCAGGGTGGGATCCTTGGCGTGGGTAGATGCCGTGTCATACGTTGATCCTGTCCTGTCCACACTGTCCCTGCGCGCACCAGTCCCTGAGCTGTCCAGGCAGGTCTGTCGTTTGCTGCCAGTGGTCTTCGAGCCAGGTCCAGGGTTGAGCTCCACGTCCCCACACTGGTGAATTAAATTCCCGAAGTAGAGTAGGAAGAGGAGCACTCCTACCATGACACCGTCGGTACGGGATCTGGGCTTCAAAATGGCTACTCGCATTGAAGCAAGAAATCTTGACCGTTTTGCCATAAACGCTGCAAATACCAGCGCAAACTGACCACACACTGGTCTAAAAGTCAGCGGAACGGATGACATGGTCTGTCACAAAGTCACCAGTCAATGGCCAACACTGTGCTCTACACAGAAACAGAGAAAACCGTATAATTATGCAGAGCGCGTAAAGCGTGACTTGTCGACCGTCTCTTGAGAAACACACCCCAAGAGAGAGAGAGAGAGAGAGAGAGAGAGAGAGAGGAGGTGGATGGATGGATAGACATGACTTACTGTTTTCAAGACGGACTGTGACGGTTGCCATATGCTAACAATTGTTATTGGCAAGAGAACAAGATGATTTCATCCCGTTAGAGTGGCGACCAACTCTGTTTTTTCCGTTTCAAGATGTGGGATTA
>CM065716.1:14505169-14510169 GCA_033310375.1 Conus canariensis | reverse complement strand
GAAGTCTCTGAATGCACTGAATGCTTATCTAAAAATAACTAATTTATAAATAAATTGTAATATGAAATTATGATATGGACCCACAAAGTCTTTCTTTTTTTTTACTGAAAAGTAACGCATGTCCGTGCGTGCGTGTATGTGTGTGCGTGCGTGTGTTATGTGTGTGTGTGTGTTGTGTGTGTGTGTGTGTGTGTGGTGTGTGTGTGTGTGTGTGTGTGTGAGTGTGTTTGTTATTCTGAACAAATGACAAATACATCTTTTGCAGATATTTGGAGGAGTCATCTGCTGAGTTAGGTAGAAGAATCCATAAATGTACACGTTGTGAATAAATGAATGACTTTGAAAGAGTCATCTTGTTTAGTAGACTAAATTGCCTTTTCGTCCAAATGTTCAGCGAATGTCTTATTTCTGATTGTTATTCAAAGTGTTTCCTGCTTGTACAGCCTTTCATAGTATGTTATAAACCAACTTTCTTAAATCTTACATTTTTCTGGATTTCACTCAATTTGTAAATATTACATGTAGGTAATTGGTGACTTCTTTTTGATTCCGACTAAATTCTGCCGGTTTTTTTCTGCATTTACTTTCACGCCAGATATTCTACTAAATTTTTCAAGTGCATATATGCTAGACTGCAATGGATTTTTATCATTTCATGAATGAATTCTGTATCATCAGCTTACTGGAAAATTTTGTTCTCTACATAACAGATATGCAGAAGTTGGGTCACCCTGTGTGCAGCCTCTTTGAGATATGCAAATTCACTAATATGATTGTTTGAATGTTGGCATGGGAAGGCTGAGTCTCTTAGCGTACATCTGCACCCAAATCAAAAGACGCCACAACTTTCATCACAAATGTCAGATCTAAGGAATCAAAAGCTTTTCTGAAATCAATGTTAAACCACCAGCAGGCAACTCTGTCCTCTGAAAGTTATTCGTCTATCATAAACCAGTCTTAAATCATCCATGTTATACCTTTTCCCCACACATCTAGCTCAGCTCTGACTTAACAAACGTTGTCAACTTGTTCTATTTTACCAACGATACAAGCTGACTTCATGTCATATGTAATGTTTGAAAGCGATATGGGTCCTCAGATTCTAATATGAACCGTCGAATTGTTCCCATGTGAACACAAGTTATAATTGCTTTAGTCTGTATCAGCTTACCGTGTCTGACCTGGCATTCAATGCTCTAACAATGGAAGTTCCCATCCCCTACCCCAGAAAATCTTTAAAATTCGGCTACAGAGACATCTGCTCGAGGACATCCACGGATTTTCATACTCTTAAAACCACAACTAGCTTTCTCCAGCGGAACTTTACCTTCAAGCTTAGAAGCATCCTCATCGCTTAGATGAGAAAGTGTATAAATAATCCTTATATTCAACGACTTTCTTTCCCTATAAAATGTTTCATGAGAGAATTTCGCCTCGTAGCTAATATTTTGTTATTTTCTAAAACGTTTTCTACAGAATTGACAAGTTTGGTGTAATTTTGCTTACATAATGCTGACTTTCTGGAATATAGAAATGTCCAAGATCAACAAGCTTTCTTTTTTTTTTTTTTTTTTTTTTTCTTTTTTTTTTTTCCATGTCCCCTTGCTGGTTGAAAAGTGAATCTGATGACGTTCATGCTGCCCTGATCAGCGTCCGATGATAAATCTTTCTGTCGTAAGCAAAACGATTTCATAGTTGACAAATAAACATAATTTGACAGTTACCGCCGAGACTAAAGACCGACTTCTTGTGGGCGAGAACCTATCCATCATTGCCAAGTAACCCTCCAACACATTTCATGTAGGTGTGTTAGTCGAGGGGGCGAGGGGTGAAGAAGTCGTTGTTTGCTCTACTTCATTCATTATTATTTTCATGTATATTTACATCTTTTTTAATTTTTTTATCATATCCATTTACACCTACGGGATTCTCCAGATTCAATTTTTATTTGACATTGAGGTCACATCCAGTAGATAACATAATGGTCTCTTTGAAACTGTACGTCTTAAACTTGTGCTATGAATTGTGTATATACCATGCCACTTTTCCGCTCTGGATATGCATGTGAGGCTTGAGAAGTCCACAGTTTTCATGACTGGCATTCCGTGAAGGCCCTGAAAATAACTGCCAACACAAGCTGCCCATGATTCTGCTGGACTGGCCACTGTTCAAAGTGCTGTGATGGCCTCTGACAAAAGGGAACTGTGTCCCAACTCCTCTTCATTTTCCTTCGACTCTGTCTTTGGGTTGTCTGTCTTGTCGTGACGATGTCTGAGGACACATACAGATACAGACATTGAAAGCCATAAGCAAAGAGTCTCGCATGTTTCTTCACGTTAACAATCACGTATGCAAATACAGTTCTCTCTCTCTCTCTCTCTCTCTCTCTCTCTCTCTCTCTCTCTCTCTCTCTCTCTCTCTCTCTCTCTCTCTCTCTCTCTCTGCGCCATAAATCCACCACCAACCACTACCACCCTCTTTACCTCATGTATGAACCTGATTATTATGGAAGTGATTTGTACTTGAAATGCACATGCTACTCTGTTCAATAAGTATGTCTTATGTAAGAATGCACGCGTGTATGTGTGTGTGTGTGTGTGTGTGTGTGTGTGTGTGTGTGTGTGTGTGTGTGTGTGTGTGTGGTGTGTGTATTTTCCTACTACCTCTTGCCCTCTCGTCACTATGTCGTAATGCTTGTATTCTTATGTGACTCTCTGTCTCTGTCTCTCTGTCTCTGTCTCTCTGTCTCTGTCTCTCTGTCTGTCTGTCTCTCTCTTTCTCTCTGTCTCTGTCTCTCACGGTTCTGCTGGAATGACTTGATTTATTATCTATATGACACCCCCCTCCCCCTTGTACCCGTGGTGACTGGGCTATCATTATGCATTTTTTTTTCTCCATTTTTGTGTGTGTGTGTGTGCGTGAGTGTGTGTGTGTGTGTGTGTGGTGTGTGTGTGTGTGTGTGTGTGTGTGTGTGTGTGTGTGTGTGTGTGTGTGTTTTCCTTCCTGGTGCTTCAAAATCGATTGTCTTGCAACTCCTTGGTATCTTTTGATTGTCAGACTATTCTAAACATGCTCTTTCCCACACCCCAATCTCGCCTCTTTCTCCCTCTCCGTCTCTCCCTCCCCCCCTCTCTCACTCTCTCTCTCTATCTCTCTCTCTCTCTCTTCCCTGCACTCCTTTCGCTCCTGCGTCTCTCCCGTCCCCCCCCCCCCCCCCCCCCCGCTTTTCTCTCTCTCAATTACCTTTTTTTTTTTTTAAATAATTCCATGTCTAATTTTTGTTCTAGCCACTTTTACATGCTTCTTCTATTGCCTCATTTTACATTGTTGACCCTACTCAGGGCGAGGACTGGATGTAAAAAAGCACATCAGTGCTTATCTATTATCCTCGTTAATAAAGAATTTTGTCTTGTCTTGTCTTGTCTCTCTCTCTCTCTCTCTCCGTGTTTGTGTGTGTGTGTGGTGTGTGTGTGTGTGTGTGTGTGTGTGTGTGTGTGTGTGTGTGTGTGTGTGTGCGTGTGCGTGTATTATGTCTGTCATTCTATTTTAGTGGCGTGCGTCTGTATAATACGTGTGTGTGCCTATGTTATATATGTGCGTGCGTGCGTGTGTATATAAATGGCCTCTCAAGACACACCCGCAAGACATGGACCCTCAAGACACACCCACAAGACATGGCCTCTCAAGACACACCCACAAGACATGGACCCTCAAGACACACCCACATGACATGGCCTCTCAAGACACACCCACAAGACATGGACCCTCAAGACACACCCACAAGACATGGACCCTCAAGACACACCCACAAGACATGGACCCTCAAGACACACCCACAAGACATGGACCCTCAAGACACACCCACAAGACATGGACCCTCACTGTGGATCTGGAAAGGAGAATCACAGGCATGGAAACGAGGTGAAACTACAAGATAACTGAATATCAGATATCATCATACCACCAGTGAACAGGTGCGCCCGACCACCAAGCAGGACACATGGGACCACAGGAAGATCAGCTGATATAAGTCAAGGAAAGAAAACTGCGTTGGTTATGGCCATGTTGACAAGAGTCAGTCAGCTAGCTAAACAGCCATCCAAATGACTGTCGGGGGAATGAGACAGGGGAGAGGACAGGAAAGAAAACTGATGGGCTGAAAACATTCCAGAATGGAAAACTGAAAACTTCTGCAGAGACCCAAGACTTGTCACACAACCAAAAGAGGTGGGCGGAACCAGTTCTGGGTAAAATCAGTCCTTCGACATGGTGCCCGGATAGCTCTCCACAGAGTAAAGGAAAATGAAGAAGAAGAAATTTACTTTCACCATTTCATAACATTTATTCATTATTTTTTAAACACCGGCACCACATTTGTGAAGCCTAGTGTCGTAAAAGACTTCATTTTTTCTAGGATACTTGCAATGATTCTCACATGTTTGTAATGATTAGCATACCTTTGTTGTTGAGAAAAAGAAACTATAATTAATCTTGGGTTGCAAGTGTTCATGAATGAGGGACTGACGCACTGGGCTGGCACACCCATGTCTTTGGCTGGTTGGCTGTTGTCAATATTTGTGCGTGTCTGCTTGGGTTTTATATCTGCTTAAGTGAAAGGATCTCTTATTTTATGAAAAGAGGAAGACAGAAAGAAATAACAAAAAATCATATGACATGAACTTGTCACTGGGTTGGCAACAAGTGGAGATAGATACTTCTTGCACAACTATACAAATCGTTGAGGGGGGGGGGGGGGGGACTGACAACGGCACAGAGAGAGAGAGAGAGAGAGAGAGAGAGAGAGAGAGAGAAGGGAAGCCCCCTGCTCAGTAAGGGACGCTGTGCTGTTCTATTCATTGCTTCTACGTTTTCACTTCACTTGAATAATGGGCCTTCCCCACTGATCTTCTTCAGATAGGACATACACAAAGAAACAAGCAAAGGGGGGAAATGCATGCAGCTAAACACATTCTCATACTGTATGAACATGAATTCATACG
>CM065716.1:14495169-14502669 GCA_033310375.1 Conus canariensis | reverse complement strand
CACACCACACACACACACGCGCGCGCACACACACACACACGCACACACATACACCTTTCTTTCTTATCCATTGTCTACGCTCTCTCTCTCTCTCTCTCTCCTCCTCTCTCTCTCTCTCTCTCTCTCTCTCTCTCTCTCTGACACTTACCAGTTACCGACTTTGTTGGTACATACGTGCAGCCTTCCACTTTAAATAACTGTCCACGTCAAGAACAGCCACTTTACGTTTATTTCTGTTTAAATTAAATGCTTATACGATATTTACTGAAAACATTTTTGTCTCTCAATTTATCTAGAAGCTCACGATATGTTCACAGCATCGAAGTTACACGTGTTGTAGGTTAGTGGTACATGGTCCCGCAGTTACTTTCAAAGGAATTCCATGCGCCATTGAAGAGTCCACAGTTCAATGTGTTAGAAGTACTCAGTAGTGGCAATCCTCACTTGTAACCTTGTCATTTTGATGACCGTAATTTGTGATTTTCTTTAGAAACCTTTCCCCAAGTAACTTGTCTGTTCTTGTTTTTTTTTTTCCCAGTTTGAAAGACGGTTTGGTTTTTGTGTTCGTTCAGTTACGGCAATTTCTAACATATTTATGAGCCTTTGTGCTCACTGCAATGCTGATTAATACGCTACGTGTATGATTCTTACGCAATACTGAGTACATTAAGCTTGCTAATGCACTGGGTGTCTGATGATGCTTATTGATATACTAGATATATAATGTTTATTAATGCACTAGGTGTATGATGCTTATTAATGCACTGGTTGTGTGATACTTGTAAGTGTACTATGTGTATGATGCTTATCAATGCACTAGGTGTATGATGCTTATTAATGCACTGGTTGTGTGATACTTGTAAGTGTACTATGTGTATGATGTTTATTAATGCACTAGGTGTATGATGCTTATTAATGCACTGGTTGTGTGATCCTTTGTATGTGTACTAGGTGTATGATGCTTATTAATGCACTGGGTGTATGCTGCCTCTCAAAGCACTTGGTGTGTAACACTTATTAATATGCTTGGTGTGTGGTGTTTATTAATGCACTGGTCGTACGGTGGTTATAAATGCACTGGCTGCATAATACTCATCAGTATAGTACTGATCAATGCGCAGGGTATTGATATCTATTAATGCATTGTGTGTATGATGCTTACTCAAACACTAAGTATACTACGCTCCTAGACGCATTTAGTACATGACGTTTGTTAATGCACTCGGTCTATAATCTTTATTGATGCACTTGGTGTATGATGCTTTTTTTTAATTCACTGGGTGTATGATGCTTATTAATGCACTGGATGTATGATACATTTTAATGCAATGGGTGTATGATGCTTATTAATGCACTGGATGTATGATACTTATTAATGCAGAAGGTGTATGATGCTTATTAATGCACTGGATGTATGATACTTAATGCAGTGGGCGTAGGATGCTCAATAATACACCAGTTGAGTGATCCTTATTAATCCACTGGATGTGTAATACTTATCAGTGCAAAGGTGTATGATGCTTGCTGATGCGCTGGGTGTATGATTCTCTGCTAGACAATGTACACCCTTTTCTATCAGTTTTCATGTTTGATTACTGCATCCAAAATGTAATATTTTTCTATCAAAAAGGTTACTGATCCACAGATCAGCTCCTTTCACGTATTTTAGGGAAGAAACAGAGAGAATGTGTTCTCTGGATTTCAAAACTACTACATATTTCCGAGCGAATGTTAAGTTTAGCACGAACCATATCTTGGAAACTAAGCACTTACACGTCATTGGGAAACACGATTATCGGTTAGTACTAACAAGGTTTTTAGACCCCAGGGTATTCGTGTATCCTTCGCGTATTGTCAAGACATCAAACTTGTTTTAGCATGAACACACACACACACACACACACACACACACACACACACACACACACACACACACACACACACATACGCGCGTGCGCGCGCGCGCGCGCGTTTCTAATTCTTACTCTTGTCTTGTCAAACAGTCCATGCAAAATCTTCGTTTGCCCATACTCGTTTGTACAATGTCCCATGGTTATAAATGTAATAGTTGTGTGTACCGTGCTTTTCTTCGTGTTCCCAGTCCCTTCCTACACATTTAGATAAAGTGAATCAATACATGAAGGCAATGAAGAGAAAACAACAGTTCATTACACAATGCAACTTAACCAGCTCTCTTTATTTCTTCTCGCTTTCTTTCTTTCTCCCCTACCACACCCGCTCCACTCCTGCCCTCCTCCCCCCCCCACCCACCCACACACACACACGCACGCATACGCACGCGCACACACACACTCTCTCTCTCTCTCTCTCTCTCTCCTCTCTCTCTCTCTCTCTCTCTCTCTCTCTCTCTGGGTGGGCTAGGTGGAAAAAAAAGCATTTATGTTGCTTATCTCATTACCCTGGTAAAAATAAAATATCTCTCTCTCTCTCTCTCTCTCTCTCTCTCTCTCCACACACACACACACACACACACACACACACACACACACACACACACACACACACATACACACACACATACATACACACTCTAACTCACTCACGAACTCACTCACTCACTCGCTCACTCGCTCACTCATTCACTCGCTCATTCATTCGCCGCAGATGCAAAGGACCTATTATATCATACTCACGCTTAAATGCACTGCCAGTTCGTCCGTTCACTGTGTATTCCCTCACGACACTGACTGAAGCGGACCCCCTAACATTTACAAACAGGATTTTAGTACCTGCCCAATATGCGGTCTTCTTTCTTGAAATGCTCTTAATTCAAGACTTGGTTTCTGTCTTCAAGCGAAAAAGAGTAATTGTCATTGCGACGTCTGAAAAGACATATTAATCTTTTTCAATACCTGATCCCCTCCCCAGAGATACTAAACTGCTGCTCCAAATGTTTAAATAGTCGGTGTTACGAAATTACATAGGAATGTGTCATGCAATCAAGTATGAGGTCGTCTTCAAACCCAAAAGTAGTTGGAATCTTTTACGAAACCATTGGAAATGACGTTAAGGCTTGCAGAAATTGACAAAAGATATTAAAGCCCACAAGCATTACCTTGATAGGACCAATCGGAAATGTCCCACCAACCTAGATACAACCGCTGTCATAAAAACAAGGCAAAGGTGATGAGAGCTGCATGCAAAATTCTGACAAGGGATGTCTCCGGGACAGGTTCGTTGATGAATGCTAAAAGCCAAAGAAAAACGCATGTCAACTGGCACTAGCACCAGTCTTCTCACCATAATACTGCATGAGTACTCCATGAATACCTTACCTGCTGGCATCAGTGCTCATCATGTAGGCTTGTTCAGATGAAAATAAGCCGGTGTCGGAGCCGTGTTATTTCTTTATCTGCATGGGAAAACACGTTCTTCTGAGAATCTCCCCCATCCATGCACTGTCTTTCTCCAACAGTTCTGACACTAGTTTCAGTACTGCCAACAGTTCAAGTTGAAATATTTCCAGGAAATTCATTGCGCCCGATTTCATTTGAGTTCAGCAACATTTCCAGGTTCATGCAATTTCAACACTGTTCAATCTAGTGTGGCCAAGGAGTTCGATTTCTTGTTGTCTGTACTCTCATTGTTTCCTTCTTTAAAGTCAGCCTTGCCGCTGCATTCACCTTCATTGCAGTCTGCACATGTATCTCATGGGCCTCTTCATTCACACTGGAGATCAGCACACTGGGCGAAACACACCCCTTTTTCTTTCTCCGTCAGCACCGTTTTCATAGGTTATTTGAGCATTTCTGGTGTAGGTGAGATATCCAGGGGCAAACATGAGTGAAAAAAAAAGAAAGTTGCCCACACTCCATTGTCAAGGTCATCATCCTGGCTGATTCGTTGACAAGAGGGATCTGTGTGAACCAATTTATCGCATTCAGATCACTGAAAGCGTTTGATCCGTTCGGTTAGAACAAGGCTTTCACAGTTGTAGGACTCACGTATCACTTCTTTAGAGCAAGATTTACTTTATCAAGGTTGGTGCGGAC
The DNA here is from genome assembly GCA_033310375.1 of Conus canariensis. NCBI lineage: Eukaryota > Metazoa > Mollusca > Gastropoda > Neogastropoda > Conidae > Conus > Conus canariensis. The sequence goes on along the minus strand of CM065716.1, from coordinate 14,498,656 downwards.
TCTGACCTTACTGCAGTTTGAAGAGTGGTTACATGTTTGAATATCTAACCGCTGCTCCTGTTGTTGTTCAGCGGTTCCATTGTTCCTCAGCCACTTTCACTATGTGTAAACTTTGTGCTGCAGAAGTTTCATTATCCTTCTTGTTGTCAACCGACAAATGAATTAATACAAATTCATATTAATTCAATATCCGCAAAAATTGTGTGATTGCGCGCGCGCGCGCGCGTGTGTGTGTGGGTGTGTGTGTGTGTGTGTGTGTGTGTGTGTGTGTGTGTGTGTGTGTGCGTGTGTGTGTGTGTGTGTGTGTCTGTCTGTCTGTCTGTTCGATTATCTCTCTTTTTCTTTGTCTTCTCAGTCCATCGGCCGCAGTGTATGAGCTTCAGCTTGTCCGTAAAGCCTGATCGTCTGTGTGTTTGTCACATCATGGCGCTCAGTTGGGCAAGACAGATTTCAGATCTTATAGCCAGATGATGGCCTGGCCTGGTATTGATCGTCAGGACTTTGACCACACCTGCTTCTGTAAACTAAAGACAAACCCAGGATATGAATCGATCTGACATCGAGAAAGGTTGACATCGAATGATCCTGAGTGATAAATGACGTAAAAGGGTTCAAAATGCGTCATGGTGACACAGATCAGTGTTACGTCAGACCGACAGAAATCTTGCCACCTTGGCAGACATCAGAGTCAAAGATCAAAGTGATTTCAGTTCGAGTCATTGTAAACGGGTTTGATCCATTATGATCCGACTTGAGGTTAGAGGTGAAATGAATCGAGTAGGTCAGGGTTACCAAGGGCAAAGTTGGATGTCATATCACTGTATGTGTCAAAGGGAAATTGGTGCAGAGTAACAGTAGAGGTCACCCCAAATGAGTTATTGTGACTGAGTTGGAGGTTAATGGTCCCGTCACCAGAGTGCGTGAGGTTGACCAGGGGAGGAATTGCTAAACTGAAGAGAGCAAAATGGGATACGATGACCCACACTACGGATTAACCGCAAGTTGATGATGTCTGTGGCAATGGCAGAGGTGGGGGTGAAAAGTCAAGGTGATTCAGTTTGTGTCACAGTAATCCACATTGACATCAAAAGCCAAGTTGAGAGAATCTAGGTCACAGTGACAGAAGTTGATGTAAAAACAATTTTGAAAAAAAATCTAAGTGGCCATTGTGACCCAGTTCAATATTAAAGGTAAAGTGACCCACAGTGGACCATGACTACACAGAGCTCCCTTATGCTTTCAATGGTCCACGCGTGCCATGCGCGTACTGCACCTCGTAACATGAAACATTAAAAAACGCGATAATCTGAAAGATAGTCCTCTTTGCTTCAAACTGTGCTATATCACATTGCGTGTGTTAAGAATCGTCTTTTTCCTTTCAGATGACAACCCCTTTACCACTACCATCACTTCCCCATTCCATACAATTATTCATTATCTGTCATATTCCTGTAATAACCTTTCAATCAGACCTCAGAAACATTTGGGTAACTTAATCCCTCTAACAACCTTTCAATCAGATTTCAGAAACGTTCGGTTAACTTAATCCCTCTAACAACCTTTCAATCAGATCTCAGGAACATTCGGGTAACTTAACCCTTTGAAAAGAGAAATCAAGCCTCACAGATACACAAGCCCACCATGGGCCACAAGACTGAAAACGGTCATCTTCAGTGTGTAAGACTCAACACTTGTGTATGCCAGAGATGGGAATGTTTATCTCTCCTACTTTGAGATCATGTGCCAAGTTTCACTGAGTCTTCCAGATGAAATGTAAATTGACTCTTGCGACTACGTCTTGAGACTTAGAATTGTTCGTATCTTTGCCGTATATCTTACCAGAATAACTCATTGCCAGTACTTGGTGAAAAAAAAAACTGTTAAAATAATCTATTTGTACTGTCTATTGTCTAAATCATTGGATTCTTTTCTCTTGTTCAGTTACATGTACGTCCTTCTTCAGTAAGAGGCCTTTACCTGAATAAAATTTTGATTCTTGAGTCTTGAATCTATTGTCTAAATGCTGTGTGGTTGATGACTCTAATTAACATATACGCTTGGCCTGAACGTATCCCAACGACTTACAAAACGACTGAACATTCAGAACGGGTGGCAAGACTTGTCTATGCGCAAGGGGGTACTTTTTGATGTACATGAATAACTGCAAATTCTTTTCGCTTTTGACACAAAGGCTGTTTCATAAGTGAAAGCGGTTTGTGATTGCTTGATCAGTGATGCGTGCTGGTCGGAAAGTAAGTTAGTGGGAATACATGGCGAAGCGCTGTTGTGGTTTATTATGCAGCCGAAGGAATCTAGACGGAACGAGATAGCAACGTATATAGTTTCATGATGACATACTCGGAATAAAGAATTGAATGGTGGGAAGAAGAGGGGCATTAGGGTGAACGGAAAAGGTCAGGGAGAGAAACTGTCGCTTTCAAAGCCAAAATAACGACATCGAAAAAACGCCATTCTCTCTCTCTCTCTCTCTCTCTCTCTCTCTCTCTCTCTCTCTCTCTCTCTCTCTCTCTCTCTCAGTTGTGCTAGTCTTTAATTTGTGTGTTTGTATAGTGTGGTGTGTGTGTGTGTGTGTGTGTGTGTGTGTGTGTGTGTGTGTGTGTGTGTGTGTGCGGAGGGGATGGGGGTGCGTGCGTGCATGCATGTGTGTGTGTGTTTGTGTAGGTGGGTTGGTGTATATGGGTGTCGGTGCGTGCGTGCGTGCGTGTGTGTATGTGTGTGTGTGTGTGTGTGTGTGTGTGTGTGTGTGTGTGTGTGTGTGTGTGTGTGTGTGTTAGATTAAAGACAGTGAGAGTAATAGGAGAGAGAGAGAGAGAGAGAGAGAGAGAGAGAGAGAGAGGTGGATGGATGGATAGACATGACTTACTGTTTTCAAGACGGACTGTGACGGTTGCCATATGCTAACAATTGTTATTGGCAAGAGAACAAGATGATTTCATGCCGTTAGAGTGGCGACCAACTCTGTTTTTCCGTTTCAAGATGTGGGATTACAAAAAAACATTTTACTACTGTCGTCCAGAACTAAATCATCAGTATCTATTTCAAAAATAATTGTTAGTTTGTTGTTTTTGTCTTCCAAATCATATCTGACTGACGCTGATAGTACATGCAGACAATCTGTCTTTGTAGTTTCAGTGATGAAAATATGGGCTTTTGCGCTTGGTGATTCCCATGGAGATGCAGGAGGTATAGGTACAAGAGATGCCACATTGTGTAAATTGATGCTTGAAGTGTTAAAACGTCTGAGTTGAATGTGGAGAGTTTTTGTAGTTTTGATCTTTTTTGCTTCTTTGTTCGTTTGTTTGATTTCTTTTACTTTTTTTTTTAATCAGTATCAGATCTAGGATTTAATTTTTCAAAATCTTCCCAAGCTGTACGTCTCGTTGTATATTTGGCAGAACTTAATTTTCTTACTTCATACCGTAAAATTTAGAAAGAGAGGGGGTTAGTTACCACCAAGGACATTGAC
>CM065716.1:14457669-14490169 GCA_033310375.1 Conus canariensis | reverse complement strand
CCTGCTTGTACAGCCTTTCATAGTATGTTATAAACCAACTTTCTTAAATCTTACATTTTTCTGGATTTCACTCAATTTGTAAATATTACATGTAGGTAATTGGTGACTTCTTTTTGATTCCGACTAAATTCTGCCGGTTTTTTTCTGCATTTACTTTCACGCCAGATATTCTACTAAATTTTTCAAGTGCATATATGCTAGACTGCAATGGATTTTTATCATTTCATGAATGAATTCTGTATCATCAGCTTACTGGAAAATTTTGTTCTCTACATAACAGATATGCAGAAGTTGGGTCACCCTGTGTGCAGCCTCTTTGAGATATGCAAATTCACTAATATGATTGTTTGAATGTTGGCATGGGAAGGCTGAGTCTCTTAGCGTACATCTGCACCCAAATCAAAAGACGCCACAACTTTCATCACAAATGTCAGATCTAAGGAATCAAAAGCTTTTCTGAAATCAATGTTAAACCACCAGCAGGCAACTCTGTCCTCTGAAAGTTATTCGTCTATCATAAACCAGTCTTAAATCATCCATGTTATACCTTTTCCCCACACATCTAGCTCAGCTCTGACTTAACAAACGTTGTCAACTTGTTCTATTTTACCAACGATACAAGCTGACTTCATTCATATGCAATGTTTGAAAGCGATATGGGTCCTCAGATTCTAATATGAACCGTCGAATTGTTCCCATGTGAACACAAGTTATAATTGCTTTAGTCTGTATCAGCTTAACGTGTCTGACCTGGCATTCAATGCTCTAACAATGGAAGTTCCCATCCCCTACCCCAGAAAATCTTTAAAATTCGGCTACAGAGACATCTGCTCGAGGACATCCACGGATTTTCATACTCTTAAAACCACAACTAGCTTTCTCCAGCGGAACTTTACCTTCAAGCTTAGAAGCATCCTCATCGCTTAGATGAGAAAGTGTATAAATAATCCTTATATTCAACGACTTTCTTTCCCTATAAAATGTTTCATGAGAGAATTTCGCCTCGTAGCTAATATTTTGTTATTTTCTAAAACGTTTTCTACAGAATTGACAAGTTTGGTGTAATTTTGCTTACATAATGCTGACTTTCTGGAATATAGAAATGTCCAAGATCAACAAGCTTTCTTTTTTTTTTTCTTTTTTTTTTCTTTTTTTTTTCCCTGTCCCCTTGCTGGTTGAAAAGTGAATCTGATGACGTTCATGCTGCCCTGATCAGCGTCCGATGATAAATCTTTCTGTCGTAAGCAAAACGATTTCATAGTTGACAAATAAACATAATTTGACAGTTACCGCCGAGACTAAAGACCGACTTCTTGTGGGCGAGAACCTATCCATCATTGCCAAGTAACCCTCCAACACATTTCATGTAGGTGTGTTAGTCGAGGGGGGCGAGGGGTGAAGAAGTCGTTGTTTGCTCTACTTCATTCATTATTATTTTCATGTATATTTACATCTTTTTTAATTTTTTTATCATATCCATTTACACCTACGGGATTCTCCAGATTCAATTTTTATTTGACATTGAGGTCACATCCAGTAGATAACATAATGGTCTCTTTGAAACTGTACGTCTTAAACTTGTGCTATGAATTGTGTATATACCATGCCACTTTTCCGCTCTGGATATGCATGTGAGGCTTGAGAAGTCCACAGTTTTCATGACTGGCATTCCGTGAAGGCCCTGAAAATAACTGCCAACACAAGCTGCCCATGATTCTGCTGGACTGGCCACTGTTCAAAGTGCTGTGATGGCCTCTGACAAAAGGGAACTGTGTCCCAACTCCTCTTCATTTTCCTTCGACTCTGTCTTTGGGTTGTCTGTCTTGTCGTGACGATGTCTGAGGACACATACAGATACAGACATTGAAAGCCATAAGCAAAGAGTCTCGCATGTTTCTTCACGTTAACAATCACGTATGCAAATACAGTTTCTCTCTCTCTCTCTCTCTCTCTCTCTCTCTCCTCTCTCTCTCTCTCTCTCTCTCTCTCTCTCTCTCTGCGCCATAAATCCACCACCAACCACTACCACCCTCTTTACCTCATGTATGAACCTGATTATTATGGAAGTGATTTGTACTTGAAATGCACATGCTACTCTGTTCAATAAGTATGTCTTATGTAAGAATGCACGCGTGTATGTGTGTGTGTGTGTGTGAGTGTGTGTGTGTGTGTGTGTGTGTGTGTGTGTGTGTGTGTGTGTGTGTGTGTGTATTTTCCTACTACCTCTTGCCCTCTCGTCACTATGTCGTAATGCTTGTATTCTTATGTGACTCTCTGTCTCTGTCTCTCTGTCTCTCTGTCTGTCTGTCTCTCTCTTTCTCTCTGTCATCTGTCTCTCACGGTTCTGCTGGAATGACTTGATTTATTATCTATATGACACCCCCCTCCCCCTTGTACCCGTGGTGACTGGGCTATCATTATGCTTTTTTTTTCTCCATTTGTGTGTGTGTGTGTGTGTGTGTGGTGTGTGTGTGTGTGTGTGTGCGTGAGTGTGTGAGTGTGTGTGTGTGTGTGTGTGTGTGTGTGTGTGTGTGTGTGTGTGTGTGTGTGTGTGTGTGTGTGTTTCCTTTCTGGTGCTTCAAAATCGATTGTCTTGCAACTCCTTGGTATCTTTTGATTGTCAGACTATTCTAAACATGCTCTTTCCCACACCCCAATCTCGCCTCTTTCTCCCTCTCCGTCTCTCCCTCCCCCCCCCCCCTCTCTCTCTCCTCTCCTATCTCTCTCTCCTCTCTCTCTCCTCTCTCTCTCTCTCTTCTTCCCTGCACTCCTTTCGCTCCTGCGTCTCTCCCGTCCCCCCCCACCCCCCCCCCCCCCCCCCCCCGCTTTTCTCTCTCTCAATTACCTTTTTTTTTTTTTAAAATAATTCCATGTCTAATTTTTGTTCTAGCCACTTTTACATGCTTCTTCTATTGCCTCATTTTACATTGTTGACCCTACTCAGGGCGAGGACTGGATGTAATTATTTTACATTGTTGACCCTACTCAGGGCGAGGACTGGATGTAAAAAAGCACATCAGTGCTTATCTATTATCCTCGTTAATAAAGAATTTTGTCTTGTCTTGTCTTGTCTCTCTCTCTCTCTCTCTCCGTGTTTGTGTGTGTGTGTGTGTGTGTGTGTGTGTGTGTGGTGTTGTGTGTGTTGTGTGTGTGTGTGTGCGTGTGCGTGTATTATGTCTGTCATTCTATTTTAGTGGCGTGTGTCTGTATAATACGTGTGTGTGCCTATGTTATATATGTGCGTGCGTGCGTGTGTATATAAATGTGTGTGTGTGTGTGTGTGTGTGTGTGTGTGTGTGTGTGTGTGTGTGTGTGTGTGTGTGTGTGTGTTCTTCTTCTTCTTCTTCTTCTTCTTCTTCTTCTTCTTCAATTTAACGTCTTCCCACTAAAAGTGTTATCAGACGATGTGAGTGTGTGTAAGTGTGCGCGCACGCATGCGCGTGTGTACGCGCGTGTGCGCGTGCACGCGCGCGCATGTGTGTGTGTGCGCGCGCGTGTGTATGTGTCTGTGTGAGTGTGTCTGCGTGTGTCTGTGTGAACATGTGCATGCCTGTATGATTCAATTACAATAACAAATAAGCACACACACACCCCTCTCCCCGCCCCCGCATGTCGGGAAAACATTGTTTTAAGCGAAAAAAAAATCCAATTACACAATGTATAAAACTTTAAGAAGAGCGTCCAATGGACCACTTAGTCAGTTCTTGAGCACTGTCAATCATATTTGGATAGGTAGTACGATGCAGGTCGATTAATGTGCAGAAGGACGTGTGTGTGTATGTGTGTGTGTGTGTGTGTGTGTGTGTGTGTGTGTGTGTGTGTGTGTGTGTGTGTGTGTGTGTGTGTGTTATGTCTGTCATTCTATTTTAGTGGGGTGTGTCTGTATAATACGTGTGTGTGTGCCTGTGTAACATATGTGCGTGCGTGCGTGTATGTGTGAGAGAGAGAGAGAGAGAGAGAGAGAGAGAGAGAGAGAGAGAGGCGTACATATTATCGGAAAGAGAGTGAATACAGACAAGAGAGAGAGAGAGAGAGAGAGAGAGAGAGAGAGAGAGAGAGAGAGAGAGAGAAATCCATGATGTTGATTATGTTGATATCTTCTGGAAACTAGGCAACTACAGACGCTAAAGTTGAAATGCTGGTCAACACTGCTGACCATTTCATTTCACACAGAGCCCTGTTACTAACCCTGTTTGATGGACGTCATTTTGGAACGAAAAGAAAAATGGCTGCATTCTTTTGGGGACAATATCCGGAAAGGCATGGGAATGGAGGGGATGAAGGGAACGAAGTGAAAACAGAATGGCATCCAATCAGAGGACGTTTGTATGTACGGTGCATGGCCAAAACTACATCATCGAAAAAGATTTTCTTTATGGATTCTTGTTCTTAAAGAGAACGTTTCTCTTTAAAGACAACATCTCTGTTGACTGCATCGAATGTGCTGTGAATTGTGCACGAAAAGAAACAAAACCAGAGACATGGCTCTTGAAATGTTCTCTTTGTTTCTCATCTTTGTCTCTTTCACTTGTTTACAAACGTGTCAGGCTAAATCATTTTTCAGTGCAGTATACTTCCACACGTCTGTTGGTCAGGAACAGCCAGAGAGGAACGGAGGGAAGGGAAGAGAATGGGAGCAGGGAGGGACATTAGCCTGACTTTCATTATCACTTGAGATACTGTGGTCTGGTTTAACATCGGCATGGTTCATGTGCATGCAAAAGGCAACAGCCTGTGTGTAACCACAGTTTGAAACTCGCCAGTTACGTGGCACTGGTGGTGCGATATTTAGCAAGCACCGAATGTCTTTGAAAACGGAGAGTAGAGATTCATCTAATGACAACTGCTATCCCTGTTGAACAAACTGGTGACATTCTCCTGTCAATCTTAACCAGCTCCAGTTTAAACCATGTGAATTTAAAACAGTGATCTGAAATAATACATTTAGTAAATGATCTAGAAACAGGTTTGCTACAACACACGCACTTAACCATTAGAGAATAATACAGCTCTTCTTCCTCTCCTCCCATTGAGTTGAGACTTAAGTTACACAGCTGCAGTGTTTATTATTCTGGTACCCCTTGGATTCCAGTGAACTCTGTCACCAGTGAACATTTTGTTGTTTGATGACTGGCATTTTTAGACAGACGGGTTTATATCGCTGAACTCACTTGATGAAGCTGATGCCATCTTCCACAGTATCAGGCAGAGTTCGGTGCAAGGTTTCTGGCAGGTAAAGGGCTGAAATGCCAGCAAGAAGAGCAAGTCCTCCAAAGACAACCAGCGGCACAGCTTGACCGAACCGTCCTCCGATATACAGACCCTGGGAAAACAAAAGGAAAACTATCGAGTTTCTAAAGTAAAACAATGCAAACAGGAGTGAATGCGTTGTCTTACAACTCATAACCTTGTGGTCGTTGGGTAATGTTTAAACATCAGCTCAGTACAATGTAATGTTAAAGTAGCAAACACCCCCTCCACATCCTCAGCGTGTACCCGGAAACAAATCATAAACGTTATTTGTTTCTTGATGTTAAACACAATGGAGGTCTGTTCTGCCTGAGAAAAGTCAACAAACAAGCAAATCACCAAAATATGGAATATTATAAGTAATCTGGAATCACTCTTTGTTGTTGTTGTTTTGTTATTGTTGGGTTTTTTATTTTAGCTAAATTAAGGATTTATTTTCTTTGCGCAATAAGAGATTACCAGACTTTAAAAATAAGCTTAAAAGAAAAATTACTATACCGCCGAACGAAAGAAACAAATAAATTATAAGATACAGTTTTCCAGTGAATTTTAGGTGATGACTTTTATTGCACCATATCGCTTCTGGGCAGTTCATATCAAACAAAACAATGAAGACTATCCTCTGTAGGAGTGGGAAGCTCGCTCACACAACGTCCACTCACGATCAATCAAATCAAACAAAAGAACATTTCTCTTTTTGATTAATGACTAAACTTATACATTTTTTTTACATAAAATTCTTTCTAGTGTGGTTTCAGATCATCACTCAGACAAATTTCAATTCGACGCATTAATAGGTCCTGATGGGACTCAAAATACCTTTTCTGTTCAAAGTTTGGCATCAACGGTGTTACACAATATAGTTTTTCTGCAAATAAAAGTTTCTGGTCCACACAGACCTGTAACAAATTTTCTTTCCTGGTTTCAGCCTCATCAAGCCACACAATCTTTTCAGTCTTTCCGACCTCAAGACAACTTACAGAAAAAAAAAAAAAAAACGAAATGTGCCTGTGCCCCTCTCAACAAAAAAAATAAACAAATAAAGTACACATCCCTACTGTCGTCTGGGCAAAAAGTTCCTAAATGGAAAAGAAAAACAAAATGAATCATGTTGTAAACACCATTTTAGAAAGTATCTTTATTTGAAGAATATTAATCGTCATCACTTTTTTCTCTCTGTTCATTTATGTTCACCACATATCACCTGCAGGTTTGCTGAGCATAGCATAGGCCTGGTTGTGGCCTTCACGCTTCTCTCTTACACCTCCCGTGACAAACAATGTTGTCATGGAAACAGGTCGTCAGCAAATACTATGAGACTGTACGAACTATGACACTGCTCCCCCTTCTCCTCCCGTCCCGTCCATTTTCCCCTCCCTTTAAAGCACTTCTCTCGACAACTTTTTGGAGCAATGAAGAGTCTAAAAACAAGCTATACATGATCCAGGACGATTACGTACCAGGTCTGCCACATAGGGTGACACTACACCCCCAGTTCGTCCCCAAGAAGATGTCAAGGCCAGGGCAAAGTTGCGGATGACTGTGGGGAAGATCTCAGCAGTGATGATGTAAATAGCTGTGAAGGATGCAGAGACTCCAAGCTTTCCCACCATGGCCAGAGCTGTCGTGACCCACTCTAACTCTGTGTCAACAATTAAGGCGGAATGAAAATAGGAGAGAAAGGGAGAAGAGATAAAGCAGCGGAGAGAGAGAGAGAGAGAGAGAGAGAGAGAGAGAGAGAGAGAGAGAGAGGAGAGAGAGAGATGTGGTTCAGTTTCAGTTTCATGATAGTCAACACAGTGTTTTTTCAGTCAGCATACAGGCCTCTTTCACATCGACAGATGAAATGTTTACCTGTTGGAATGATTTCATCATTCAGTGTTTTAATCAGGGCGAAATAATATCATCTGCAGATTACTGAGCAACTATTCTATTCGTAGTGTGAAGACTTAATTTTCAAATTGTTGTCAAGTTCGTGTAGGAGGCAACGAACGAAGTCACAATCCCAGAAATCTCCATTGATTGTGTCTTTCACTAGACAACAGAAATTACACCTGTTGCATTCATTTAAAAATGTGGTTTATTTGTGTAGTGAGGTAGATTTATAGGATGTTTTCATGGAATTTTTCTGTACGCAAACAAAAAAATATGTGAGCTGTCGTAGTTTAATTTTGGCCAAGATATTCAAACATTTCAGCTTACGTTCTCCATTGTTCATGCCTACTGCTAAAAGAAAGGACGACCAGTGACTGTACCTTTCCCTCCTAGAGACACGGTGAGTATGGTGGCCAGACAGGCCAGGCCTGCCGTCAGAATGAAACAGCAGTGAGATCGTTTCCTTCCCAGCCGCTCCAGCAGTACCCAGGCCACCACGTAACCAATCAGCTCCACCAGGGTGGATATGAAGAAGTTGACTCGCAAAATTCCGCTGAGGTTGCCCACGTTGAGAGTCAGACCGTAGTATGTCATGGAGACGACAAACCTGAAAGTAAAACAGTCAACATGCAGGTGCCAAACTGGAAATGAGGTGATCATGAGGACAGAGGTGGAAGGAGAAAGGGGACAATGAAGGAATGCAGAATGGAAGAAAGTTCAGACGATCTAAGATTTATTGTCTCTGTTTAAACCTGTTTTCTGTTTAAGCCTGTTTTCTGTTTAAGCCTGTTTTCTGTTTAAACCTGTTTTCTGTTTAAACCTGTTTTCTGTTTAAGCCTGTTTTCTGTTTAAACCTGTTTTCTGTTTAAACCTGTTTTCTGTTTAAGCCTGTTTTCTGTTTAAACCTGTTTTCTGTTTAAACCTGTTTTCAGGGAGATCTTCATCGCGCTTGGGTGGCGATGGTCCTGTGCCGCGCAAGACCAAGTCAAGGAGGAAGAAGGACGGACACAAATCTTTTAAAAGGTCCTCACTGTCTATGGCCCAGAGAGCAATATTTTGGCCCAACCTCGAGAAGGTGCCCACAATGCCCACAATAAAAACAGTTTGCCAGGCCACGGTTACCGCAGTCAGACAGCGCTCTATCACTGACCGCCTCACATCTCCAGAAGCCATCCCCTGTGACACAAGCGAGACCCGCCGTCACCCACAGGGCTGGAAGGTTGACTGCGTCAGCTGACACTGACCTCTCATATCAGTGTCCCTCGAGGGAGATCTAAAGCCTTTCCTTCAACACTCCCTGCTATTACTTCGCTGAGGGTGTCCTGCCTTCGGGGACAGAGCAATCTTTCAAACGGGTGCTGTGGAGAAATTCAAGTTCAGCCTTAATTCATCGATATCAGATAATCATCGCGACTACAAGAGATATAACAAATGGCAGCGATAATATATTGTGTTTTCCGTATCTTTGTCGTTAGCAGGCCTACTTCGGACTTTGTCTTCCTGCCCCACCGACAGGAATTACTGCCTCACGTAGAGTAGGGGGTGCGGGTAGGGTTGAAATGATTGGAATTTTCCAAATCTCTCTCTCTCTCTCTCTCTCTCTCTCTCTCTCTCTCTCTCTCTCTCTCTCTCTCTCTCTCTCTCATGCGGCGAATTCAAAACTGACGGTCCTTCAACCCAAAACACTGAAATTTAGCCAAAGAGGACACAGTAAAAATTGAGGTTCACCAGTTGAGAGAGATGATCACCGTCACGACCACCATCCTGGGACACTTCATCAGCTGTAGCGCCTTGATCGCTACCTGACGTCCGCCCCCGTCACTCTTCGGTTCTTCTGGAATTCGAAGCAGGCTCTCTGAGGTGGGAGAAAATGGCGTTTTGTTGACTGTGGCCATCTTCTGGAGCACTGTCATGGCTGCCTTCGTCTTCTTCTTTGTCAGAAGCCATCTTGGAGATTCTGGCAGCAGCCTGCACAGTTTCCCGATGTCATGTATAATGTGTCTGCCGGCACGCGCGCGCGCGCGCGCGCGCGCGCGTGTGTGTGTATGTGTGTGTGTGTGTGTGTGTGTGTGTGTGTGTGTGTGTGTGTGTGTGTGTGTGTGTGTGTGCGTGCGTGCGTTCGTGCATGCGTGCGGACGCGTGCGTGTGTGCGTGCTGTATGCGTGCGTGCGTGCGTGCGTGCGTGCGTACGTGCGTGCGTGCGTGCGTGCGTGTGTGTGTGTGTGTGTGTGTGTGTGTGTGTGTGTGTGTGTGTGTGATTATTCTTACACCACTCATTTCGTTTCTTCATTTATAGCCACATCTTTGTTTGTCTTGTCGCAGTCCCGGTACCAGCTATAAACAGGGAATAATCAATATCAAGACTCAAAGAGTTTCATCCTGTTGGCCCTTTCGGCGTGCAGAGAACAGCATAACAACAAAGTAGGCTGGATCAACACGAGGAATCAGGAATCAGGAAATTAGGAACTAAACACAGTTAGCCGTCACGCTTTTTAAAATCCCAATCTTCAGTAAACAATTGATTATGAAATGACAGGTCGTTGGTAAATAAGATCAGTGTTTTGTGACGCTTATTCGATATAATCGTACCTTATATCTTTAAAGAAAAAAACCTCCATTGGCCAACAACATTTTTGAAAGCATTAATGTTTTGTGTTCTTTTCGTGTCAGTACGTAATGTATTCCATAAAAGTGCAATTCTGTTAGTAGAGGATTTTTTTTCTATTGGAAAGATTATATTCGATAAATACTTTGTCTACATGTTCGTGGGATGTGAGGAGGTTCACTTCATACCATTCAGTTCAGTTTTCGTTATACAACCAGACATCCTTGGTCTCCTGTCTGAACTCCCCTGAGTCTATCCATGATCGAGTGCATTTTGACTGGTTGTGCTTTGCCATGACTTTGGAACTCTCGATTTTATCAATCATAAGTCACCGGACTTCGGGATGTTCGAAGAAAAATCAACGGAATTCTTGTTGGAGTTGAAGAAGACGTCCACATTGTGGAATCACTTTGAGAGTCCTGTTGAGATGGAATTGCGATCTTGCGCTGGAATTGAAAACATTGGACCCTGTCACCACAGTCAGCCTTTTCTGTCTCTAGAAGTGATTTAGTGAGAGAGTACAATCAGTTGTTATCATTCACTTCAGTCAGCGTTCTAAGTCCACCTCATCGGGAAGAGTGACTTGATTCTCCGTAACCAGTGGGCTGCGTGTAGGATCTAACCACCTCTACCACCAATACCCCAGATATCACAATACAATTTTTTTTTTTTTTAAATGCCCGTGTGATCAAAATATGCGTCGACTTATCTCCATCTGTGTTCACTCTTTTCTCTGTCCATCCACAAAATAAAACGAAGTTGACATGAAATCAATTGCTAGCTGATATGCATAAGTCGATTTTGTTAGGTCGTTGTTGTTGTTGTTGACGTTGATGTTGTTGTTGTTGTTTTCGTGTTGTTGGTGGTGGGGTTTTTTTGGTTTTGTTTTGGTTTTTTTTTTTATTTGATTGCTTGTTTGCTTGCTTGTTTCTTTCTTTCTTTGTTTTTGGAGGGGATTGGGGGGGGGGGGGTCATGAATAGCTCCAACAATTAACTGATGAATTGTCGTATTAGTATGTCGAGATAAGCAAAACGCCTAGTCGATAGTATGTCATACATTTTGCGTCATAGAAAAAATCCCTTGTATGAGCCCATGTCCCTGATCTGTTCCATGCGGAGTAGGACAACTGACCACCAGTGAGCCAGGCAGAAGAACGTGGGTGCCACACTGATGAGTTGCAGGTAATGCCACTGTCGCACCAGGAAGGAGATGGCATCAATGGTGAAGGGTCCCATCAGCCACACGATGGTCAGCAGGGACGCTGCCCGCGTTCGTTTCTCTGGACCCACCAACTCCACCACTGAAAGCAATAGGAAACAAAGTCTCAACAATGAAGATGTCGAGAATGTGACTGATTGAAGCAATCATCAAGGAGGTCAAGAACTCGGTCATTCACTCACTCAGGTATTTACTAGCCAAATAACCAATAACCCTTCCAGCCAATCATTCAGCCAACCAGATAACCTGCCATCAATCAACGAATCTGTAACGATTTCTCTCTCTCTCTCTCTCTCTCTCTCTCTCTCTCTCTCTCTCTCTCTCTCTCTCACACACACACACACACACACACACACACACACACACACACACACACACACACACAGAGATAGACAGAGAGAGCGAGAGAGAGCACACACAGACAGACAGACAGAGAGAGAGACAAAGAGAGATTGTTAAAATCAATTTTTATTTCCAGATTGAAAAGAATCTACACGACAACATCCAATGGAGAAACAAAAAACCCAACCAATTAAGTTTCAGTCATTAGGAGGAAAGAAGCCCAGCACACAGCACACTGAACCAACCTAGCACAAAACAAGACATGTAGACCGACAATCCGGCAGCCCCGTCAATGGCCCGATAGACCAGGAGGACTTCTATTCTGGGTGGGAAGGCTGAGGCCACGCCTACAGCCAGACCAATCATGGCGCTGATGTAGAACATCGTCTTTCGTCCAAACCTTCAACAGTGATAACAACAGCAAATAACAGTTCATTTTGCAAAATCTGCAACAGTGATAACAACAGCAAAGACCAGTTCATTTTGCAAAATCTGCAACAGTGATAACAACAGCAAAGAACAATTCAAATCGTAAAAACTGCAGCTGTGATAACAACACCAAAGAACAATTCAAATTGTAAAAACTGCAACTGTGATAACAACACCGAAGAACAATTCAAATTGTAAAAACTGCAACAGTGATAACAACACCAAAAACACTTCATTTTGCAAAACCTGTGACAGTGATAACAACACCAAAGTACAGTTCATTTTGCAAACCTGTATCAGTGATAACAACACCAAAGAACAATTCATTTTGCAAAGCTGTAACAGTAATAACAACACCAAAGAACAGTTCATTTTGCAAACGATGACAGTGATAACAACATCAAAGAACAGTTCATTTTGCAAACTATGACAGTGATAACGACACCAAAGAGCAATTCATTTTGCAAACCTGCAAGAATGTCAGCAAAACTAGAAAAGTGTCCATCCTGCCACGTTAATGCAATAGTGTTCTTTACAGGTGATTTGTGTAACCAAAGATAGATAGATCGATAGACAGACAGATAGATAGATAGATAGATAGATAGATAGATAGATAGATAGATAGATAGACAGACCGATAGATAGATAGATAAGCTTGTAGATAGATAGACAGATAGACAGACAGACAGATCAACATATGATAGATAAATGTATGTGAAGATAGGTAGATTGAGAGACAGACTGACAGACAGATAGATACATAAATAAAAAGATAGATAAGTAGATAGATAGATGGAGAGACAGATAGATAGATAAATCGAATAATTGATTGATTGATATCTGTACCTGTATATGGAGTGTGTGTGTGTGTGTGTGTGTGTGTGTGTGTGTGTGTGTGTGTGTGTGTGTGTGTGTGTTTGTGTGTGTGTGTGTGTGTGTGTGTGTGTGTGTGTGTGTGTGTGTGTGTGTGTGTGTGTGTGTGCAGTGTACAACAAGAGGAATGCTATATCTAACTTCCTTTCTTTCTTTCTCTATGTATCTATCTATGTATCTATAAATACATTTTCTTCATCTTCAATTCTTTTTTTTTTCAATTTCAAATCTTTGCCAAGTCATTATTATAATGATGGAAGAACTGTTAACCTGCACTTGTTTTCCCCACTACTTAATTGTTCAGCATTATATTGTTTGGTCAATCAGTGGGCGATTGCATCTCTTAGGAGATCCAAGTGGAGGTTGTTTTGCACAATTCTTCGCCACTGACAATGCTTGGGTTATTGAACAGCAGAGCTGACCACTTAGACTGTTCCATATCTTTTGATCTCCCTTGCATCCTTAAATGGATCCTCAAGCATAGGCTCAAAGATTGTCCCCTACATTTCATACTGTTTGCATAATGTTTTTTTAGTTTTTCAGCAACTTTTTTTCCTCTCCACACTTTCGTTTTGTTTTAATTACTACCTTTCGCTGGCTGCTTTGCGGGTGCTGTTGGATTCTCTTTTGAACCCTTGGTGGTGAGAACACCACAGAATTACGGACTGTGGTGTGTCTCTATTTGACGCCAAGAACACGGACACAATCAGCTGTGTCTCCCTGATGAGTCCGATCCAGCGGACGAAAGGCCCAGGAGCAGGCAATACATATAGATCTGCCTTCGAGGGGGATTGCGATGGTTCCCTCATGCAGTTAGTGAAGAGTTTTTATATTTAAAATATATATTTTCCCATTGTCTTCATCTTCAATTTTTTTTTAATTTCAAATCATTGCCAAGTCATTATTATAGTGATGGAAGAATTGTTAACCTGCACATGTTTTCCCACACTACTTAACTGTTCAGCATTATATGTATATATATCTACTTAATTGTTCAGCATTATATGTATATATATCTACTTAATTGTTCAGCATTATATATATATATATATATATATATATATATAATATCATCACTGTACCCTGACCTTAGGAAGCTCTCAACCAGTAAAAATTTGTCAAAAATATAAGCGTTGTACCCTGACAGCATTCGCTTCTTACTACTCTGCCAAGCACAGGTCAGTTCTTGCAGATCACATGGGTGACCGTTACTCTTTACAGAGGTAATGAAAAGCAGTCTCACACGCTGGAAGCCATTTGGGACTTACCAGTCACACAGGTAGCCAGACGCCAATATACCTGCCATAGAGCCAGCGAGAAACGCCATGTTCAGATGAGCTCGAACTTTATTTCTGTCGCATACCAGATCGAACTGCGCACACACACAAACCACACACACACACACACACACACACACACACACACACACACACACACACACACACCTATGAGCAAATAAATAAATACTGCAGAACACTGACGATGAAGAGAGAGAAACTGACAAGAGCGCAGGCCAGAAAGTACGTCCCGTTCATTTCTAAAGCTGCAATAACTCGACTTTTGGTCATTTTGATCCCCTTCTCCACCCCACCCCATCCAACACACACACACACACACACCATCCCCGCTCCCCACCGACAAATATGGCAGAGTTTCATTCCAAAGTAAAATTGGTCCTCCACAGTCCGTTTTGCGACTGCTTCCTCCTCTCCTACACCCACCCCTACCTCCTGCCAAAAAAAAGGAGAAAGAGAGAGATTGATTAGTAGTGGTTATGATATCAATAACCGCCAGGAGACCCTTTTTGGGAATCATGCCGGTCCCAAGCCCGGATAAAGGAGGACGATTGGGCGTGGGGCCAGCTACCCTACCCCGTAAAACAAAAACACAGCTACAGAAACGCCAACCAAGAATCAAACAGACACCTCAGCCCTGGGAAGGGATGGGTCTTCGACAAGAAGATGTATGACGCCATGTGGTGAAAGCCTGAAATCTCGGGAAACCACAAGGCCGACCGCCTTTCTTTCAACCAGGGCAGCCAGCATCGGAACATGGAACGTCAGGACCATGTATGAGACAGGAAAGACATTCCAGGTAGCGTCAGAGATGAAGAACTACAACCTAACCCTGCATGGAGTCAGTGAAATCAACTGGACACAGTCCGGACAGAAACGATTGACCTCGGGAGAGATGCTGCTGTACTCAGGACATGAAGAGGACAATGCCCCCCATACTCAAGAAGTCGCACTGATATTGTCTGATTGGGTGGAGAGCTCATGGCCCAAGATTCATCACGGCATCCTTCAGAACCAAGAAGAAGATCAACATGAATGTAATACAGTGCTATGCTCCTACAAATGACAGTGAGGAAACTGACAAGGACCAGTTCTACGATAGACTGCAGTCCATCATAGAAAAATTCCCAGAAAGAGATATCACCATCCTGATAGGGGACTTGAACGCCAATATCGGAAAGGACAACACTGGGTACGAGACCATCATGGAAAGCCATGGACTAGGGGACAATAACGAGAACGGTGAACGACTGGCAGACCTATGTGCACTCAACAACTTTGTCATTGGTGGCAGCGTTTTCCCCACAAGAACATCCACAAAGCCACCTGGGTTTCACCAGATCACACAACGGAAAACCAGATTGACCACATCTGCATCAACAAGAAAGTCAGAAGATCTATGCAGGATGTGAGGGCAAAGAGAGTAGCAGACGTGGCTTCAGACCACCACCTCGTTGTGACAAGGCTTAAGTTGAAGTTAAAGAAGAATTGAATGACGGCACATGCAGTACGACACAAGTACAACGCAGCTCTCCTGAGAGATACTAACAAGATCCAAGAATATAGAACAACTCTAGACAACAACTTTCAAGTACTGCAAGAACTACTGGAATAGGAAGACGGTACACTAGAGGACAAGTGAAAGGAGATCAAGGAGGCAGTAACATCAACATGCCAGGAAGTGCTTGGCCACAATAAGCACCAACACAAGGAATGGATCCTAGCAGACTGCCTATACAAGATCCAACAGAGGAAAGAGAAGAAAGCGGCAATCAACAACAGCCGAACAAGAGCAGAGAAGGCCAAAGCACAAGCAGAACACACTGAAGCAAACAAACAAGCAAAGAAGAGCATCAGAACAGACAAGAGGAAATATGCAGATGATCTAGCAACAGAAGGCGAACAAGCAGCAAAACAGAAAAATATGAAAGGACTGTATGACACCACCAAGAAGCTGGCAGGAAAGTACAGGAGGCCTGAACGACCAATAAAAGACAGAGAGGGAAGACAACTCACAGGAGAAGAGCAGCAGAAGAACAGAAGGGTTGAGCACTTCGAGGAGCTCTTGAACAGACTATCGCCAGAGGACCCTCCAGACATCGAAGAGACTGACTCAGACCTGCCCATAGACTGCGGGGCACCAACCAAAGAAGAAATTGGAAAGGGCATCAAACGGTTGAAGAACGGAAAGGCGGCAGGACCTGACAACATCCTCGCAGAGGCACTGAAGACAGATATAGAGACCACAGTAGAAATGCTTTGGCCTCTCTTCAAGAGGGTCTGGGAAGACGAGCAAGTGGCAGCAGACTGGAAGGAGGGATACCTTCTCAAGATACCCAAGAAAGGCGGCCTTAGCAACTGCTAAAGAATCACACTGCTGTCAGTGCCAGGAAAGCCTTTGACAGCATAGACCGAGACACCCTGTGGAAGCTTCTCCGACATTACGGTGTGCCGGTGAAGATCACCACCATCATCAGAAACTCGTACTAGGCTCTGACCTGCAGAGTCATCCATGGAGGGCAGCTCACGAAGGCATTCCAAGTGAGGACTGGCGTCAGACAAGGTTGCCTGCTTTCACCATTTCTATTTCTACTGGCAATCGACTGCTCAGAGAAGACATGGGATCCAGTGGACAGCCTGGACGCAGCTCGATGACTTGGACTTCGCCGACGACCTGGCACTAATCTCTTACACTCAACAGCAGATGCAAGAGAAGACAAGCAATGTAGCAGCCACATCAGCACAAGTAGGGCTCAACATCCATAAAGGCAAGAGCAAGATTCTCAAGGCCAACGCTGTCAGCACCAACTCGATCATGCTGGACAGCGAGATGCTAGAGGAGGTAGAAGTCTTTACCTATCTGGGCAATGTCATCGACAAGCAGGGGTGTACAGACGCCGACGTCAGAGCAAGGATTGGAAAGGCCAGGGCAGCGTTCGTACAGCTACGGAACATCTGGAGCTCCAAGGAACTGTCAGTCAACACCAAATTCAGGCTCTTCAACACCAACACCAAGGCAGTTCTTTTGTACATAGCGGAGACCTGGAGAACTACAGTCGTCACCACCAAGAAAGTGCAGGTGTTCATCAACAACTGCCTGCTCAAGATCCTCCGCATCCAATGGCCAGACACCATCAACAACAACGAGCTCTGTAACAGAACAAACCAGCTGCCCGCAGAACAGGAAATCAAGAAACGACGTTGGGGCTGGATTGGACACACTCTGCGGAAGCCTGCAAACAACATCAACAGACAAGCCCTAACGTGGAACCCCCAAGGAAAACGAAAAAAGAGGACGGCCAAGGAACACTTGGCGCAGGGACCTGGAAGCAGACATCAGGAACATGGGGATGACTTGGAACCAGCTGGAAAAAAGAGCCCAGGACAGAGATGCCTGGAGGTCCTTAGTTGGCGGCTTGTACCCCAGGAGGGGTAATAGGCGATGGTGATGATGATGATGATGATGATGATGATGATGATGATGATGAAGAGAACTATAAAATGCCGATTCTGGCTCACCCACCTCCGCCAGCTCCAACCGGCTAAAGCCGGTTTCGCTGCTGCTCCGGCGGGCGATCCAGAATAGGCATTTTATAGTTCTCTCTATAAGTAAAATAAATTCTTAAATAAGTTATTATACAAGTCATCATCAAGTTCTTAACAAGTACTTAAATAACTTCTTTTATTAGCTAAATAGATTTACAAACAAACATAATGTGTAGGATTATCTGTTTTTAATACTAATTTAGAAAACTTTCGAGACTTAAGTTTTTGCTTAATCCTTCGTTTTTCTTGATCGTTTTCAATAACATCGTTTTCTTTCATACATTCATCAAATGCATCTCTATCTTTCATGTGGAATAAAACCACTGTCTTTAACTGTTCTCTGAAGTCTTTTAAAACTGAGTTATATTTTTGACATAAAATCCACACACTTATCCCAGCATGTCTTCCACTGAAAGCCAGTTTTGATAAAGTGTTTCTTTTTTTGACTATATCCTTTTCTGCCGAGCAGTCATCAATAATAAATAATGTTTGAGTTCCCTCAAACTGTCTATAAAAGTGTTCTAAACACTCACTCAGTTTATTGCTGGGATCAACTAAATATATGTCATCATCCGTCCATATAAACCTTCTGTCGTGATATGCTTTGTTCCATTTGAGTGTTGGACAGAAAATTACAATATGATCAAAATTATAACTATAAACTGTTTGTAATAGGTCGAGGACAAATATTGTTTTTCCACAACCAGTCTGCCCACAAATCAATGAACAATGAGGGGTTTTTGTCATAAAGTTTAACATCGGCACTGACACCAAAGTTGTCTGCTCCATAGTTTTAAAACAGAATTTAATCTAATCCAGTTATTGTTTTTATCATACTCTCTGTCAAAACTTGTTCAGTATAATAAAACCCTATAAGGCCCAAATGTGTAAGATTAATCCAGTTCAGTTCTGTAAGATCGTTTCTATTTAGACTATTATCAATTTTGTTGCTTGTTGTCATGACCTTAATATCCTCGCCATTGTAAAGAACGACGACAGTAACTTTAAGTTTGTCAACGTCTAAGTTTTGCCAGCTAATAAGAATTCCTTTCATAAGATTGTCACTGACGCCCAGAGCTCCATTTCTCGCCTCATCTTTTAAGACAGAAATTTCAAATATCATTGTGAACGTGTCTCCTAATTTCATGCGTGGAATGAACTGTAATTTTGTTGTAGCTTCTTTTAAAACTGATTCTCTTCTGTGGAGGACGTACTGTTTATACTCAAACGGCTTTATTTCTATCTCTCTCCGACTGTTGTTCTCTGGCATAAGACTTACATGTAAAGGGCCAGAGTTCAATGCTTTTCTGAAACTTTTTTGACGGTCAAAAAATGTAAATGGACTTAAGAATTCAAATTTTATGTCCCATTCAAAATATGGTTCTAAGTGCCATTTACTGTCAGTTTTTCGAACTATTTTATATTCATACTGACCCGCATTATTTGCTTCTACATTGCGTAGTTGTTCTAGTTTAGGAAACCTTTTGCTGTCGCTAACCTCTTTGCGTTTATAATAACCATCTTTAGTGTACTCAAAACCATACAAAGTGCCTATCTCACCGTTCTGTTCAAAGTCCTCAACGTCTGCAAGGTCTTTTAATTCTAAAGTTATACATCTTACAGGTGCTAATGTGACCCCCGAATCGTCTGGTCCACGTGACATTTTTTAAAACAACGTATTATTTTATTTCCAAAACAATGTGCAGGCCGTCACATTTGACGACTTTTCCTGTTTGGTCTTTGATTTTTATATTAAATGATCCAAACCTCCCACAAGCTAATTTTTTAAACTGTAAGTTGGGGAATTGTATAAATTCATAATCGCAATATGTAGCTTTACCTGATGGAATAGCTCTTAAAACAGTTGAGGGCCTTCCATCATATAAGTTTTCATCAGTGCTCAGCTCATCCAAATGTACATAGAGTAATGAATGTAAGGCAAGATCGAGCGGATTTTTTCCCACATAAGTAGACTCTTTATTTAAAACTATAAATAAATCATGTGTAAAGCCTAACATTTTAGCTAGCTCTTCATCAAACAAGTATCTTTCGTTTTCTTTTTCAGATTTGAATGTTAACATTGTTGTTAGATTTGCATTGTTAAGTTTGAGAATAATGTTGAAATTACTCAACTCTTCTTTCAGTGAGCAAAACCCGTAATAACCATCAGGTATGGTTAACTGGCTAGCTACGTTTCCTCCATAGCCAAGTTTTTTAATCTTATTATTTTTTTGGGCTTCGCTTATATTAAACCATACGACTTTGTAAAAAATTTCATGGAGTGCGACCCTTTGGGTTCCGCAGTTATTATCAATAGCATATTCTAAAAACGAAGGACTGTCTTGAGTTGTTATTGTTACAAACATTTTTAAAACAAATTTAAAAATGAGTGCATTCAAATATACTAATGCAAAATATTCTGTCGGGCCGCACTACAATCTTAAAAATATAACAACTGACACCCTTGACATTTCTGTGACTCAGTCTGACGCCTTTCAAGTAAAGGTTAGTACTCCATTGGATCGTTATCTTAACCCTCCTATTAAAAACGACTACATCCCGAAAGTGTGGTTCAGTCATCCGATGCAGTTTTATCAGAACCAGTTAAACTTTGCTGTGTTTTGCGCATCAACTGGGTGTGGAGTGTCGTATGCTGATCATTTAAATCATCCTGATCCTTTGGTGAGGTCAGTGTATAGATTTCATTTCTATTACACCTTCAGACGTATTTTATCTGAACTGCAAGCGCCATTACCAAATGACAAAACGTTTAATCCATTCAGCAACAGAATAGATTACAAGGCTTTTGAAAGGATCTGTAACGAATTTGATATTGACCCAAAGACAGACTTTAGACAAAAGTTGGATCTTAATCATGGTTTAGGCACCCTTTATTTTTGGGGCGTGCACAGAAAGTATAACTATGATTACAATCCTCCTTACACATCTTTCTCTTCAGGCACAACTGTTCACCTCGGGTCCATAGAGCAAGAGCATAAAACAGCATGGACAACATTTATTTTGGATACTTCTAAGGGCCTAACAAAAGCGGGAATAGAACGAATAAACGACTCTATTCGTACTTATGTTTGGTGTTTGCTAGGTTCGCAAGTACAAACGAGATCAAACATAATTGATCCTTCTACTGGCTTTGACGCCCAAAAACAGTATTTAGCAAATTTAGAGGACTCCATTAATTCTGCAGTTGATTTACCTTCAAGTATTAAAAGGTACCAAAATGTTTTGCAATACGCAAGATCGAAAGTAGACTTCGCCGTTGGCACTGGTTTATACATGCTGCCTTCCGACCTCAGACTTCAGATAGGAACAATAATAAACTATAATAATGAAATCCTTGTGGCTGGTAAAGAAGAGAAGGTCGGAAAAAACGACATAAATTCTAAGCCAGCAATAGCAATAAAAAAAGAAGCCCCAATCCCCGTGGCCCCCTCTAAACCCCATCCAATCCCCCCCTCAAAACCCCAACCAATCCCCATGGTGAATAAAAGCGACCCCCATGAATATGAAAAGACGGCACTTGTTATTGGATTAACTGCTCTAGGATTACTTGGTCTTTATCTTACTATAAAGTAACCCAACTATTAAGACAACTAATGTCCATAAGTGCTCAGCCATAAAGCCAACTACTTTACTTGCGGCAGACAAAAGCCAGCTAACGATCCCTCCTATTATACCAGGCAAAGAATCTATTGCCTTACTGGCTAATTTTTTTTAATAAACTTGCAAGATGATCAAGTTGTTTTTTTACCCATGATTTATCGGGTGGAGGAGATGGTGGCGGAGGCACTAACCCTTGCCCACCGCCGCCTGTAATAGCCAACACCAGTGTACTTATTGCAAATCCTAAGGCTGTTATAACACTTGCTAATGTGACACCTTGCTCTCTAAACAGTGTTCTTATTCGTTCTGCTAACGTTGTGTCTTCATATAAAATTCTGTTGATGGTTTCTCTTATTCTGCTCACTTGAGTTCGTAATTGTTCTCGGTTAGTAGGCAACACTTCTAGTCTTGCTGATCTCTCTTGTTCAAGATCTTTTAGTCTTTGTGTTATTCTTTCTTTAACACCAGGTCCTAAGTTGTGGTCATCAGCCTCAACTAGTTTTTCTTTTTCTCTTTTTATATGCTCATCTAGTTCACCCAGTTTTGCTAAATTGTTTGTTAATTCGCCTCTGATGCTTCTCAAAGCATGATCAAGGGCCGTTATTTCTCTCATAGGTAGCGGCGGATCGTGCATAGTTTTTAATGCTTCTGAAAAACTGGTTTCTGCTTGTATTATTTCGTCTGCTGTTGGGCTTAAATCTTTAAGTTCCATGTTTTGTATTTCTGTTGGGAGTTCTTGTAGTGTGTTTTGAAGTTTAGCAACTGCTTCCCTATCTAATTTTGGTTTAGTAATGCCAAGGCGACTTTGTTCGCTCACACTGAGCCTTTGTCTAATTGTACTCTTTTTTAAAAACTTTGATGAGTCTGGTTTAGTTGTAAGCTGAACAAGTTGTCCTTCGTCGTTTCTCACAAACAAATGGTCATCTTTTGTTTCAAAATCATTAGGGTCTATAAATTCGGGAGGTTCTTGGCCTAAACTTTGATAAAATGATTTTACCTTACTTTCTGTTAATTCACGCCGCAATGATTGTAATGGATGTGTCAAAGGTGTCATTTCACTCATGTCGTCTCCAGGATCAAAAACATCATAATCTTCAATGCCTGCCATGTTTTTAAATAATTAACTTTTTATTTTGTTTTATAAAAAAATGTCACAAGCATATGGCTCAATTCTTGACCCGCATAGAAGACTGAAAGAGCCCTTTGGCGTGAAGGGAAATAAACAGAATATTATTGTTCCAAATAATCCATCTACTATTGATTCAGATCAAATTCTTACTGTTAAATTTCCAGACCTAGGAGCAGATGAAGTGATTGTACCAGGCTCTGCCCGACTTACTTTCAAAATAGATCTTGAATCAGCAACAGATCCTAACAGGACAGTAGTTCAGAATCTGGGACGGGCAATCGTTAAGAAAATTTCTATAAAACTTGAGGGGCAAGAAATATTTTCTTTACACAATGCAGACATATTTTTAATCTATTGTGATCTATGGCTAACCGCGAATGAAAGGGCTGACCTCGCGTTTCAAGGAATCGAAAATAACGAAGCACTAAAACACAGAATAGACGCCGAAGATGCTAAAGACAGTAACAAGGCTGAAGCTGTAAGTTTTGCTTATGGAAATCGCTTTTCTATACCCTTAGATTTTGAGTTGTTAAAAGCACATGCGCCATACTTTCAAGGAGCATTAAAAGACAGATTGTCATATGAACTAACTTTTAATGAATACAAACGTGTCATTAAATCTACAGACTCTAACGCAAAGTACAGCATTTCTGACATCTCGTTAGAGTTTGACATTGTTAGCAACCCTAACTTAGCAAGGCTAATTGAGCAACAATATCAGTCAAAATTAGCAATATATTACGAAAGAGTGATTCATCATACTAAATATCCTAAAAGCAAGGCAGACGCTATATGGAACTTTAGTTTTAGCACCTCAGCAAGATCCCTTAAAGGTATTTTATTGCTATGTGAAGATGAATACCCATACGAAAGACAAACTGAAAAGTTTGTTAATCCTAAAATAACGAAAGTACAATGTTCAATTGAGGGCAGTCCTAATCAAGTCTACAGTAGTGGGCTTAAACCTTATCAGCATTTTGACGAAATAAGAAAATATTTTGGAGGCGGGAGGTCTAGATGTCCAACAGTAGACCTTGTGTCTAAAGATCTACACCTTCACAGTGTTAGACTTGATGATTATTTAACAACGA
The DNA here is from genome assembly GCA_033310375.1 of Conus canariensis. Lineage (NCBI taxonomy): Eukaryota > Metazoa > Mollusca > Gastropoda > Neogastropoda > Conidae > Conus > Conus canariensis. Next base: position 14,466,894 of record CM065716.1, on the reverse strand, counting down.
AATACGGTTTATGGATTGACCTAAGGTCAACAGAGGATAATCAGTTGCATGGAAGCGGAAGATCTGTTAAAGACCAAATAACCATTCAAATTGATAAAAAGAAAGAGAGTGATGCCCCGATTAATGTATATTTGTTTTTAATATATGATGCGCAGCTGAATATTCAAGACAACAGATTAAAAGATATACAATATTAAATTATTTTTTGTTTTTAAAAAAAGCATGCCTGTTACGACTTATCCAAAAGTGCCTACAGAAGAGATAGTAGGCAACATCGACTCCAGGGTCGTCTCTGACATAAAAACTTTCAGATTAACCAACATTACACAAATGCAAACCCAACTAGAGCAGGACCTTTCAAAATACAGTAAAACCAAACGAAGGTATTCTGCTGCCTTTAATGCTGTTACATATATTAATACTGGAGCATCGGCGGTTAGTGCTCTATCAGCAGGAACAAGTGTAGGTCTCTTAGCAACAGGCGTAGGTGCGCCAGCAGCTTTACCTCTAGGCGGTTTGTCTTTAGCTTTTGGCCTGTGTTCAATAGCTGTAAGTGCTGTCAGCAAAAAAATAAAAGCTAAACTCCAAAAGCACACAGCTATGGTTCAACTAATAACAGCTAAACTTAGTTCCTTCAAACTGATAATTGATAAAGCACTTGCTGACTCGAACATCACGGATGAAGAATTTAGTCGCCTACAGGCTGATTTTGAGGACTACAAAAGACAAAAGTTTGATCTTCAAAGAAAGGCAAGAGCAACTTTTTCTCAACAGCCAGACACTGACCAGATAAAAAAGGAATGCTTAAAAAAAGTAAACGAGACATTAAACTCTGTTCTAAACAGCTCACATTAACAACACCAAAGGGCGTTTATACTTTAGTTTATGAGTCTAAGCACAAAAAGACCGTTGATATTGATTCTGATTAACTTTTATTTTTTGATTTAAATAAATATTTTGAGTTAGAAAAGAAGCTCAAAATGGAATACACTGATTTTGATTCTTGGTTTGATGCAGAAGAGAGTTTGTCAAAAGCTTTGAAGGATACAAATATAGAAGTTATTAATCCAACAAATGTGTTAGAAAGCGTTGAGTATGCTATTTCTCAAATCCCCAATTATTTAGCAATAAACCCTCCAGTTAAAGTAAGGTTAGTTGTTTTAGTTGATTACATAACAATAAGCGAAGAAAATCTAGAAGTCTGGGTCTCAACTAAACAGCAGACTATTCTTTCTTATAATGATTTAACGCCTGATTGGGCAGAACAACTTCTTACTCAGTTTAACGACGCCTCTGAAGCAGCTAAAATGAGAGGCTCTGGTTGGTCAGAGGGTAAAGTATTAGAGATCAGATTAAAACAGGCTAAATACGAACCAATTATAGGAAAGTCTTTTATTCCTCTACCATCAGAATTAGTTGCAAAGTGAGCGGTTCTGAACATAAAGAATTCAGATAACAAATGTTTTATGTGGTGCGTTCTTGCTAGGCTACACTTTGTTAAAAAAAATGCAGAGAGAGTTACTAACTATTTACAGTGGGCTAATGATCTTAACTTTAACAGCCTTGAATTTCCTATGGCTGTAGACAAGATTGATCAGTTTGAAAAACAGAATCCACCAATAACTGTTAATGTCTACACATGGTCTGTTAAATCAGGTCTTATACCAATTAGAGTGTCAAAAAACAGTCCATCAATAGGAGAACCAGCCAGGAGTCATGTAGACTTACTCCTAATGCAAAGCCTTAATGGGTTGCACTACACGCTAATACGCACAATGAGTAGATTACTAGTTCATACTACAAAAAATGGACACAAACAAGAATTTTGTAGAAAATGTTTAACAAGAATTCCGTCCGTTCAAGCTGCGAGCGAACATGTAAAACATTGTCTCAGTCCAGTGGACTGCAATACAGAACTAATTATGCCAAGAGAAGGCAGTAAGGTTAGTTTTAAGAATTACAAAAAACTCCAGAGGTCGCCATACGTTGTTTACGCAGACTTCGAGTCGCTTATTGTTCCTTATGAAGGACCAGCTCCAAAACATTTACCAAAAACAGTTATAATGAATAATCACCAGATTTGTTCATATGCTTTTATTGTTGTTAGGTCAGATGGTGAACATTCAAAGCCAGAATTATACAGAGGACCACATGCAGCAAAACATTTCTTAAAACGCATGCAAGAAGTTCGTAATGTCTGTTCTAATAATCTAGTCCTATCCGATCTTAAGATGACCCCTGAAGATCAAGATCGCTATGACTCAGCCACTCACTGTTGGATTTGTGGATTAGAGCTAACCCCTGAAAGTTTAACAGTAAGAGATCATGATCACATTAGCGGAGAATTCAGAGGAGCAGCACATAACAATTGCAATCTTCAACTAAAGTTTGATCCTAGGACTTGGAAGCTGCCTATATTCTTTCATAACTTGCGAGGTTACGACTCTCATCTTATATTGCAAGCAGTAACTAGCGCCTTTAGGGTGTCATGCATTGCGCAGTCATCAGAAAAGTACATGTGTTTCACTTTAAATAACCTGTCTTTTTATGACTCTATGCAACACCTGATGGGTTCATTAGAGTCACTAGCAGGATCTTTAAAGTCCTGCCCAATAACGGAAGAATATTTTGACCCAACGGTGATTAGAAAGGGCGTTTATCCTTATGAGTACATGAACAGCTGGGAAAGGTTTGAAGAGCCAACCCTTCCGCCTAAAGGTGCGTTCTTTTCTAGTCTTAGAGGAAAGGACATCAGTGATTCTGATTATTCTTATGCTCAAGAAGCGTGGCAGAAATTAGACTCTAAAACAATGGGAGACTATCATGATTCCTATTTAATGGCGGATACCTGTTTGTTAGCAGATGTCTTTGAAAATTACAGAAAGACCTGCATGAAACATTATAGTCTAGATCCTGCGCATTATATTTCTGCGCCCGGGATGAGTTGGGACGCATTCTTAAAATTTACTGGTGTACAGATTGACCTGTTGTCTGACCTACCAATGCTTCAGATGATTGAAAACGGATTGCGTGGCGGAATTAGTATGGCGTCTCACCATTACTGTAAAGCAAACAACAAATATTTGGATGACTATGATCCAAGTAAAACTTCTAACTATCTTATGTATTTAGATGCAAACAATCTGTATGGTTGGGCTATGAGTCAATCACTACCGTTACGTAACTTTAAAATGTACACAGGACTCAAAGACACTCAAAAGTTTTTAAAATGGCTACCTACTCTAGAAGCTGATCGTAAAAGAGGTCTCATTCTAGAAGTTGATTTAGAATATCCTCATGAACTTCATGATTACCATAATGATTACCCATTAGCAGCAGAAACCCTAAAAGTGTCAATGACAGAACCACCTAAACTTGTGCCTAATCTTCGTGACAAAAAAAATTATGTCTGTCATTACAGACTTCTCCAATTTTATTTAAGACATGGTTTAAAGTTAACAGCAGTTCATCGTATAATTGAATTTGATCAAGAACAGTTCATGAAACCATACATCATGAAGAATACTGATCTCAGAACTAAATCCGCAGATGCTTCAGAAAAAGACTTTTTCAAGTTGATGAACAACAGCTGTTTTGGAAAGACTATGGAAAATCCGCACAAGCGCAAAGATGTTAGATTGGTCACTAGAGAGAACGAAGCAATTAAGCTGGTGTCAAAACCAAATTATCAAGACTTCAGAAGATTTCATGATCAGCTTTTTGGAATAATGATGAAAAAAAAGAAAGTCAAATTGGACAAACCTGTTTTTTTGGGTTTACTGTTTTAGAATTATCAAAGCTTTTGATGTTAGAATTTCTTTACGACTACTTTAAACCCTTGTATCCAGAGTCCAGAGTTCTGTACACAGATACAGATTCTTTTGTAATCGACATCCCTACTGAAGATTTTTACAAAGATTTAGAAACAGAAGTAGCAAAAGAGCATGCCGGATGGTACGACACATCTGATTACCCTAAAGATTCACCTTTGCATTCAGTTATTAATAAGAAGGTTTTAGGTAAGATGAAGGATGAATTATCTGGAGGTGTGATCAAGGAGTTTATTGGTTTAAGGTCAAAAATGTACAGTCTTGCTAGCCAAACAAAAACTGTTAAAAAAGCAAAGGGAATATCTCGCAGTGTTGTGCAGTCAAACATATCGCATGATAACTACAAAGAAGCATTGTTCAATAAAAAGACTTTTCATCATGACAATTACAAGCTGCGATCTAATCTGCATGAGATTAACACAACAGTTGTAACAAAACGGTCTCTTGACCGCACTAACACAAAAAGAGTGTTTGTTAAACCAGAGTATTCATATGCAATTGGGCACTGGAGGACATTTGGTCAAGCGCAATTAGATACTCAGTAATTTCTTTATCCAGTATAGCTGGATTATTTGTGGTTGTTGTTTCAAGATTTTTGATTTTTTCAAAAATATTTAGGATCAATGGGTAGTTTATTCTTTATCATTGTTTTAATAATAAATTTATACGCAAATAATTTTTTTTGAGCTTCCATTTTAAACTCAAATGTATTTGCCTAAATTAACTAAGCGACTGGAACTGTGTCTGGCGGGATTATCTGCAGTTCTTCCTTCACAAAAGATCTTCGGGGGGCTGGTCGTTTTGTTGTGTCAGTTTCTCGTAAATAATACACGGGCGGATTCATTTTCACAATTTTTTTTATCTCATATGGATCAACACTCCAAACTGGATCTGTTGCCCTGATGCGAGTGTCCCCTTCCGCTTCTCCCGGTGAATAAAGGTATCTCACTTTTAAACCAAATGGTAATAGTTTGCTGGATGAAGACTCTTCAACAACATTTATTCGTTTGGTTTTGATTGCTTGTACTGGTTTTAGCCCTTTAAATTCTTCATTATTCATTGCGCGCAAAACTGAGGGCAGTCTTTTTACCCATTCTGTGTTGCGAGAATTGTCAATCAGCTCTCTGTGATACTGGTAGGAGAAAAGTCTTTCAGATAACTGTTTGTTAAAGTTTTCAACCAAAGCCTGTGATCTGTGAACACCCGGAATGCCTCTTTTAATGGTAACTCTATGTTTTAACAATAATTGATTCACTTGACCTTTAAATTCTTTTCCGTCATCGACTTGAATCATGCGAGGATAAGTTAAGGGTCCTCGTTGGTATATCAGCTGTATGGCAACAGCAACAGCAGAAGCACTCTTTTGTGTTAATGGTTCCGCATCTTTGTATCTTGAAGCTATATCAATGACTGTAAGTGCGTACTTAAATCTTTTTCGTCTAATCGTATCATGGGGTAAATATAGAAGATCCATTTGATGGGTGTCGTTTGGAGTTATATTCACAAAATGTGGTCTCTGTATTCGTTTAGGCGCAGGTAAATAAATTTGCCAAATCGCTTGTTTAGATAACCATTCTTTTGCTGTTTGTTCACTGACTCCTGCTGCTTGGCTTAGCTTTTTAATTGCAGTGATTCCCTTCCAATATCCTTTTGGCGAATAATAGATTTTGTACATTTTTATTCAGCCAATACTTTGTGCAACAAAATACACAGCGGTCATACCAAAGACAATAAACAATATTTCTTGCATCTTTTGTTTTTCTGATGGTTGATAGTAATCGCTAAATTTTGGTGGGGGCAATGTTTCAACTTGTTGGCCTGTTACTAGAAAATATTCTTTGATAGCCTGGTCAACATCTTTAAATGTGTAAGCTGCATGTCCCTGTTGTTTAAGTCTGTCGTTAATAAAATCTAACTGCTCCATTCTTTGCTTTTCATAGGTGTCTTGTGCAGCGGCTAGTTGCTCCATAGCTCTGTTATGTCTTTTTCTCTCATCGTTATTTGTAGTTTACTAAACGCGTAATTACTTCCGCTGAAAGCAAGCGCGTTGACCACTGCGCCGCCTATCATCATTACGAGTGAAGCCATTTTTATAAATGTATTTTTTTACATATTTATATTTTCTGGAATTATTCCTTGCTTAACTAGAAAGTCTTTCGTAGCAAATGAAGCTGTAATAATAGCAATCAGTTTTGCTGAGTCTTCAAAATCTAGCTTGCCAAGATCTGCTGGTTTTATTTTTAACAAGCTTTTACCAAGCATTGTGTATCCTACACTTAGACCTCCAATAACAGCAGAATGGTATACGAGGTTGGCAACAGTTTTTTCGGTGCTCATTTTTTAAAAATAAAATAATATTTATTATTAATAAAACATGAACTGCGATGATTTACTACAGCTGCAGGGCAGCCTAAACCTTCCTGAACTTATGATTACAAATAATCAAGTTGATGACCAAGCTATTATGCGCCAAAAGGAAAGGCTGTATTCTTTGGCGGCGTGTGGAAAAACAAAACAGTACCTCGGAAATGAATTCAGCATAGAACAGATTCAACAGATGTCGCCGCAAGACATTGTAAAGTATCACAACAGGTATGAAGCGCAACTGGGGTCAAGAATGGTCAAAAGTGTCGGACAAACTGTTCTTAGTTTGTACACTAAACTCGTTAGTAGATTTGCGCCCATTGATTCTGAACAAGATTTTATGTATGATTTAACGCAGGATCCAGTTTTAACAAAGTCATTAGAGTCTCTAGGATGTGATCTATATTACAGATTTGGAACATTATTGTCGCCAGTAATTATGGGGTTAATTACGTTTAATCATATAGATTTTATTTCCCTTAAAAATGACCGAGCAGAAAACGTTGATGGAGAAAGTGACCCGTGAAAAGAATCCTGGGCGCGTTGAAGCAGGGAAAAAATTAGCAGAGTGGAACAAAAAAAGAAAATTAGAGTTACAACATATAACTCATAATGAAAAAACACCAGTTGTGCCAGAGCCACAACAAGAACAAGTTGTTCCCGCAACATCATCATGGATTATTTGGATTAAAAGAGTTAGCATTTTTGGCGTCATTGCTGTTGGTGGGGGTGGTTATTACGTTTATAAAACATATAAAGAAAGACAGCAAAAACCAAAGCAGTCCAAAAAATCACAGCCACTAAATACAAAATCTGAACAAAAAAGAATACCAGAACTGCCAACAACAAAAGATCATTTTGATCCATTTGATATGCAGTAATATTTCAAGAACTTAATAAATAATTATAAGTGACTTGAATAAGAACTTGATAACGACTTCATGACGACTTGATGAAAACTTAAATAAGAACTTGATAAGAACTTGATGACGACTTGATAAGAACTTAATGACGACTTGATTAAGAACTAGATTAAGAATTTGGGGTAACTTGATTAAGAACTTGGGGTGACTTAATTAAGGACTTGGGGAAACTTAATTAAGGACTTGGGGTGACTTAATTAAGAACTTAATTAAGGACTTGGGGTGACTTAATTAAGGACTTGGGGTGACTTAATTAAGGACTTGGGGTGACTTAATTAAGGACTTGGGGTGAAAAGTGGAACTGGTAGGACCACTTGTCATTTGATATGTCAGCCACTTGCTTTGTGACTGAACAGGATGTGCCTGGGCGCTGAGCAGTGATTCGTTGTCGGGCTGGCCTGCAACTACTAGTTAAGCGCGATGAAGAACAGAGAAAGAGGCAGCTCACGCTATAGCAAAGAACGTGTTAGCGCACGCCCGCTCGTCTGTCCTAGTTACAGGAGCCACTACATCCTGTTGGCTCGCTGCTAAACTTGGACGTTCACGCATGAACGACGGTAGGTTCTCGTTTTTCTTTCTCCCCCACCTTCCAAAAAATTAATACTTCTCTTTGGCTTAGGAGGTAAAGAACCAGGCTCGCCTGATTTTCTTTCGTTTAAATACTCCACCATAAGGCCGTAATAAAACATATGATCATCTATAGAAAAAAGCTGTTCCTCTGTAAACAATACATGTCCGTCTGCATTGGAAGCCATGGCTAAAATGGCCAGCTCTCGCGGACGCGGCAGCCTCGACGTGGTAGTGCCGACGTGGCAGCCTCGGATTCAAGAATGTTCGAGAACATTACTGGCCAGCTGCGCGCCGCGAGCTTGGTGAGAGCAGTGGGCCCGCGAGACGTGTTTTATTGATTTTTTGGTCGGAACATAGCGAGACACACACAGTCGGTAAAAGGGCCGCTCAGCCTGCTGACTTACTGCGACGCTATCATTGTGTTGTCTTGGTCTTGCAAAAGAAGCTGACAATCAAGTCTTGCAAAAGAAGCTGACAATCAAACGACTGGTGGTCGAGTGTTTGAGGGAACGCAAAAATGAAAAACTTTGTCAAAACTGGCTTTCAGTGGAAGACATGCTGGGATAAGTGTGTGGATTTTATGTCAGAAATATAACTCAGTTTTAAAAGACTTTAGAGAACAATTAAAGACAGTGGTTTTATTCCACATGAAAGATAGAGACGCATTTGATAAATGTTTGAAAGAAAACGATGTTATTGAAAACGATCAAGAAAAACGAAGGATTAAGCAAAAACTTAAGTCTCGAAAGTTTTCTAAATTAGTATTAAAAACAGATAATCCTACACATTATGTTTGTTTGTAAATCTATTTAAGTACTTGTTAAGAACTTGATGATGACTTGTATAAGAATTTATTTAAGAATTTATTTTACTTATAGAGAGAACTATAAAATGCCTATTCTGGATCGCCCGCCGGAGCAGCAGCGGAAACCGGCTTTAGCCGGTTGGAGCTGGCGGAGGTGGGTGAGCCAGAATCGGCATTTTATAGTTCTCTTGATGATGATATCAATAAAACTTGGGGGTGTAAAGAAGACCATACTTACCAATTCAATTTTTTCTTGAAAGGACATTTTTTTTATCCATGCAGTAAATCAGCAACATCAAATAAGCTTTTTACTTCCACTGACACAGATGTAAGTCCTTATACGAATTGGGTGAAGGAATGAATTCTTCTTAATACGAAGAGCAAAACAGTGAGAATTTATTCTGCGGACCATTACCGCTATTAGCCAATAAAAACAAAGCTGTACACTGGCATTTTCTCAAACTCTCCACCCCCTAACCCCATTCCCTTCTCAGTAACATAAAGTGTCTTCAACTAAAATCCTCCAAACTCATGAGGTTTTCAAGACCTTTCATCTTTTTTTTCTGTTCGAGTCCATCAGCAGATTTTCTTTTATGCATCTTTTTATTTGAGAATGTAACATATGCCCCTTCGTACCCTGCACCGTGCTGTGAAGTGCTTTCTTTGTTCTATGCAGTCAACAGGTCAGTGGTGTGGAGTCCCAACCTGTTTTCATGATCTCAGTGGCGCAAAA
>CM065716.1:14440169-14455169 GCA_033310375.1 Conus canariensis | reverse complement strand
TCTCAGCCAATTATAAATGTCGATGTGTGTGTCACGAGTAGGGTGGCTTTTTCCGCTCATGTTGATTACACCACAGCCAACTGCAAAGGGCCATATCAGGGCTGTTACCTTGTCAAAGTCAACTCACTATATAAGCTTAGATGTCTTTTTAAAAAGAGAAAAAAGAAGGAAAAAAGTACATACACAAACACTCAACTCAATGTAAACGATTTTCCAAAAATCACGCTGAAATTCTTTCACAATTTTTCTCCCGTAAAGACTAAGATCTGATGAAAATTCTCTTTCAGGAATCCAAAAATCACTTCAGGTGGAACTTCCTCGTACAAGATTTTCATACAGTCTGCTGCCGAGTGTATATGTTTGATACTCTGAAAGTACATTTTTATAGTGAGTGGTATCACATGATGCACCACGGATAGGCACAAAACTGCTTATTCTTTACGGGCATGGCAAAAACTGTTTAAGGTCTGGATGGATTTGAAAGAGTTTGTTTACCGTCTGCGTGTTCTTTGGTCAAAACGCCATCGCTCTCCAGTTTCTTTCTTTCTTTCTTTCTGCGTACGCAGGCTGATACTTCTGCGGACACTGCCTGTATAGACAGGCAGTGGAGTTTTGTATGTATGACCGTTTTTTATCCCGCCATTAAGGCAGCCATACTCCATTTTCGGGGAAGGTGCATGCTATGTGTAACGTGTCATCCATACCAACGGCCAAACTGGCCTTCTCTTCCGAAAGTTGGTGATGGGATTTTACGTGCGTGCAAGATGTTGTGCGTGCGTTCGCACATGGAACCTCGGTTTATAGTCTCATTCGAAGGACTGTATGGGGAATGGAGTCAGAACCAATGTTAACTCCGAGGGAAAAATCCCCCTGTACCGAAATTCGAACGCGCAACCCCAGGATCACGAGTCCGACGCTCTACCAACTGAACTATTCCGGCCCCGCTCTCCAGTTTCAAAGACAGGCAATTCCCCGTCCGACCAGGGTAGCCGTGTACTGGTCACCGCTCTGTAACTAGGAGCTGATCATGATCAGGGGGACAGGGTTGGACAGGGTCTGATGCAGCGCAATTTGTTCCAACGCGGCAATTTGTTCCAATGGTACAAATTGCCGCACCGACTGCGGCAATTTGTTACAATTTTCTTTTGTTCAATTGACCCAAGTTGTCGCTCTAAATTGCAGCGCGTAAACACTTTCTGGCACACAGTCATCCAAGCTGTTCCACTTCCTTCCTTCCATATTGTTGAATGTGTCCTGGAACACGTCCCTCGACCCTTTAGTGTGAGGCGTCTCTACATGGCAGCAGGCCAAGGCAGTGGCCTTGCTACTGCCATTAGGAGAGTCGTCAACAATCCCCGATGGTGGGATGCCTGGCTGTTCCTTCAGCAAGACTTCATCCGAAATTTTGAGCTTAGAGGAGTTTGGTATCGAAGACGCAATTGAGCTTTGACACCGTTTCATGATGATCAAACTTGTACATTTCTACTTCCTCTCCTTGTATTTTTGACTTGATAGTTTGAGAAGGATTAAACGTAAACATTGTATTTTGGTTGTTTTTTCATTGAGTAGTGTTTTTGGTATCGAAGACACGATTGAGCTTTGACATTTTCATTGTATACCAATAAGCGTGCTGAAATGATAATTGTCTGTGTGCATGCAGCCATTTTATTCTCTCACAAAACTGAGTGTTTGACAAACCGTTTCATGATAATCAAACTTGTACATTTCTACTTCTTCTTGTAACTTTGACTTGATAGTTTCAGAAGAATGAGACATAAACATTGAGTAGTTGTTTTTCTGATTTTGACAAAACGGGTTAAGCATACTGGAACGCTCAAGATTTTGATTACAAACTTCTGATTAATTTGACAAAATCATTACAGGAAAGTTATGTAATTGTTGTGAGTTTGTTTGACACAAGCGTTTTTGGATAATGAAACCTTCCTCTGTTTTTCGAAGAAGTTGTTGAATTTTATAAACATTTCAGAATAATGAAATTGACACAAGCGTTTTTGGATAATGAAACCTTCCTCTGTTTTTCGAAGAAATTGTTGAATTTTATAAACATTTCAGAATAATGAAACCGTAAAATATTTTTTTATGAGTTTGACATTGAGCTTATTTGGTTCTCTTTTGCTGAGCAGATTCATTTTAGAAAATTAAAAACAGAATCAAAATAAACTTTTTTCTGCGTTTGTCCGTTTGCCAAGGGATGATGATGATGATGATAATGGTGGTGGTGGTGATATGTGTGTGTGTGTGTGTGTGTGTGTGTGTGTGAGACGACTGTTATCAACATCGCAAAATCATAATTGAATCAACAATCAGTACACACTTGTGTCCAAAAGAAACGCGAAAGCTCATCACGCTAATTTCACAACCATCACAGTAAACTGTTAACTTTAAGGAACTGTTTGCTTTCTTCTGCCCTCAGGTCACACACACACACACACACACACACACACACACACACACACACACATGCACGCGACGCAACACAACGCACAAACGCACGCATGCACGCACGGTGGTGGAGGGGGGGGGGGCGGGGAGAAGGGTATTTTTCGAACAAATGGGGGGAGTAGGGGCAATATTTTTAGGCAGGTGATGGAGGCGGATGCATACCCCCACGACAGTAGCGATAGCGGCCGTAGTGCTAAACGATCGTAGTTGTGTTGAGACGTAGTGCTAATGACATAAAATCGTAGTGATAACGTAACATAGTGATTTTGGTCATAGTGCCAACGTCATGTAGAGCTAGAGAGACGTAGTGATAGCGATACGCACCCGTGTCGGGGATGGGTGTCGAAGTGTCGGGTTTGGGGTGTCGAGAGGTGTCGGTGGTGGTCGGAAGACGGCACAAAAATATGCCTCCTCGGTTGGCCCAAATGTGTTAATCTTAATTTCTAAATATTACCAGTTTGATTTTTTCAACCTCTGTCTCCTTTAGGTGCGGTAAAATGTACCAAAAGAAAATTGTAACAAATTGCCGCAGTCGGTGCGGCAGTTTGTACCATTGGAACAAATTGCCGCGTTGGAACAAATTGCGCTGCATCACAGGGTCTGTTTGTTGTATATATCCCCCGAAGCCTCGAAGAGATCAGGACATGAGTCTCTAGGTCCTGGCCTGTTAAGTGGATTCCATGATGGATTGGTAATAGAGAAATGAATTGCAAAATATGTCAACATGTTTTCTTCAATAGCGACTAAGGGACAGAGACAGACAGAAACAGAAGCTGGGAGTTCACAGTTCAGATGTCACGTTGGGAAAAAAAAAGCTGAATTTGAAAACATTTGTGTGGTAGACTTTGTATGCATAACGTGTGCAACTTATATCTCAACTGAGAGTAACGTACTGCAAAAACTGTACGTCGGCCAGATTATTCATGATCTAAAAAAGCATGAATAGTTTTACTTTTCTCCTTCTATTGTACAGTGTTCCACTTCAATTTTCGTAGCATGGCTGTCATTCTGCTATCATACCTAGAGTTGCAACATACCATGCAGCTCTTCTTTGGACTTGTTCAATCCAGTGGATTTGATTAACCGGGTAGGGATTCCACACTGCACTGCAATATTCCAGTTACGGTCTTACCAGGGTGAAATATGCTTTTGCCTCGCTGTTCTCATTGCTGTCTCCAAGTACCTCTTTAAGAAGCCCATCATGCTGTTTGCCTTTTTGGCTTCGCAGTTCACTTGGGTCTTCAAGCTCAGGTTGTTGATCATGTCAACTCCGAGGTTCCTGGAGCTGGTTGAACCTCTACAGTAAACTCTTTTAGTTTAAGTAACCAAAGAGGGTTGGTTTCCTTGATCTGCCGCATGATGGTACGTTACAATTTTAGATGATACTCCATTCCTCGCCTTTGTTCCCACTATGATAAGGTCTTAAGATCACACCACAAAAACATGTTAATAATTACCCTACATACAATGAAGTCATCAACGAAGAGTCGTACTTTGGTATAGAGATTCTAGGAAGATCCTTATGAAAATTCGGAAGAGATGTAGTCCCAGAACTGTACCCTGTGGAAGGCCACTCACAATAGGCACTTGGTTTGATGATTCTCAACGCGTACTTTTTCTTGTGTTCTGCTTGTCAGGAAGGTTTTAATCAATCTGACTGAAGGTCCACGGATGGCATGATGATGGGGTTTCCAGAGGCCTATAAACGATGTATCACTAGATGTGTCTATTTTCTCTTGTCCTAGCTGCTGTCTAGTTCTTCAGCTAGAGTCAGACGTGTCTCACAGCTTCTTTTAGTTTTACAGCCATGTTAGGCATCAGTCAAGATGTTGTGGGTGCTGAGGTGGGCCACGGTGTTACTGGTGAGGATGAGCTCTGAAGCTTGCAGCATAACCTGGTGAGAGAAACTGGGCAATAGCTCCCCTTCTTAAAGACTGCTGCTGAGTTTGCGTCCCTCCAGTTCTCAGGCACTGCTTCATTATTAAATGTCTTGCTAAACGTGTGGTTAAGGAAAAGTGCTCAGTCGTAGTGCACTCTTCAGTCATTTTGGCCGGTATATTATCTTGTCCTTAAGTTTTGTATGACAATTGGTAAGAACTTTAAGAACTCCTTTCTCTGAAACAGCAATGCCATCTGTCGGTGGAAATGGTTTGCTGCTTGAAGTGGGAATTTTGAAGTGTCTTCCAGTTCATTCTAAGCGTTCAGTATATTGGCCTTGTCCTTAGCTGATGAATGAAATTTGCCCTGGTGTTTCGAGGGAGATCCTTCTCTTACATGTTTCTCAAAATTGTAATGTATACCAAAGTCTTCTCTTATTACAGACCGAATTTGGCATAACCTCATCAGAGGTGTATCTATAACCTGGCTGATATAATTCCAGTATATTTGGCATTGGATTTTCTGCGCTGCTGCTTACTTCATGCTGATTTGTTGTATGTTTCTACAGTTGTTTTTTTTAATCTATGGTTTGATGTTGTGACCTCCGCGGAACTCTCTCAGTGGCATGTGATTTTTAATGAAGCTGGAGAGTAGGTTCTTGAAATTGTCCCATGCCTCATTAGTGTACAATTCTTTTGAGACGTTCTTCAAATTCTGGCAGATGTTCGTTTATTCCTCTATTCGTAGCTTCAAAGTCTGCTTTCTTGTATTGAGGAACCCTCTTTGACGCAATTCTCATAACAAAGGGGTGGAGGCTTGACTCAGTCACAAGAATCCTGTGGTCTCCAATGCCAGTTGTTGCCATTAATCAGTGTCGAATTGTTCGTAAAGAACAAGTCTACAGTGCTAGCTGTACATTCAGTTATCCTCGTTGGTTTATCGTCGACCTGCTCAAGATGAGCATCGGCTGTAATAGGTGGGAGTGCTCAGTGTTGCATAATCAGGTAGATGACTCAGTGTCTCAGTTGTCTTGTCAATAGTAGTCAAGTTCAATTCCTCGCCTAGCTGTATGTGGGCATTATTTCATCTCTTCTTCAGACTCTGTCGGAGGCAGTCGAAGTCGTCTGAATGGGTTGTTTGATATCTCTGAACGGAAGCGCTATACAGATGATTTGTTGCCTGATGTTACCCTAACCCGGAGGAGTTCACAAGAGGAGTTGGACTGAAGGTCATTTGGTGGACAACTGTCTATCTAGATAAATCCATTACGAAGACCCTACCTCCCTTACTGTTTCTGTCTCTCCTGTGAGCAGTAAATCCTTCAGGGGACTCTTCATTGGAGCCAATGTCCGGTTTTAGTCACGATTCGGTTCCAACAATGATGTCCGCCTGTGTAGCATCAGCAAGGGTTTCATCTCTCTCACAGACTGGCAGTTTCATCATCACTATCCTCACTGGCAGGTCTTTCCGGTCCTTTTTTTTCGCTGATCTCATCGGTACCTGTGAGATGTGACTTTAGATGACAAATTTGCATCGGGACAGCTGAAGCTGAAATCTGACCCTGATGGGCTAAATTCAAACCGGTTTTGAGTTGTCATGAATTATTGTTTTGAGCAGACACACGGAGAAATTTGGGAGTCCACACTGAATGCACTCCCACGTCACATTCCACAAGCCAGCAACAGCATCTGGCACAGCCGTACAGTCCTTGTGGTACAACCTTGGTACAAGTCATACCTGACAGGTGGGTTTGTCCACCTGCATGTTTTTAGCAAATGAGGCAAGGGTACTAGGGTGGTCAGGAACCAGGGCTGGAATAGGCGTCACATGCTAGCAGCAGTAGAAGGATGCTGACATTCATGCGTACAGGTTAGAGCCTACTGTGTCTGCCGTGGTGGAAATTTTCATGATACTTTCAATAATTTTTTAAAACCTGAAGTTCGCCTTTGACGAGTCTGTGTCGACTAAATTGTAGGCCTGTCTGTTGGAGGGTCTTGTGCAACTTTGAGTGTGAAACCCTGTAAAACCGAACAGGTAAAATACTGACCTTTCGTGTGTGGAACAAAAGGAGATGTCTATCAGTGCCAGTAAAACGGTTTGAGAGACAGGTTTGCTCAGACGTGGAAAGTTCAGATCGTTCACGTCATACTCGCCAGCTTGCCTATAGTGAGTAGTCACCAAGTAACCCATAGTTTGAGGTTTAGGTCATAGAAAATTTGAACATTTCACAACTAATACAGTACTAGATAAGCATCCATTGAGAAAAAACAAAGAACATTGCAAAAATAAGCAAATGAATTTAAAGCAATCAAAAAAAAAAGAAAAAAAACAGAACATAACTTCCGCACCATTCATGTCCACCACCAATAATTCTTGTTCATTTGGGAACGCTTTCCAAATATAGAAGAAAAAAAAAGTATCATAAAGTTTGAACAGTTTCGAAGTCGGATGAACGGGGCCAGTCGCCCACCTAACCCTGCTGCTGAGCTGGGTGTTGACAGGCAGGAGGGTGGGATGTGCCCTCTAAGGGAGTCTTCGTCTGACTGACCAGCGGATTAGCACGTGCCAGCCAGCGAGCTGCGATCCTCCCTTTCAGCTCACCTCAGTTGCACTGCGTTAAGCGCCACAACTTGGTCCAGAATAAACACCGCGCTAAAACTAGATTGCTGCCTCTCCATTCCCCCACCTCCCTCACCAATTCAGTGTGTGTGTGTGTGTGTGTGTGTGTGTGTGTGTGTGTGTGTGTGTGTGTGTGTGTGTGTTCTGTGTGTGTGTGTGTGTGTGTGTGTGTGTGTGTGTGTGTGTGCGCGCGCGCGCGCGCGCGCGCAGGGTAGGTAGAGGGACGGAGTAAAGGATAAGGGTAGGATGCTATGTGCGCGTGAGCTAAGGAAGGGGCATCTGTGCGTGTGTATGTGAGAGAGAGAGAGAGAGAGAGAGAGAGGGGGGAGGGAGAGACAGACAGACAGACTGACACAAACGCTGAGACAGAAAAACAGAGCCAGACAGAGACTTCAGACTTCAGAAAACTTTATTATCTCTTGTTAAAAGAGAAATTACATTCGTGACCGCTGCCCTAAAGTTAAGACATACATATCTATAGTTACAAACATGACATTGAAAATTAAAATTACTTTCAAACAATAAAATATGCGTGTATCACAAAAATGGGAAGCATTTGAAGCGTATAATGAATTTTAAACGCGAGCACCCGTTACTACTAACAACCAGAGGAGCCATGTGTATCACATCAGAATGCTTCCAGGGTGTGTCGTTTTACGCATCGATAAACATTTTGGGTATTCAAGTTTGCATCAATTTGGTTTCTGGTGTTTGTATTGTATCGTTTGGTCTTAAATCTGCCTAACATTATCCCTGAAAATTGAAGAGATTTGGTAGTATCTATTGTTGTTATTGGGTTTTTTTCAATTGTTTTCCAACAATAACAGCAGACAAATATCAACATATCGCATATAAATGAATATGCAGAATCGGGGTGGATGGGGGGGATAGAAAACAAAGACATACACACATAAAAAGACTGCACAAAAAAAGCATTCAGACAGTTCGATTCAATAATCAAAGAAGAAAGAGGAAACAAACACATATTTACTACTTTTTTTTCGTCTACAAGGCACTCGAGGAATATACATCCGCCCTGCCTAACCATGCAGGTTACGGTGGTTACATAGAAATTTACACATGTATGAACAAATTGTCTAAACTTTCATGAATCTAGTTATTACCATCGACCAATAACTGCCCACTTTGTTTTTTCCCTTCCTTTAACTCATTTCATTAGAATCATCACTAAGATTTTCATACGGATACCATTTTCTGTTAAAGATCGGAAAGGACAACACTGGGTACGAGACCATCATGGGAAGCCATGGACTGGGGGACATGAACGAGAACGGTGAACGACTGGCAGACCTATATGCATTCAACAGCTTGTCATCGGTGGCAGCGTTTTCCCCCACAAGAACATCCACAAGGCCACCTGGGTTTCACCAGATCACACAACAGAAAACCAGATTGACCACATCTGCATCAACAAGAAAGTCAGAAGATCCATGCAGGATGTGAGGGCAAAGAGAGGAGCAGACATGGCTTCAGACCACCATCTCGTTGTGACCAGGCTTAAGTTGAAATTGAAGAAGAATCGAATGACGGCACATGCTATACGACACAAGTACAACACAGCTCTCCTGAGAGATTCTAACAAGATCAAATAATATAGAACAACTCTTGGCAACAAGTTTCAAGTATTGCAAGAGGAAGACGATACATTAGAGGACAAGTGAAAGGAGAACAAGGAGGCAGTAACATCAACATGCCAAGAAGTGCTTGGCCACAATGAGCACCAGCACAAGGAATGGATCTCGACAGACAGCCTGTGCAAGATCCAACAGAGGAAAAAAAAGAAGGCGGCAATCAACAACAGTCGAACAAGAGCAGGGGAGGCCAAAGCACAAGCAGAACACACTGAAGCAAAAAAGCAAGCAAAGAAGACATCACAGCAGACAAGCGGATGTATGTAGATGACCTAGCAACAGAAGCCGAGCAAGCAGCAAAACAGCGAAACATGAGAGGACTGTATGACACCACCAAGAAGCTGGCAGGAAAGTACAGGAGGCCAGAACGACCGATAAAAGACAGAGAGGGAAGGCAACTCACAGGAGAAGAGCGGCAGAAGAATAGATAGGTTGAGCACTTCGAGGAGCTCTTGAACAGACTATCGCCAGAGAACCCTCCAGACATCGAAGAGGCTGACTCAGACCTGCCCATAGACTGCGGGGCACCAACCAAAGAAGAAATTGGAAAGGCCACCAAACAGCTGAAGAACGGAAAGGTGGCGGGACCCGACAACATCCCCACAGAAGAGCTGAAGACAGACATAGAGAATACAGTAGAAATGCTTTGGCCTCTCTTCAAAAAATCTGGAAAGTGGAGCAAGTGCCAGCAGACTGGAAGGAGGGATACCTTATCAAGATTCCCAAGAAAGGTGACCTTAGCAACTGCGCGAACAACAGAGGAATCACATTGCTTTCTGTGCCAGGAAAGGTTTCCAACAGAATCATTTTGAACAGGTTAAAGGATCCTGTTGATACTCAACTTCGCGACCAGCAGGCTGGTTTTTGCAAGCATCGATCCAAAAACAGACCAAATCGCAACGCTTCGCATCATTGTTGAGCAATCGAACGAGTGGAACTCATCCCTGTAATCAACTTTATCGACTACGAGAAAGCCTTTGACAGCGTAGATCGAGACACTCTGTGGAAGCTTCTCCGACATTACGGTGTGCCGACCAAGATCACCACCATCATCAGAAACTCGCACGAAGGTCTGACCTGCAGAGTCATCCATGGTGGGCAGCTCACGAAGGTATTCGAATTGAGGACTAGCGTCAGACAAGGTTGCCTGCTTTCACCATTTTTTTTCTACTGGCAGTCGACTGGATCATGAAGACCTCAACAGCTCAGACAAGACATGGGATCCAGTGGACACCTTGGATGCAGCTTGACGATTTGGACTTCGCCGATGACTTGGTACTACTGTCGCACACCCAACAGCAGACGCAAGAGAAGACAAGCAACGTAGCGGCCACATCAGCACAAGTACGGCTCAACAAGGCAAGAGCAAGATTCTTAGAACCACCTATCTGGGCAGTGCCATCGGCAAACGGAGGGGGGGGGGGGGGGGGGGCAAAGATGCCGACGTCAGAGCAAGGATCGGAAAGGCCAGAGCAGCATTCGTACAGCTACGGAACATCTGGAGCTCCAAGGAACTGTCAATCAACACCAAAGTCAGGCTCTTCAACACCAACATCAAGGCAGTTCTACTGCATGGAGCGGAAACCTGGAGAACTACAGTCGCCACCACCAAGAAAGTGCAGGTGTTCATCAACAACTGCTTAGCAAGATCCTCCGCATCCAATGGCCAGACACCATCAACAACAACGAGCTCTGTTACAGAACAAATCAGCTGCCCGTAGAACAGGAAATCAAGAAACGACGTTGGGCTGGATTGGACATACACTGCGGAAGCCTGCATGCAACATCACCAGACCAGCCCTAACATGGAACCCCCAAGGAAAGTGAAAAAGAGGTCGGCCAAGGAACACCTGGTTCCAAGACCTGGAAGCTGACATTAGGAACATGGGGATCACATGGAACCAGCTGGAAAGAAGTGCCCATTCAACTGAAGTGTAAGGCAAAGAGGAGTCAATTGGTGCTTTTGGTGGGTGGCTATAATCACAGATTTGGTTTTGGCCGTGTGTATGACCATTGAGTTTGAATGACACCAGTCTGACGCTTCGTTTACACTTTCTTAAAGAGACGCTTCCGTTGTTTGTATACCACTACCATTTGTTTAGAGTGACGAGTCATCTGTAAATAAATCTGTCGTGTCTTTTTTATCTGACATGAGCAATGGTAAATCATCGACGAAGATGCAGAATAAGAGGAGGCCTAGTACTGGGCCCTGTGGGACTCCATGTCTGACCAAGCCTGAAGAGGAGGTTTTGCCATTAAGCAGCACTACTGAGTCCTATCATTCAAATATGCTTGGAATAATGAGATTGTCGATGAATAGTTCAAGTAGATAGATAGTTTCTCTAAAAGAACTGAATGATCAACAAGATCAAGCGCCTTTTTGAAGACAAGAAAGACAACTCGTGTCATTTGTGACTGGTTCATATGAAAGCCACAGGTGATGATGCTGTGAAGCAGGAGTTAGATCGGAATCCAAATTGGAATGGGTGAAATAGTTTGTGTTTCTCCATGAACAGAGAAATGTGTGCGTGTATGTGTCTTTTGAAGAGTTTGGATAGAATTGATAGCAAGGATATAGGTCTGAAATTATTTGGATCCGACGAATCATTTGATTTTGGAGGGGGGTCACCTTGGCATTTTTGAAGGCTTGAGGGAAGACATTGGTTTCGATGAACAGATTATATACATATTTAAGAGACTCGACAATGTAAGGCAGATGGAGTTTGAGTAGAAATACAGGTATGTTATCAGGACACACGGACTTTTTGTTCTTTAACTGCGCTATGTGCATTCCTACTTCATGTACAGCAAGAGGAGAAATATAGAATGAGTTACTGAATCCAAGTCTTTGTTCATAAAATGATATTAGAGAAGTCGGACATGTATATTCATTGGATACTCCTGCAGTCTGTGAGGCTAGAGTAAGGATTCTGATAATGACAGAAAGTTTGTGTTAAATTTGCCCGGAGTCATGTTTGTTGTTGAATTTTGTGACTCTATACACTTTTTGTGTACAATCGTGTTTGTTTGCCTTCGGATGGGCACTGTGGTTTTCATATCTGTAGCCATCTGCCTGAAGCACTCTCTTATGGCTTTCTCAACTTCATTTACATCAAAGTTTCTCTGCTCTCTGTATTCGTTAAAAAAAATTGTTGCATTGAGTTGGTCACGTAGAACCATTTCTTGCAGCAATTCTGGTGTTAACCACGGGTTCATCTGGGAATGCTTAATTTTTTTTTTATGTAACGGTCCATGTTTATTCATGATGGTGAGAAATGTTTGGTCCAAGAAATTCAGTGCACCATTGACACGAGAGAGAGAGAGAGAGAGAGAGAGAGAGAGAGAGAGAGAGAGAGAGATGCAAATCAAACTGCATTGAGTACAAGGAGGTTTGACAGTCCTGTATCTGTGATGCTGTGCTAGTAAAACCTAGTTATAAGTGTCTGGAAGACAAAAAAAACAGTGCTATCGACATGCAGCAAAATTGTGGCGTAGAGCAATGGGATGTTGCGATGAAGAGTAGCAGGTTCGCGAAAAATAGTGGTATCGACATATGGTACGTGTGAGACATAGCGCTATTGAGAAACAGCGAGACAACTGAAAACAGCAGACGAACTGACACGTGCTTTTGATTCTTGTGCTAACTGCACCATGCTTCATCATCAAAGACCGTGCACGTGCCATGAGTCTCCCACACGAGACTAGCTTTAGTTCTGGTTTGCTGGCACAGATTGTTGCACCCATAAGTGGCGTTTTCTGAGCACTGGGTGAGACAACATGGAAGAAAATGTTGGGTTAGTTCATCCTCCCAGAATTGAGCCCTGTTGGGTCCGATGGGGGGGGGGGGTGCGGGGGGGGGGGGGTTCTGGCAAGTAAAAATGCAGCATTGAATTACTTAACACATACTCTTAGAAATTACTTTTTATCTTCTTTTTTTTTCTTTTTTCTTTTTTTCTTTTTTGAGGGTAGAGGTCAGGGTTTTTTTTTTTCATTTCAAGCACGGGCATTGTCACGACAAACAAACAAAAAACTGGTAAACCCATCTTGATAGTAGATTGTGAGGTGGAGAAAGAGGCTGTCGGTTGGATGAACTATATCCACCAATGACAAGAATATTGACCTGGTCTTTTCAGTACTTTCCTTTATGGAACTCTAGGATAGTGTCGGATGGTATTTACGGTTCCTTGAATTTGAAACGAACAGGCCCTTTCTTAAAGGCGAGTTAAATACATTGTTTGAGAAAGAAGGTTTGTAGTGGCGCGTGAGAACAAGTGATTCTCTCTCTCTCTCTCTCTCTCTCTCTCTCTCTCTCTCTCTCTCTCTCTCTCTCTCTATGAGTGTGTGTGTGTGTGTGCATGTGTAGTGTGGTCTCAAAACTTAGCGGATGTCGTGTAGCGTATATGGACTAGTCCGCACGCAGTGACGCCTCCTTGGTGAACTGAAACTGAAACTCTGTGTGTGTGTGTGTGTGTGGTGTGTGTGTGTGTGTGTGAGTGTGTGTGTGTGTGTGTGTGTGTGTGTGTGTGTGTGTGTGTGTGTGTGTGTGTAGGAGGAGGAGGAGGAGGAGAACGAGGAGGGAGTGTGACAAACAGGCTGAAGTTAAAAGAAAAATAATTTATTCGTGTGCTGCAAACTTCTTTTTCATGTCATTTCTTTTTTGATGAGCTGAATGAAATTGGCCATTTGGGAAGAAAAAAGTCATTCTCGTCTTTCTGAGTCAGATATTAAGGAAATGGTGTGTGACGCAGACAGAGAGAGAGAGTATGTGTGTGTGTGTGTGTGTGTGTGTGTGTGTGTGTGTGTGTGTGTGTGTGTGTGTGTGTGTACAAGGTCTAAACACAGGCCTGTCTTCGGTTGCAAAGATTTGTTTTTCTTAATCGAGCGCACATACAAAGAATGAACGCTTGCTTTGATGTCGTCGGACCGGAAACATTTCCATAATAACCCTGTTTTGAAAAGAAACCTTTGAAAGGATCACGGAAATACTAGAGACAGACGGACGACTGCGTGTCAGGCGAATAGCGACTGAGCTCACGTCAGAAATGCTCACACAGCAAAGGCCACTTCTTGATGTCTTTTTTTTTTTTTTTTTTTTTTGACGACGGGAGTATGCTTCTTGCACGAGTCTATACCCTTCTCCCCTCTTCCCTCCAAATCTAACACCTCCCCTCCCCTTCCACCTCCCCTTACCCCACCCCCCGACCTGCTCCCATATTCCAAACCTTCCTCTCCCACCTTGTTATACACACACACACACACACACCGGCTCTTACTCTTTCCAAACAAATGGTGTCTTCTTACACAAAATTCATATGCATGAATTGTCCAACTCGAACGCACAAGATTACACACACACACACACACACACACACACACACACACACACACACACACGTGCGCGCGCGCGCGCGTTTATACGCATGCAGCACACATACCTACAAATACACACACGGCACATGTACCCGTATATCACAGGACTAGTTTTGCGTTCACTGGGGCCGTTGGACGGTTTTACAACGTTCAAGTCTACTGAGGCTTGGCATCACCTTTTAGATCAAGGCAATCCCGTTAGAACAAGGGGGTGGCTCTAGGACACTGGCCATTGAAATCGCCCGTGTGAATGGCTGAGTGTGTGTGTGTGTGTGTGTGTGTGTGTGTGTGTGTGTGTGTGTGTGTGTGTGTGTGTGTGTTTGTGTGTGTGTGTGTAGCTCCTGTGTATATCACTCTGTGATAACTGCTCCCGCTTCCCTTGAAAAAATGTCCTCATTTTTACGACAATTGAAGATGAGAAGGGAAGGGCTGGACTGTTTCTAAAATAAGGTTGTGATTCCATGTTTCGGCACAGGGATGGCAGACAATAAGGGCATTCTGGATCAGGGAATGTTACATCTCATAAGTCATGAAAGGATTACTTGAATATGAAATAATGTGAAAACAGCATTGCACATAAATGTAGCTAATATGGCAATATTTGTCATGTGCACCAGAGTTCGACTTCGAGTCGTGTGTCTGTTCATTTCACTTTGAACTGAAGCAAGAGTCCTTGCACTTGTAGGAAAAATGTCACAGCAAAAAAAAGGCGCAGCACAGCACTTGATTCACTGTTGAAGAACACCATGGCTGCAATGAGGAACAGTTTCTGGGACAGTTCATACAGTCTGTAATGCAGCATGTCTGCGGTGTTGAGAGAGTGCTCGTGTGTAGAGCATACAATGATAAAGATCCATCAGTAGTCGATGCTGGGCTCGTCCTATCTGGAACGGACGTAGGTGATGGAAAGAAGACCAACGTGTGGCATTATGAACGTCACGACCAGGCGTCCTCCTTGTGATGGCATTGTTTGGCCATGTGTTGAAAGCTGGCCCACACCAGGCGCGATGTCCTTGAA
>CM065716.1:14350169-14435169 GCA_033310375.1 Conus canariensis | reverse complement strand
CTTCTTTTAATCAGAATTTAGTGTTGTTTCTGTTTTTAGCAAATTCTGAAAATTAGTAAATGGTGTATGTGTGTGTGTGTGTGTGTGTGTGTGTGTGTGTGTGTGTGTGTGTGTGTGTTTAGTATGTGTTTATCTACATGTATGAGGTTTTACATTATAACTAAATTGATTTTGTTGGTTGTTGTTGTTGAGTTACCCTACTTGTTGATTGTTTATTGTTGCTGAGTTACCCTACTTGTTGATAGTCCATTGTTTTTCATGTTTATTTATGTCACTAATGTATAGTTAGTCAGCAGCACGATTGTAATTTCTCAGAATTGAGATAATAAAATATTCTTGTATCTTGTAATTCCGGTTGATGCGTGGGGACCGACGCCATTGCCAACGGTCGAACGGCCACATTAAAAGCACTGGTTCTCGTACGATCGCCGAAGTTAAGCAACGTCGGCCGCCTTGGCTTAAGGCTGTGTCAGGCCAATTGACATAGGCTAGAACACCAAGGCTACATCAAAATGTTGTTATGCTCTGTATAGTTATGCGGGGGTTGTCTTCAGTTGTGACAAACTCCTAGCATAACATTATCAGTCTCCAAAATCCCCCGAAGTCGGAGTGTGGCTGCCCATGTGGCGGGGTAATCAAAAACGGTCACACACGTAATGTTCTCATCCCCAGCTGATGCATTTATACCATAGTGTTCAAGTACTTCGGCTGTTTGGATGATCTCTGGAGTCTTTTAGCCAGGGTACGACAACAACAACAACAACAACAACAACAACGTCGGGCCTGGTCGATTATACTTTGATGGGTGACCGATGCTGTCAGCTGTATCCCACACATGAGTCCAAATCAGCGGACAAAAGGCCTCTGGGAAGGTCATTCTAATAGTTTTGTTTTCAAGATCGACTTGACAACAACCAATGTTAGGTAGGCACCCAAGGTCTGACCAGCGCGTTGGGCTAATACGTAGGTCAGACATCTGCAAAGTCGTAATCACGAGACCCTCCTCTTCAGTTCTCTCATCTTAGTTGTTAATTCATTTATCCATCAGCTTAAAATCATGCGTAGTGTGGTTTCAAAACTTAGCGGATGTTGTGTAGCGTATAGGGACTGGCCTGCACGCAGTGACGCCTTCTTGATGAAACTGAAACTGAAGATGGACTGTGATGGTGCCCTAACGCTGCTAGTGAAGAATTTCATATTCATGAATGTACGCCCTCTTTTGCATCTCCCTTTTCTTCCCCTTACAATGCCCTTCTTCCTCCCACCCCCGCCCTTTTTTTTTGTTTGTTTTTTGTTTTGTTTGTTTTTTTGTTCGTTAGATCTATGCCAAGTTGTTACTAAAAAGATGGAGGAATTGGCCTATGCTTGTTTTTAGCCCAACCTCTTTGTTTCATCTATCTATTTATCTCTCTCTCTCTATCTATCTATCTATTTGTTTGTCTGTCTCTCTCTCTCTCTCTCTCTCTCTCTCTCTCTTATATATATATATATATATATATATATATAATAAACTAATAACTTCCAAGGATAAATACCGAGCACCATTCCAGCAACTTACAGAGCAGCTTGGTGTTGCAATGACCGCAAGAAATATTCAATTATAAACAAAGCTTGCTCTTATGTCTTAGATTGAAGAAATAGGGGGAGATAAGCATTCATATCTGCAGTGGTAGATAGTTCTGCCTAACTAACAGTATGTGCTTGAGTGGGTGAATGGGGAACGATAAATGCTTCTCAAAATGAGCCTTCAGCAAGCTTATAGTCTCCAAGGGGGAGACAATCTCCAATAGGGAGAAAACTCACTAACATATAACTCCTGGTCAGATACCGGTATTTCGAAACCTGATTGTTTCTCCTCAGTGACCGCGGAAAGTGGTAACTTGACTCCTCTGCCTTTTCGGTTTTAAGAAGAATACTATGCCAGAAAAAGGCTGGTGTGCAATACCGTAGTTTGTTTGCTGAGTTTTCAAAAACAAAAACAAAAACAAAAACAAAGGTGCCACCTAAGAAGCAAAGAAAATCATGGAAGAGCAAAACAAGCTACGTTTTCTTGTGAAAAGTAGAAATATAAAAAAGATAACCTCTTAAGACACAAGTGCTGAGGGCCAGTTCTTGGAATGAATCTGCAAGGGACTAAATTACAATAAACTAATAAATTCCAAGGATAAGTACCGAGCACCATTCCAGCAACTTACAGAGCAGCTTGGTGTTGCAATGACTGCAAGAAATATTCAGTTATAAACAAAGCTTGCTCTTATGTCTTAGATTGAAGAAATAGGGGGAGATAAGCATTCATATCTGCAGTGGTAGATAGTTCTGCCTAACTAACAGTATGTGCTTGAGTGGGTGAATGGGGAATGATAAATGCTTCTCAAAATGAGCCTTCAGCAAGCTTATAGTCTCCAAGGGGGAGACAATCTCCAATAGGGAGGAAACTCACTAACATATAACTCCTGGTCAGATACCAGTGTTTCGAAACCTGATTGTTTCTCCTCAGTGACCATGGAAAGTGGTAACTTGACTCCTCTGCCTTTTCGGTTTTAAGAAGAATACTATCCCAGAAAAAGGCTGGTGTGCAATACCATAATATGTTTGTTGAGTTTTCAAAAAAACAACCAAAGGTGCCACCTAAGAAGCAAAAGAAAATCATGGAAGAGCAAAACAAGCTACGTTTTCCTGTGAAAAGTAGAAATATAAAAAGATAACTTCTTAAGACACAAGTGCTGAGGGCCATTGCAACACCAAGCTGCTCTGTAAGTTGCTGGAATGGTGCTCAGTACTTATCCTTGGAATTTATTAGTTTATTGTAATTTAGTCCCTTGCAGATTCATTCCAAGAACTGGCCCTCAGCACTTGTGTCTTAAAAGGTTATCTTTTTATATTTCTACTTTTCACAACTCAACAGACATACTACGGTATTGCGTACCAGCCTTTTTCTGGGATAGTATTCTTCTTAAAACCGAAAAGGCAGAGGAGTCAAGTTACCACTTTCCGCGGTCACTGAGGAGAAACAATCAGGTTTCGAAATACCGGTATCTGACCAGGAGTTATATGTTAGTGAGTTTCCTCCCTATTGGAGATTGTCTCCCCCTTGGAGACTATAAGCTTGCTGAAGGCTCATTTTGAGAAGCATTTATCATTCCCCATTCACCCACTCAAGCACATACTGTTAGTTAGGCAGAACTATCTACCACTGCAGATATGAATGCTTATCTCCCCCTATTTCTTCAATCTAAGACATAATATATATATACTTGAACAAAAGAAGGAAAAGAACAACAAGTTCCGTTTATCACCCAAATTTTGGGCACACGGCCTTCCTCTGGGAGTTTATTGCGACTGAATGGTCAAAACGTCTCTCACACATGCTCACTCTGTTCATCTGAAATTTCATTGGCGTTCTGCACGTGTAACATTTCAACCATTGAAAGAGTGACCACATTTAACAACGCATTCTATACCACATCCGTGAGTGTGAACACACAAAGACATACACATTCATACACACACGTACATACACACGCATACACATACATTTATATATACATACACACGTGCACGCATATGAACACGCACAAACATACAAACACACACACACGCTCACGCATACACACATAAATATATATAAATAATATATATATATATATATATATATATATATATATATGCCTATGTAGAAAGAGAGATGGATAGATAGATATATAAAACAAAGAAGTGGGGGGGGGGGGGGGGAACAAGCGCAGGCTGACAAATCCTCCATATTTACAGTACACACACACACACACACACACACACACACACACACACACAACAGGCGTATATATATATATATATATATATATATATATATATCTTGTCATTAAAGTCCCCTGAGGAAGACCTTTTATAGGCCGAAATATTGGGAAGAATTATATTAGTCTGTTGTTTTTATCTTCGTTTTATGTGCGTATATATATATATATATATATATATATATATATATATATATATATATGCAGGGGGGGTAGACAGAAGTATTTACACTTTCACAACCAAAATGTGCTCTCGCATAGGCACACGCACTCCATCACTCACATCCGGCCCGCACAAAGGTGACGGGAAACCAATAACATTTCACAGAAAATAATCAATTTTTATTTCACTTGACTCCGAGCCCCCACCCGTCACTACACAACACACTTATCTGTATCCTACAAATAATCTCATAATCGCATCCCCTTTTCTTCAATTACTCTTAATTAACCAGGAAAGACAATATTTCACTATTCTGTTTGCACACTTATAAACTTAAGAACAAATGAAACGTCCATAACTTGCCAGCATTCCTTGGTTGACCAGTCAGTTTCTCTCATCACACTGTGCGACTACGAGCGCTGAAGCTGCCACACCGTTGTGTCCTCCCGATTGGCCAAATCCCAGTTAGGGGACACTGGCAACGTAGCTTGAGTCGCACCCTCAGACCGAGTCTCCTGGACTCCACTGCGCTTCGCCCTCTCCATGGAAAGGGCTCCTGTCGGCCTCTCCCACAGGTCT
The DNA here is from genome assembly GCA_033310375.1 of Conus canariensis. Taxonomy (NCBI): domain Eukaryota; kingdom Metazoa; phylum Mollusca; class Gastropoda; order Neogastropoda; family Conidae; genus Conus; species Conus canariensis. The sequence continues at coordinate 14,430,636 of CM065716.1, read as the reverse complement.
TCTCTGGCTGCAAACACCCCACCATTGTCTGGCAGCTCCCTGTCTAGGCTCCAACAGGCTGACACGTCTTGCTGTCGACCGTCCCCACACGGGAGACAATTCTTCTCGTCGTCGGCTCCGAGGCTACAGCAACCTCCACTATCTACGTCCCCACCCCAGAGACAATTCTAAACCGTCGTCGGCTTCGAGGCGACAGCAAACCTCTGCTTCTCACTGTATTTTCTTGAGCCCTCAGCAAGACGGGATGAGTTCACTTTCCCAGAGTGAGTCGCCCACTTCCTGGTTTTCTGAGCATCTTATATCCATTCTCAAAGAAAGAGAGAACCTGAGTTTAACTGGTTCAACCAATGGAATCACTGGCACACACATATCACACGATTTGTACCAATAACTCCCCGAGTTATTTTCATTCCACCAATGGAATCGCTAGTCACCTACTCATACACACACACCACAGCTGCTAGCGCTACAAAGACTTGGGTACCAAGTGGGTAATGCATAACCTCCACTTGAAATACATGTTCGATTCCCCGAAGCTACTCATTTTACTAACAGTCTGGACTACTCCACAAGCCAGGACTGATGCTTCAAGTATTTACTACACTCTATAGACAACAAGGTGCAAATCACTCAATAGGTCGAAGCCTTCCATTCCTTCCTCAGGACAAGAACGACTGAATGGTCACTGTACCCTGCCTGCAGGCCGACGGTCACCAAACCATGACGGTCACCTGACACGATCACCCCCTTCAGGCCCACTGGAGAACCCAGTGAATAGCCAGTGGTCGAGGTGGACACTCTCCTTCACCCAGGACCGGCAGGTCGGCAGGTACTTGTTACTATCGAATCACTTCCCAGTAACTCTCCCTCCTTCAGTGTACGACTCGGGGTATTCCCCTCTGGGGATGCCTGAGTTCGCACACTTGAACAACCCAAGGAACTTGCTCTCAACAACAGCAAAATTACCCTTAATTTGCCTAAATGCTCAAGAACATTCGGCCGACTCATGACAATATATATATATATATATATATATATATAGTGTGTGTGTGTGTGTGTGTGTGTGTGTGTGTGTGTGTGTGTGTGTGTGTGTGTGTGTGCGTGCGTGCGTGCGTGCGTGCGTGTGTGTGTGTGTGCAGGCCTAATCCCTATTCCCGTGAAGTTCAAGCACTGCGCAAAATTCGCGTAATACATTAACAACAACAGTTTCTACATCAGCTTTTTTCGATTTATTATCAACGTTAATTTCAACGTAAACAGATACGCTGTGATGTCATGCCGAAATTCAGTCTGTTGAAGCAGAAAGAACTCAATGGTACATGAACAGCGACAGTCTGGACTTTAGGCCTACCTGCCGAGTGTCGGCAGACGTTTGCAGTCTGGGTGTAACTGTGAAAGTGTGTGTGTGTGTGTGTGTGTGGGGGGGGGGGGGGGGGGGCGTGCGTGTGTATGAGAGAGAGAGAGAGAGGAGAGAGAGAGAGAGGAGTATGAGAAGATAAGTGATTGTTCGTATTTCACTTTCATTGTCCTAAACGTTGTTTGTTTTCCTGAAGAAGACCTAAGAGGTCTAAATGTGTTGTGTTTTGTCCCGTAATCTGTTTGTCTAGTTCGTCCAGCGAAGCTCATAATGCAAACGGTGTTGCTAAATTCATGCCTTATGCAAACATTGTGCAATATGTGAACTGCGCAGAAACGTGGATAGGGCATAACCTGTAATCTGTTTGTCTAGTTCGTCCAGCGAAGCTCATAAAACAAACGGTGTTGCTAAATTCATGCATTATGCAAAAATTGTGCAATATGTGAACTGCACAGAAACATGGATATGGCATAACATAAAGAGAAGAAACCTGGTGCATCCATGCATCAAACCCTTTTTGGTATTGTCAAGGGGAAACAACACGAAGTTCAGGAAGCCGAAGTTTATTTGGAGTTAATGGTCGTGGAAAGCATGACATGTCGGTTGCAAATGCAATCATCATATTTGATACGATGTCAAAGGTACGTAGATTAACATAGCATTGTTACATTCTTTCGTGGTGTGTAATGTTCTGTCTATCGAGTCTTCATGAATTAATTACTGTTTTTAACAACTTAACTATTGTTTCATTCAAGAAACTGCAGCATTCATAATAGTAAACAGAGAATGAGAATCGGTTTGAGGGAACCCGCTGACTCAGTCACTAACACTGTGACAGTGACGGTCTCGCTGAAGTCTAGACATTACCGCTGCCAAACGCAAGGACTGAAGGAGATTATGTTTTCATTCTCTTCGGTTGCTTTGTTTGTTTGTAGCAGTACTACCAAAAAACCGCCGCTATGGGACCTGTTTTAACCAAAGTTTGTCAAAAGGTGAAATGTGACTGAGGAAGTAGGGAGGGACGAATTTTGGGGCAGATCCAAGTCAAACGTCGAACCCATGTACGTATATTCTGTCTGGTATCACCGACATGAGTGTTACATGAAATGGCAGTTAAACAAAGAACAAGTGCCATAAGATTTTTTTTTTTTTTTTGTGATGACATGCAAGTTTTGTTTTTTGTTTTTGTTTCAATGTCACTTGATGTCATATGTGATCAGCTAAGGCCTCGGCTTGTAACTGAAAACCCAGATGGCGTGAATCGTTCAGAGAACCGTTCGACCTTGACGGAGGTGTGCGCTCTCCTTTTTAGCTTACTGATTATCCCTGTCTAAGGAGTAACCGGTGGGGAGGGGTGACCACTTTCGTCAAAAGATACGAAGATTAGGTAAGGCAAGGCAGTTTTCCATCACAAAAAAAAAAAGAAAAGAAAAGCTGTAGGAATTGAAGGAAAATAACTAATGGAAAAAGTGAGCTGCCAGATCAGTCAAGAATAAGAACTGTATTAGTACAAAGTAGTAGTATCAATAGTAATCAGTCATCTGATCAGTAGATGTTGATTCTTAGAATGAATAAGTAGCGAATGAGACACTGAATGCATGTATGTATCTTAATAAATCTTGACTAGTATGCATGATTTTTTTCTTTTGCATTTTAATGCTATTGTTTTCAGTATATCAGTCATTAATGATTAAAATTTCATTTATTCAAGATTACTGCATTTAGAAGGTTGGTCGTAAGTTCAGGTTTCACTAACATTTGTTAAGAAAATGTTGACAAGTCTGAAAATGTAAAATCAGGTATGTTCATCCTGTCATAACGTCTTAATCTCTTATACATTATGGTGTATAGACTTTTGAGCCTTATGCCTAGTCTGTAAGGTCTTAATCATGATACAGATCTTAACTGGAGGGTGCTTGCAGCAAGATTTGGTTAAGTTCCTATGTCAAATTTGGCAGTTTACACTGTACCATTTCAAACTACTGTTGGATCTAATTTTCATGACTTAAACATTAGACAAAGAACATTCAGCGACCACAAAGCTTCATACATTTCGAGCAAAAGTGCAATGTTATGTACAATAGAGAACAAAAGAAAACGGAAAATTTTTATGGTGTCCATGTCGCCTTTTGCTCATTGATTTTAGGAGACTGTGTATTTTTAAAAATTTCATTCATTCTTTGTAATTTAGGTGACTGTTTTGGTATTTTATTGTTTTTGTATGTTAGTATTCATGAGTGATATATACTTTGGAATTGGAAACCAAACTACATCGCCATATTTCAAAATTTCCTATCTAAATATCGGTATTATAATGGTTTTCTACTGAATTAAGCTTTCATTGCAACAAGAGATATGATGTTTCAAAACTGTTTACCATAGTTTTAATGTATCAGGAGCTCTGAAATGCATGTGTAGGCAAATGGTGTGGGAGTATGTATTCAATTGCTTATTTTTAGTGTTATATAGAAGACACATTGGGAAACGTTCCAATTGAGATTTTGATAAATTTTGTATGTTCTTAGCAATTTTACACAGGTCATCGTCCACTTGGTACTAAATGGGCACTTAAGCATCAGCATGAGAGGAACATTGGTTTAGTATTTCCATGTGCAAGGTCAACCATAAGTTCTTTCTTTTAAACTTTCTAAGGGTACCTCACACAGCAAATCCTACACAAAACATAACGCGACGAGTTCCTAAAATCAATAGAATACAGAAAAAATTACAAATCCGAACAAAACCAGAACAAAGAGAACTAAGACAGTAACCATTGGCTTTAGTCACTCATCCTGTTTAATGACAGATTTCCATTTGGTTGTAATGTCAGTAGTACAGTTACAGAACAGGCAAATGGGCTGCTGGTTCCTTAATGTTCAGAACTTTCATGAACAGTTTACCACTGAGCACCACTGTATTATGTAACATCCATATGTAATGTGTGAATCTGCAAATGCAGCATATGTGCATGTTTATCAATGAGTTTATCAGTGTGTAATGTGTGTGTTTGTGTGTGTATGTGTGTGTGTGTGTGTGTGTGGAGTGTGTAAGTGTGTGTGTTCATAGCCACAGATAGAGGTAGAGAGATACTGGTACTAGTGGTAGACAGGAATTTCCCAGTGCACATATCCTATTTATAGCTGTAGGTCATGTAAACAGGATGTGTGTCCATTCAAGATAAGTCACTTTACAAGGCTATAAAGTTACTTCCAGTGGATCTCAGACCTCACTTAAGTTGAAGAATAGATTGCGGCTGGTTCACAAGACAGTGAGCTGATTGTTTCTTTATTCTTAACACTGTGTGTGTCACTGTTTATGGATTTAACTGTTACTTCTTCACTTGAACAGACATTTAGGGGGCTGTTGTTGTTGTTGTCATTTAATTGTCTACATATGTATGCATAGCACACTGTCTTTGTTATATGTTGCAAAGGAAGAAATGCCATTTGTGTCAAGTGTGGTTATGGCTTTATAGAATGCAAAGGTGTATAATAGGTATTAAATAACCACTACGAGGTTCACATTGTTCACATACGCTTAATTGGGGGATAAGTCTGAGATACTTGTTTCTAAATTGTGTGTATGTGTATGTGTGAAGATCTCTGTCTTTGTTTTCTCACCTCTCTCTCTCTCTCTCTCTCTCTCTCTCTCTCTCTCTCTCTCTCTCTCTCTCTCTCTCTCTCTCTCTCTCATATCAGTGTTTTGTTATAATCAATTTTCCATTCTTCGATAGTGTTTCTGTGTTATAAATAATCCTTAATTCATGAAGGGACAAGGGCCAGATGGAAAAAAGCATCTTCTTGCTTGTCTGTTACCCTTGGCAATAAAGAGTATCATTCAGTCAATTAACCAATCTCTCTTTATCTCTCTCTCTCTCAAGAAAGCAAGATCATTGAAGAGCAAGCAGGTTTTAGAGCAGGGTACAGTACAGTCGATCATATTTTCACATTGTATGCAATTGTTGAAAAGTTTTTGCAAAAAAAAACTAAACTATATGTTGCTTTTGTCGATTTTAGAAAGGCATTTGATTCAGTAAACAGAAATGTGCTTTGGGCAATTATGAGGAAAAATGGTGTTAAAGGTAAACTGTATAATGCCCTTAGAAGCATATACGATAATGTTTTGGCATGTGTGCGTGACAAGTGTAATTATTCTGATTGCTTTGAATGTCCTAGAGGTGTGAAACAAGGCTGTCTGCTGAGTCCCCAATTATTTTCTTTCTTTATAAATGAACTGGCTACTGATTTGTCAAAAAGCGGAAAACATGGTATTCAGTTAATCCCTGGTGCTACTGAAATATTTCTATTGTTATTTGCGGATGATGTTGTTCTGTTGTCTGATACAGTCATTGGACTTCAAAATCAACTGAACTGTTTAAAAAGAGAAGCTGACCGTTTGGCTTTAACTGTTAACCTTGAAAAGACAAACGTAATGATTTTTAGGAAGGGGGGACATTTAGCCTCTATGGAAAAGTGGTACTATGGGAATGAAGTGGTTAAAGTAACGAATTCTTATAAATACTTGGGCATGCTCTTTACGACAAAATTAAGTGTAAGTTCTGCTCTGTCGGAACCCTGTAGAAAAGGGAAAAAAGGAGTTATAGAAATCATAAAGTCTCTGAAAAAAATGAGATCAATAGATGCACGTTTGTTCTGGAAACTCTTTGATTCGCAAATTGAACCTATATTAACATATGCAGCTGAAGTCTGGGGTCTAGAAAATGATTGTAGACAAATCGAAACTGTACACACCTTTGCTATAAAAAGATTCCTAAATGTCCCCCTACATGCCTCAAACAATCTGGTGTTTGGGGAAACCGGAAGATACCCACTGTATCTTAGGACATCAATAAAGTGTATCAAATACTGGTTAAAACTCGTGTCACTGCCCATGTCAAGAATATGTAGACAGGCTTATGAAATGCTGTTAAGGCAGCATGAATCTGGTCACTTTAATTGGGCATCAAAAGTACAAAAAGTTTTGACGGAAAATGGGTATGGCATAGTTTTGTTGAGTCAAAGTGTTGGGTGTGAATCTGCTTTTATTCTAGAGTTGAAAGATACGCTTATTTCCTGCTTTAAACAGAACTGGCATTCTGAGTTGGAGGATAATGATAAATATAGATGGTTTCATTCTTTCAAAAATGTCTTTGAGTCTGAAAAATATTTGTCATGTGTTACTAATAAGTGGCATAGAGACAGCTTCTCAAGATTTCGACTCAGAGTTTTGTGGCCTTAAAAACTGTATTCAGTGGTTCCGAAATGACCAAACAAATATTAATTGCCCATCATGTGGAAATGGATTCGAAAATGAAACTCATGTTTTATTTTACTGTACCACTTATGATGATATCCGTAAAAAATGTGCCATACTGGAATCCTTCCCCAACATTCCCGATCAGAACAAAGTTATAAAAATCCTTTCCAGTAGTAATGAAACTGTTATTAAATCTGTTGCTAAATTTATAGCACTGGCAATGAAGATAAGAAAGAGTAAGTCAGAATTAATGTGTGATAACATTTAACTTAAAAAAATAACTATTCAAGATGATCCTGTATCAATGTGTGTGTGTGTGTGTGTGTGTGTGTGTGTTTGTGTGTGGTGTGTGTGTGTGTGTTGTGTGTGTGTGCTGTTTGTGGCGCGCGCGTGTTTGTGTGTGCGTGTATGTTTATGCATGTGTGAAATCAGTAAATAATATTGATATGTGCATACAATTGTTCATGTTCACCCCCTTGTCTTAAGGCTGTAATGCTATGACAATAAAACATTTGTCTTGTCTTGTCTTGTCTTGTCTCTCTCTCTCTCCCTCTCTCTCTCTCTCTCTTCTCTGTTTCTGTCTCTGTCTGTCTGTCTGTCTCTCTCTCTCTCTCTCTCTCTCTCTCTCTCTCTCTTTCTCTTTCTCAAAAGCATGTGCTATCATGATTGTTTGCATACATGTTGTAATTGTAAGGATTCATGATACTGCTGCCTTTATAGTAATTTTCCAATAATATTGTTATCGCCCTTTTCATGTGGAGCTATGCCTATAAATATATCAACCATCTGAATCTCTCTCTCTCTCTCTCTCTCTCTCTCTCTCTCTCTCTCTCTCTCTCTCTCTCTCTTTCTTGTAGGCAATCTCCTGAAGAAGGATATATATTCCTTTGTTCTTTTACTCTCTCGCTGGCTTTCTCTTTCTCTTTCTCTCCTCTCTCTGTTTACCCGCTGTCCATCTATCCTTCTGTCTCTCAGTGTCACTCTGTCTCTGTCTGTCTGTCTCCCTCTCTCTCTCTCTCTCTCTCTCTCTCTCTCTCTCTCTCTCTCTCTCTCTCTCTCTCTCCATCCCACCTTTCCCTTCTCTCTCCTCTCCCTTCCCTCCTCTTCTCTCTCTTTCTCTCTCTCTCTCTCTCTCTCTCTCTCTCTCTCTCTGTCTCTCTCCATCTGTCTCTGTCTCTGAGTCTCTCTCTCTCTCTCGCTCACTCTCTGTCTCTCTCTCTTTTATCCAGTAGCTGGTGGCCCAAAGAGATTATGTATTTGTCCATACTCTCTCTCTCTCTCTCTCTCTCTCTCTCTCTCTCTCTCTCTCTCTCTCTCTCTCTCTCTCTCTCTTATGTTTCTCAGATTTGGGCCAGGTATTACAAGTATATTTACAAAACATAAAGCTGTAGCTATTTCGTTCATTTGGGTGAGGCTTTTCAGGAAAACTGTGAACTCAGTGTATCATTTATAAAACTCACAAATGAAGGGAGATCAGGAGGCATAAACTGCTTGATCAAGAGTTCATTTGTTCCATTTATTAAAAGGACCTGAACATTCAGTACTTATTTAAAATTACTTGAGGGTAAGACGTGGGATGTATGTCTGTGTCTATGTTCCACCAGAATGTTCCCCTTTTCGTATGTATTCTAATTTTGGTAACAGAATCAGTTTCCGTTAAGACTATCTGAGTAATTGTGTACTGGATAATGATGCTTATGCATTATTGTGGGAACCAAAGCAGCCAAGTTTCCTCTGGATTTCTCTGCTAATGATACCATTAAGACATGGTGTAAAAGCCAGTCTTGCACTACAGGTATTGTGAAGACAAGGCATGAAAAACTGTGGCAGTTTGCTTTTGTACTGCTTCAGACTTACATCTGAATCACATTTCTGGAGATATGAAGGCAGCCTTGAAGGCCACCAGTCATTCTGATACTGGACTGTTTCCTACTTTCAAATGATCTCCTTTCACCTGAAAGAATGGACAGAATCTGATCATATGCCAGTTATATCCTAAGCAACATTTTAACATGACGAGAAAACCAGTACTGATGAAAACAAAATTGACACTGAGATAGTACAAAGAATGGTTTGGAACAGTAAGTGTGCAGTGACGTTTTATGTAAAGATGACAGTGGTAATACGTTGAATAGATAGATGGATATAATCAATGCGGATGTTAAAGAACCATTAATTGTATTTTAATGAATGTATAACAGAGAGTCCAGTATGTGTGCAAAATGATGCAGTTGTTGATAAAGATAAGGTGTTTTTTATGAACTGTTTTGATATAGAAAGATAGTAATTTCATTGTTTTACAAGCAGATTTGTTGGGTTTTGTTTTTGTTTTTTTTGTGTGTTTTTTTAATTGTATATCCCTTTTCAATATGAGTGTATTAAATGTTTGTGTGTTGCTCACATTCCCAGTCATTAAGGGCTAATATCTGCATGAAAAACCCACAACTCCTTCTTTTTCTTTGTCTTCTTCTTCTTCTTCTTCTTCTTCTCTCTCTCTCTCTCTCTCTCTCTCTCTCTCTCTCTCTCTCTCCCAATTTCTCTTTCTGCCCTCTCTCTCTTTCTCTCTCTCCCTCTCTCTCTCTCTCTCTCTCTCTCTCTCTCTCTCTCTCTCTCGCTCTCTCCTCTCTCTCTCCCCCCTCTCTCTGTCTCTCTCTCTCCCCCTCCCTCCTTCCCTCCCCTGACCCTCTCTCTCTCTCTCTGACTTCTCCCACCCACCTGCTCTTTCTCACCACTCCTCACACCCTCTCTTTCTCTCTCTGTCTCTGTCTCTTGCTTTCTCTGTGTCTTGTGTAGCTGAACCAGCTCATACTTTGTTTAGTGTGTCTACAGTAATTGTGATGGACCTATTCATATTTGTATTTGGTTCATTTGCTTTTCTGTTGTCTTCTCCTCCCTTTCCTTTTTAAATGCCAATTTAGGATTGATTGAGGTAAAGGGAAGATAACTGTGGGTTAGTTTCATCATGCCAGTGCAAACTGGAATAAAGCTGTTTGTATAACAACCATCGTTATGTCATTGGCGAGCTGAACCATACTGAGGTCACAAGTATAGGAAACCTGGTAGTAGAATTCTAAAGGATTTGAACGTGGCGCTTTGACTCGCATCCAAAAAAAATGGTAAACGGTGGAACAGTCCCATATGATTTGAAGTTTGGAATGTATAGATTTCATACAATCTTGAAAAAACACAGGTTGATTTACATCATTATACTGCTAGATGAAGAGCATGTTGTGGCTAGGAATATTGTGTTGTCAACTCAGCAGTCACAAAATCCTGACAAGAACTCCATCTTGATTCAGAGATAGAAATTGCAAGACTGATCTTGATAACCTTGGATGTTCTTGCTGAAAAGGTTTGCTGTCAGGAAAGGGAAAACCAGTGAGTTTCATGAAGTCTGGAAACAAAGCCTTTTAAAGGCTGCTGATTGTGTTAAAAGAGTCATCAGAACTTCAGTCATTACACCGATAGATAGTCTATCAGAATCTGCATACAGGTGGATTGATGCCTTCGTGATTTAACACAGTTGGTTGATATGCATGGTGTGGTTAGATCAGTCATCAGTTGTGAGTGACATTCTACATGATACAGTTCTGGGTCCGCTTCACGTCATTTTTGTTTTTGTGTACAAGTTGTCTCAGCCCCATGGTGAAAACCACCAGCTGTCAAGAACAGAATGTGAAGAACTGGTCATAACAGATGTAATCACCATACGTGTTCAAAACACTGCCATGTCCTGCCTTTTCCACAATGCTCATGACGAAAATGACACAACCTCATTGAACACTCTTCAGCAGCGAGAGTCTGCCCGGTTCTCAGGTCTTTGAGGGAAGAGATGTGGCTGATACTGGCCAACATACAAGCCAAGCTACTTAGAATTGCAGAAGCACTCCAGATGACTTGCATATGATATGCTATACCAAGAACTCAGTTTCTGCATGAAAATTGGCAAATGAGAGAAATGAGACAAAATATTCTAATTCAGTCCTTACAAGTCCATGGCATGTGTTTTTGTACTCCCAGTTCTTATAGAACAGGGAGTACTTTAGAATGGGAACGAAGAAATGCTGTCTGTGTGTCTGTCTGTCTGTCTGTGTCTGTCTGTGTGTCCGTGGTCAAAATGTGTTCCACTCGCTCCAGACAAAACTACTGGGCCGATCTTTCTGAAAATTTGTAGGTATGTTCATTATGGGCCACGGATGATGCCCGATGTTTTAGTTTACCGCTATAGCCGTTAGTAACAGCTGTAATGGCCTGTAACGGTTTTTCTTCTTTATGGAATATCTCAGAAAGTACTTGGCCAATTTATAAGCGGTTTGGATCTTATGACAAATCGGAGCCTCTGTACATATGTAAGTGATGTAATGCTGAAAATGGATTAAACAACCGTTAAAAACTGTTATTCTGCCGTTATTTCTTATATATAGGTGGATTTTAATGAAATTTGGTATATAGAAAGGTTATCACACACAAATGGCGCTTCTATATAGTGTTTCAAAATTTGACCATTAGAAACCGTTATTCTTGACATATTGTCCGATTGGATGAAATTTGATATGTACACAGGCTTTAGCCCAGTGAGGACTAAAATACCGGTTTCAAAAGTGTATATCGGTTATATAACTGTTAAACCGTTATTTTGCCGTTATTTTTTTTTATATATAGGTGGGTTTTAATTAAATTTTGTATATAGAAAGGTTATCACACACAAATGGCACTTCCATGTAGTGTTTCAAAATCTAACCATTAAAAACCGTTATTCTTGACATATTGTCCGATTTGGATGAAATTTGGTATGTACACAGGCTTTAGCCCAGTGAGGACTAAAATACCAGTTTCAAAAGTGTACATCAGTTAAATAACCGTTAAAACCGTTATTTTGCCTTTATTTCTTATCTCACAAAGCACTTGGCCGATTTATAAGCGGTTTGGAAAACTGGGAGTACGTTTATATGCTTCGCATCTTGTTTTTTTTTTTTTTAAATACGTAAAGAAAGTCCAAAGTTGCATGTTCAATGATTGTTTACAGCTTCAGTATTTTCAGGAAATTCTGTTTTCTGATTCAGGCCATGTTTGGATGAAACTAGTTTGAAGGAAGTCTTGTATGCCTGTAAGAATGATATTTAGATCAGGAAATCCTTCAGGAAGATAGTTCTTTCTGACTCAGTGAGTCGGTCCCTCTTTCACCAGTGACGTTAGTTGAACACTTTCATTTCTGTTTGAACACCATGTTTGCAATGGCGGTATCACTGTCAGTTAAAATCTCTTGTTTATTTTGTGCTTCATTGCAGAGGGCTGTGTGTATAAACTGTGAGCCCTTGAGGGAGGACAATGACACTTGGAGGTCTGAAAACAGGGATGTGCAGTGCTTCTCTGGACCTTGGCACAATAACTGCATGCCAGTGGCAGTCCCTACACTCTACGACTGAGGACAGTCGCTATGGGAGACCTGTTGTGAGTGGGATTCTGGGACCAAAATCTCGACACAGGCACAGTGCTTGCGGTGTCGGGGAGTATGTGTACGTCTTCGGTGGAAAGGAGGGAACGTCCCCTCGTAAAGACGTGTGGAGGTTTCATATTAGTAAGTGCTCATATTGAGCCCTGTTCCATCCATCTCCCTCTCCTCTCACTCTCACTCTCTCTGTCTCTCTCTCCCTCCCCTCCCCTCTCTCTCTGTCTTCTCTCTCTCTCTCTTTGTATGTATGATTTAGTAGCTAGTCAAGCTTAGTTCGTTGCTAGTCACTCTTAGTTCCTCAGCGGGCAAGGGTAGGATATAAAAAAGCGTATATTTGCTTGTCTGTTACCCTTAGAAATAAAGATTATCAATCAATCACTGAATCAGTCAATCTTTCTCTCTCCCCCCTCTCTCTCTCCCTCTCTCTCTCTCTTTCTCTCTCACTCTCCCTCTCCCTCTCTCTGTCTCTCTCTGCATGTGTTAATGCTTCATTGATAGACTCACATTAGTTGATGTTAATAATTATAATGTTCTCTCATGCCAGTCATTCTATCCTGTAGTCAGAGTATAAAGGGGTTATAACATCACATTTCTACCTTGATAAATTTGGGATTCAACCAAGTCCGGGTCTTCATGCATATTGGTCCAGTAATTTGATTTGTACTCACCGAGGTGGGTCTGTGAAGTAAAGGACCCTTGTACTGATCCGCTTTTTTCAAAAGTAACTCTCGGTATAATAGTGATGCTGTTGGAAGAAACGTATAGCCTACGATGCTATAAAATGCACTGATGAGCTTACTTGGATAGGTTTCAGCCAAGACAGTCAGTTCCATGATGATAGTAAGATTCTGAAATGTTGCAGTAAGGTGCATTGATAGTGCTCAGAAAGTCTGGAATTTTTCCATTTATTGCACATTCTTCACTTCCGTATGTATGCACGCATGCATACACACACACTCACACACACACACACACACACACACACACACACACACACACACACACACACACACACACATGCACGCACGCACGCATGCACTCTTGCACGCACTGTTTTTGAGGTGGATCATGATTGTGCTGAAGGTATTGTGAATATTTTGTGCAGGCAACTGCAAGTGGGAAGCTGTTGAACTACAAGGTGCAGTCCTTCCTTTTCTGCAGGGCCACACATCAGTGGCCTACAAGGTATCTGTCCTTTCTTTCTACAGGTAGCGCATCAGAGATCTGATATCTGTCCTTCCTTTCCACAGGCTCACAAACATACACATCAATGTTCTTAAAGGCATCCATCCTTCTTTTTCTACAGTGCCACATGTCAGTGATCGGTAGTTAAAACAATTTATACAGGGGAGTGTAGCATTTCTCGTTTGTATTGTATATCTAGGAGAAAGACAAAGAAAAGTAAAATCATATCAGTCCTTTGTATCCAAGTATGATGTATGTATATGTGTACATTTTTTGTGTGTGTGGTACGTGTGTGTTCTTGTGCTTGTTTTGTGCTACGCTGGGAGTGGGTGTTTGTGTGTATGTGTGCTTGTGTGTGTGTGCCAGCGCGCGCACATGTGTGTGTGATTTGGCAACTTTGTTTTGCATAGTAGTTCAGCATTAGGCTGTGATTCTTGAACTTGCTGACATGAATGGGTGAATAAACAACAAACCATGACAATGCTTTTCATAATTTGATACTGTGTTTCCAGAACCTAGTGTTGATTTTTGGAGGGACGTTCAGCGACAGCATGGGTGATGCTCAGTTGTGGACATTTGATACTGGTATGTATAAGCAGTCTATGTATTTTTTTATTAAGTTTCATGTGTATCTCTCTGTCCTTTCTCTCTGTCTCTTTACCTACCCCTGTTGCTTTGTCTCTTCCCCTTTCTGTCTTTGTACCACTATCTCTTACTTACATTGTCATCCAGTGTTTGTACAGTCTCTGAAGAGGTGGGAATTTTGGCAATAAAAGAACTGTCATTTTCAAGGCCTTTTTAAGGGGGGGGGGGAAATGTGGTGAATTCCTCTTAAATTTTGAGGAAAGATTAGCTGCTCAGCATACGCAGCATGATTAACCCTTTCCACACATCGCCTCTGGTTGGATGTACAGTATGTATAGTAATGCGTATTGCTGCCAGTCTCAATTCCTGTCTAGCATATTTCATCCTTATTCCATGCATACTGTTTTGAAGGTATTTTCTTCTTGTTTTATGTAAGCACCTCAATAAACGAATTTTTAATGATTTTGTAAGCGTATGTCGATGCACACTTGGTTCACCTATACATTTTTTTTTACACATGTAGCACAGAAAAGTCTGTGAAATACAGAAATAAGATATTGCTGATAAAATGCAGAAGATGTATGTTATGCTGCATTTGTAAACACTGAATTTATGCCATGGATAATGAATATTTGTGGAAAGGCCAATTAGGCCAGATGATGAACTGATTTTGCCAGTTCTACTGGTTTGGATACAACCAGCGTAGGCTCTATGATGTTTCTTTCAATTCTACTCTTTGTCTGTACTGATTTCTTTCAATTCCACTCTTTGTCTGTTATGAGAAAGATTAAAAGAGTGGCTGTTTCTTCATGAACAGATGCAGGCTCTGTGGAAGAAGTGAGACTGAAGCCAGGGACCTCCCAGCCAGCCTGTCGCCGGGACCACTCGGCCGTTGTTCACAACAACACCATGTATGTCTATGGGGGATATGTGGGCTCTCGAGGGCCTAACCAAGAGCTGTGGGCATTCAATATGGGTAAGATGGGGTATATGTGGTGTGAGGAAGTGTCATTTGTTCTGTGTAACATCAATAAAGATTTTACAGCATTGAGAGAGAGGCTCTGCTTGCATCTACGAATTCTCAAAAATCTGTGGTGTGAGGGCCACACACTTGAAATGATAGCGCTTTTTTGTGAATCAGTGTATAATTGTTTTCTGTGTTATTTTAGGTGACATTTGTATTGAATTAACCCTCTTCATATGCACTTACCTGAGCTTAGTTACGCCGAAAACCGTCAGCAAGATAAGTAACTCCGTAATTTGAACATGGTTACCCATTTAAAAATTAATTTAAAAGAGAGGAAAGGAAATAATGAAATGAAAATCATTTTAAAAATTCCTACGAATATATATGTTGCTGTATCATAAGTTTGAAGAATGTCACATGAGCCATTTACTCGGGGAAAAAAAAATCTTCTTCTTCAGAACTTTCTTCTGAATCGTTGTTTATCATATCTGGAACCTCATCCCAGTCGAAATCTAGGTCACTGTAAGCTTCATCACCCAGCACTTTCACTAAGTCTTATGCCGTAAATCCCACAAATCACAGTATCTTCATTACTAAATCTCATTATAGAACAGCAGAAATCAAGGTTAGCCATGGTGAAAAACAGCATTTCGACCACAAAACTTTAAAAATTCATAACTCGAGAACTACAGCACGTATCGACTTGCTTTTTTTTGCAAACGGAAGTAAATGGCTACAGGAAGAAGGAAGTCACGTTCTTGCGAGACTTCCTTTTCTATGAGAAACATGGCGGTGCCCATTGTTGCCACGTGTTTTACTGGGCGCTGGCAGGTGCTCAGCCTTTTGGCTGTGTGATTTCCAGTTGGGCACTAGCGGGTGCGTGCTTATCAAGACGGTTAACCAAAAACACCAGCCGCCGTGGCAAAGTGGTTAGCGTCGCGGACTCCCAGCTGGGAGATCGTGGGTTCAAATCCCATCAGAGTCATGTGGGTTTTTCTGCCCCGACCGGCTCCTACCCAGAGTTGAGTTTGCTGCGGACTCAGTTGGGGAGACTGGGACCATACAGTCGAGTTTCATCCACTTAATGGATGCGTTTCTGAGAGTGTTGCTCAAATTTCCTGACCAACACTGCAGGTGCCTGTATCTCTCGAGCCTGGTTGACGCTGGGATATATTATGAAAGGAAGCATAGAGTACAGCCCTGTCATGTAGTCTCAGACCGAAATGGAAATCCATAGCATAATCTTAATCATCCTCATTGTCATCGATCAGCATTAAAAAAAAAAAGTCTCAAATTCTGTGGCCCTTCATGCCCCGCTGTCATGGTGACCTCAGTTTCGATGTCCTCTCCACGTCTATGGCCTTGGTTTGGTTCCGTCAGGTCACCAGTATCGGTGAGTCAGTGGGGGCTGTCGTTGGACGGACGTGGTGGCGCCCTCCGGAGGGAGAGATCACTCACGCCGGCTCCGCGACTAAGCAATTATTGTCGTCAGTAGGGGGCTTAGTAGGTGGTATCCTGCGTATGTTAGATCAGAACAGGCGCCACTGAACACCACCGAAGTGACTCGGCAGCAGTGCAGTGTCTCCTCCGGTGGGTTGCCTCTTGATGACTTGACATTGACTGCTCTCTGTGGATTGCTGGGGCAGCGGCGGGGCCGACCGGGCTGTGGCTGTGGACGGGGTGTCAGAATGAGCGGCGTGGGTGCACTGCCTCTGAGGTGGCGCAGAGGTTGGGACAGCAAAAAAAAAAAAAAAAATTACCAAAATTCAAGAATGTTATTGATATTTGTTTTTGTGGCAATAAATTGAGCATTAATGCAAAAATTACAGGCAAAAAAAAAAAAAAAAATTTGATTTTTTACATGAAGATGCTCACAGTGTGTAGATTGTTGTAGCGAGTCATAAGTATTTTCTCCACATCTGTAAGGAAATTCTGCCTACATATTTCGAACACCTACACACCTCAGCTAGAATGGTGTTTACACAATTTACAATACACTTTTAATGATTTTGATCATTTATCTTCAAACTGCTTCCACCACTTGTCTTTCCATTGCAATGTTACTTTATGCTAAGCTGCCTGTGATATATCTAGTATATAAATGGCAAATTCTGTCTGTGTGTGTGTGTGTGTCTGTGTACGCTATAGACTCAAAAACGGCTCAGCCGATTGTCATGAAATTTGGCAGCTACGTCTGTTGTGACCCGAGGATGGTTTTGGGCTAATCTCTAAAAAAATAAAACCGTTAAAAAACTGTTATAACGGTTTCAAAGACATCTTTTTCCTCTGCTTTTCTTCAAATAGCCGTTGTGACATTGCACAGGTACAGGACTACTTCTCTAAAATTAGAACCGTTGTTTGGCAGTTAAGAAACATTATTTATAACAGTTAAAAACCGTTAAAAACACCAAACCCTATAAAAGAAACTTTTAAAACCCGATCTTCTTGAAATTTAGCAGGCACGTCTGTTGTGAACCGAGGATGGTTTTGGGCTAATTTCTCAAAAAATAAAACCGTTAAAAACCGTTTTAAAAAAACTGTTATAACGGGTTCAAAGATATATTTTTCCTCTGCTTTTCTTCAAATGGCCGTTGTGACATTGCACAGGTACAGGGCTACTTCTCGAAAATTAGAACTGTTATTTGGCAGTTAAGAAACGTTATTTGTAACAGCTAAAAACCATTAAAAACACCAAACCCTATAAAAACTGTTTAAAACCCGATCTTCTGAGGTTGGCGGTCACGAGAGTCATCGGATCGCCACCAAACTTGACATAAGCCTACAGGAACATCCAGCGGGTAACATTGGGTCATTAGATAGTCATTATGACCATTAAAGTTGACCGTTAAAAACCGTTATTTTCAAAATTTAGGCTGTTCTTGATGAAATTCGGTATACATGTGCAGTTTTAAATGCCGAAAAATGATATACAACTTTTACAAACCAAAATTTAAAATTGACCGTTAAAAAACGGTATTTTATAAATTTAGAGTATTCTTGAAGAAATTCGATATACATGTGCAGCTTTGAACGCTAAACAATGATATACAATTTTCAAGATCCGAAACTTAACATTGACCGTTAAAAACCGTTATTTTCTGAATTTCTAAACTTTCACCGTTCTTGATAACATTCCGTATGCACGTACAGTTTTAAGCGCTGAACAATGTTATGCAAATTTTACGAACCAAAACTTAACATTGACCGTTAAAAACCGTTATTTTCTAAATTTACACCATTATTGATAAAATTCGGTATGCGTATGTCCAGTAACGGTAAGAAATTTTTCAACATGGATGGGACAGGGTAGGGGGATGAAAAGGGAGGAATGAGGGGGGCCAGAAAAATGATTGTACAGTGCAAAGCCTGATACACTATTTTTACATTAGACACAGACCCGTTGAAATAAACTACTTCTGCACAAAGTCTATTCCTACAAAATAAAGGGCAATCAGAAGAATGGGAATGGGAACAGTGAGTGCAGGCGGAAAAACGAGCGAGAAAAGCATCTTGACGTGCTAGGGAAGATCCAGAGCAAAGGGGCCAGAGGCAGGCGGAAAACAATGGAATGTATAAGAGAGAGACAGACAGACAGACAGAATGTGTATTTGTGTGGGGGGAGGGAGTGGGAAGATGTTGGGGGGGGGGGGGGGGGGATTGATTGTAAATCAAAACAATTAATACATGTTTGCCGTCACGTGAGTATCGCAAAGAATGTTCATATCCCGGGCAACGCCGGGTGCCCCTGCTAGTATGTCTATATAGAGAGAGATCCAGGAAATCTCTGACACATAGGCACTTCTGCTCTGTACACTTATTGAGAACATTCCAGAATTTTGTCACAACTTTGGTGATGTTGCAAAGGTCACGTCTACCAGGGACTGTGCGAGACAATGTTGGTGTAACGATCTGTTCAGCTGTTCTTGAATGGTTTCATTATATCTGATTGTTGTATTTAACAGAAAAAAAGCACAGCATACAAACATGAAAAATAATTTCTGTGTGGTTTTTGTATGTGTGATTTTGTCAATTTCTGATTTATCTTTCTTTTGTTATTGTTTTTGTTCGTTGGTTTGTTTTCTCTAGTCTAGTCACAGAAACAGCAGACATACAAATAGAATGAAAGCATTAACAGAACAGCAGTTCTGCCTTGCTGCTTCTTGCCTGGTCAGATTAGTTATGTGAATCTCTTTCAGATGAGATGGAGTGGAGAGAGTTGCGAGCTTTGAGCCGCACGCAGCCCAGTTGCCGTTACAGTCACTCTGCTGTGGTGGCTGACAATGCTATGTGGCTGTTTGGGGGACTAGAAGGACTTCAACCTAAGGCCGACCTTTGGAGATACAGTTTCTGTAAGTACCAAGAGCAGATCAGGAAAGAGCTACCAAGATTGTTTGAGCATTATAAGGCCCACCAAACAGTTGGTAGGTTGGTAGGTTGGATCAATTTTTGCTTTTTAAACCTTTCTTGATGGCTGATTTTCATGGTAGCTTATTCACCATAATGCACAGTGTTAACTTTTGTCAAACACATCCAATCTGTACTTATACATTGTGCATGCAGCTGTCTAGTCATACAGCGTAAGATGCCCAGTGGTATGACAGAGGGAAGTTGTAGGAGAGTGCATGAAAATTACATGCCCTTTCAGGGTTCTGTGGTGCACATGGAAAACTGACAGTAAGTCGTTTATTCTCTGTAATATCTTTCTTTTTTATATTTTTACCATCAAGAAGTGTCATTAGAAAAAGATAGGGTCGGACAGTTTATGGAAACCACAACTTTTTTATTCTCTTAGAAATAAAAGAACATCGAGACATGGAATCTTTGAAGCCACTTTAGATTTTTTTTTCTGAAATGAGGAATTAAAAAAAAAAAAAAGAATACTGAAGTGCTTTCACAAGCTGTGCTGAATTCCACCAGACTGAATCAGCTGCATGTGCAGTGTCTCTCTGTAAGGCAAGTTGATCACAATCTGTAGTCTAGATTACTTCCTATGAACTGCGTGCTCCGGAACAGCAGCAGGATGAGCCTGGAATTAGCTGTGTATAGCGCAATCAGAATAACTGTTGTGGGAGTAACGCCAGTGAGCACTGGGAGAAAAAAAAAAAAAGGAAAAGAAATGACTTGGCTAAACAGATCTTTTTACTGGTATTTTAGCATGTAATCTAAATGCTGTGTCCAAGTTTTGAATTGTATGTATTTAAGAAAAAAATTGACAGTCTAGCGTGTTTTGAGTGATATGATTTGGTTGTTGAATCTTATCAGTGAATTGATCACTGTTTCAGTGCTGCACCAGTGGAAAAAGGTCAAAGCTCTGGGTTCCCCGCCTTGCCTTTCAGGACACGCTGCCTCAGTGGTGAGTTACCCTGCACAGCTGGAACCTGTTTGTCTATGAAGATTGCAAAGGGGTGGGGGGGGGGGGGGGATAACGGTTCTAGGAATAATTCAGTACAATTCTGCTCTCTCTCATGCACATTTTTTGTTAGCTGTAAGCAGCTGCTTTTTTGCCTTAAACTCTAACCCTGCAGCTGCTACACTGGCAGTGGCCGATTTATGGAATTTTCCAATTCTGTTCTTAGCTTCTATGAAATTACCGTCTGAATTGCAGTTGATCGGATAAACTAAGATATGCGCAGAAATCAGATTTCACCGCTTTCCACAGAAAGAGGGTTTGGCGTCATATACTGTACCATGTCAGACCATAGCATTCAACGGCAGTTAGCCAGCTCTGTCAGGCCAAATTTTTCCATGGCCAATGCAGTCATAAGACAGTCACGTGATGTCACCCCACTTCCGGCCCCGGAAGAAGCCAGTGTCAACTTCCTATACGTCATTCACCTTCGGCCTGCCGTCAAAGCAAGATAAGTCTTGTGCTCTGTCTCGCCTATACTTGCCTTTGTGTTAAGATTGCTGTGTTTTGTTTCTATACTTGATCCAGTTGTGGCTTGCACTAGACCCTGAGTATTCTTGCCGTGTGAGGCTCTTGGTGGGAGCGTATTTATTAAAAGATTTGTCTCTTTTACCGGCACTCTCGCGACTTTGTTACTCGCGATCGTCGGCACCACTCGCCGGTCGTGTTCCCCCACCATATTGCCGAGCCTCGGGTTCAGCACGCATTTTGTGCTGGTTCTGCTTATTAAGGTTTAGTGCTCAATAACTATCACACCTGTACTCTTTACCCATCACAGGTAGAACGTGTTCGAGTAAGGGTGCGTGACACTGATCTGCTTATTAAGATTTAGTGCCCAAGAACTATCACACCTATACACAGTGATACTCCACGTGTAGAGATTGCTATTAATAGCCATACCAGTCACATTATCGGTGGCGTGTACGGGTAGTTCGAGTTTTCAGTCGATCTCTCGAGCACTTTGCACAACACCACACGGACGATCGAGATTAATTGATTTTCTCGATCGGCCACCTTGTCTCCTCTTTGCGGTCGTGTGTTCCGGGTTTGCTCTATCCACCTGTGCCCAACATGGTGAAGGACACCGCCGGGTCGAGCCACTCCACTGCTCGGAGTTCGCTCAATTTCCCGGAGAACCCGCGGGTCGATTCCATCTCGGAGCAATCCGTTCGCACTGATGAACGTACGGTTCGGGTAGACAGAGACGACTTCTCCGCGGAAGGGACGCGTGATCTTTCCTCGTCTACCAAACCGACGGACGCACGACCGCGGCGTCCCAAGGCTGATAGGCAAGCGGCCACCATTTCAAAATGCCTTTCATTTGATCTGCCTGCAAAGTCTAAGGGCAAAGCTCCCCTCAAGGTGCTGCCCAGAAAGTCTAAGGGCAAGGCTCCCCTCAAGGGGCCCTGCCGAGCAAAGACTAGCCAACGGAATTCGCCCTCCCCCACCCCTTCTCCATCGGCCAGCTTGCCCTCTAGCCTACGGACTCGCGCAGAGATTTCTAACTATCATGCTGAGTCACGCGAATCTCGGCCCCCGGGGCACCTTGCCGAGCCCTGACCAGCACGGGTGACGGGTCTGGGATGGAATCACCATCCGTCACTCGCCTTGATGAGTCACGTATCTCTTTTTCCCCCCAAATTGATACGTGCACTCATAGCGCTCGGCCCCACCGGGCACAGGTGCAGCCAACACCTGAGCTCGAGGAGCGCTTCGACTCTGGAAGCAGCCTTATGGTCACCCCGACGCACGACCTCGGTGGTGTCCATAATCCTGGGCGTGCGGGCACGCCGCGCCATGGGCCCGGCCGTGCCCATGCACAAGGACGGTCGACCTACCCCGATCGAACGTCACCTTCTTCCCTAGGGGTATTGGACGTTGGGGAGCCGACCTTTTCGGATCCCCATTTGGGCAACGTCCGCGGTCCCGCTCCTCCGGGGGGAGGATCTACCAGCGGGACCAAGGGTAACCTGACATATTCCTCCAGGGGGAGGAACACGGGACCGCATCCTGACCAATCCGCACTTTCGCGGGTTGGGGGCTCGACTTCCGCATCCTCCTCCGTACCATTATGGCCCTCCCAGGCCCATTCCAAGGACGTGTATGGTGCAGTGCACGGACCTGGACGGGGACAACAGGCCACGGCCTCTCAAGACCCCCCCAACAGTGATTCAGGTTACCCGGGTCCCCGGGGACTTTCTGCCCACACCCCAGGGCCGCCACAGCCCGTTTACCTCCCCGGGGACCGGTGGCTCTATGCCCCCGAGAGAGACCAGTGGCTTAACGCCAACACCCAGCACGACCAGCTATATGGTCGAATGTGGCACCCGGCCTCACTTGCCTGGGTCGACCTTGGTCTCCCTCCTCGGGCGCTGTCCGATCGGCAGGACGATGTCCCGGCCGCCGATTATAGGGCCACCGGGGACACACTACAGGCACCCCTCGACTTACCTCCTGATGACGGGTGCTACGAACCCTTTCAGGACCAGTACCTCCCTGAGGCGGACGATGAGGAGGAGCTAGCCTCCACCTCATTGTACGATGTCCGCACGATAGAACGGTGGCGACCAGACCTCGTTAGGAGGGAGGCCGCACCCGCTGACGAAGTTCTCTCCCTCTCCCATTTCGCCGGTCCCCCCCCGGCCCAGCGATCTAGACCAAAGATCGTTGCCCCCCAGTCCCTCTCCTCAATTTGGGAAGGTCCAGCAACTCGCGCCAGGGGTGCGCATGCCGTCCCTCCGCCAGGACAGGGACCCCTCTCGGCCCCACATGAAGCCCAGGTCGGTTTCCTCCTCGGGGACCGCAAGAACCCCTCAGTCGCCTCCTTGTTTACTGACAATCCCGTGACCAGGGAGATGGGCATTTCCCAGTTGGACCGTCGGTTGATCCCCCCTACTTCCGGCACCATCTCCTTTAAGAACCTAAAGGAATGGGACCGAGTAGCCAGGATGGGCATCCTCCACACCACGGCGGGACACACCTACTTGGGCATGCTCCTTCAGCGAGCGGAGGCTCTATGGCCGGAGGACGATGGTGCCATCCCAGTACCGGGGGACTCGGGCTCTGAGGCGCACCAAGAGCCTGACTCTCGCTTGTTCAGCGATTCTTTCATGCGACACCTAGTTAACAGGATTTCGCATCACCTTTCGGCTGCGGCGGACAGCGCAGCCAGAAGCCACTTCAACTGCTTGTTGGTCGCGAGAGATGCCGTGCTGGCGCGGACCTCTCTCTCCCCGACGCTTAAGGCAGCCCTGCGATGCATCCCAGGCCAGGACCAGTCGCTCTTTGGCGACTACTCGGCTGACGTCATAGCACAAGCAGTCGAGGAACGCAAGCAGGCTGTGTCCTTTGCGCCCAGGCCACCGCCACGCCTTGCTAGACCCCCACTTCGTTCCTTCCCCAGGCACAGACCCTATCCCAGGCAATCGCCTTCCCGCACCGCACGGCCCGCCAAGCGACCTAATCTTCTCCCCAGGCCTAAGCCAAAACCCCATCAGCAAAATTTTCAGTTCGGCCAACAGTCACGCTCCCGGAGCTGACTGGGGAGACAGCCCGAGGGGGACTTAGATCAGGTAGCACCCCCCCTCGCCCTATCCCCCCCCCCCCCCACCAGCCCAGACCCTCGCCCCCCCTGGCGGGCAGCCTCTCCCGGCATGCCCACCAGTGGAGACGTATGGGCCTCAACCCCTGGATAGTGGCGGTGCTACAGGAAGGGTTTCGCCTTCCTTGGGCCCACGAGCGTCCCCCCCTCATGCTATCTCCCCCTCCCTCCCCCAACGAACCCTCCCCCGCCAAAGCAGAAGCTCTTCGCACGGAAGTCCAAGAACTCCTCCAAAAAAGGGGCCATCTCGGAGGTTTCCCACCCAAACCCCGGCTTCTACTCTCACCTCTTTGTGATCCCAAAAGCCTCGGGAGGATGGAGGCCCATTCTAGATCTTTCGCCCCTCAACAAGTTCCTCAGGCCCACCAAGTTCAAGATGGAGACCCCCACCCAGATCCGAGACTCCATCCATCATCTCGACTGGGCCACATCCATAGACCTGAAGGACGCCTATTTTCAGATCCTGGTTCACCCGGCCCACAGACGATTCCTACGGTTCGTCTGGCAGGGCCGAGTGTTCCAGTTCAGGGCCCTCCCTTTCGGCCTCTCACTGGCACCCTTCCTCTTCACGAAGGTTGTCAAGGAGATGGCCTCCCTAGCCAGGCAGGAGGACATCCGCCTCCTAGTGTATCTGGACGACTGGCTCATCTTGGCCCCCTCCCGGGCCCAGTGCCAAGCCCACACCACCCGCCTCCTGAGTCTGTGCTCCACACTGGGTTTGTCACAAACCCCAACAAGTGCGAACTCCCCCCCAGCCAGAGGTTCTCCTTCCTGGGAATGAGTTGCGACACAATCTCCATGATAGTCTCCCCGACCCCGGAGAGGTCTGCACGCATAGTGGACCTCATCTCCCGCCTGTCACAGGCACCCCACACCTCGGCCAGAACCCTGTCCTCCCTCCTAGGAATGATGGAGTCCCTGTCTCCCCTCATTCCCCTGGGGCGGGTCCCCAAACGCCAACTTCAGAGGGAGTTCCGCCGACGTTGGTCGCAGACCTCCGACCGCTGGGACCAGGTCATTCCCCTCGGACACTGGTTCATTTCGGCGACGGAGGAGTGGCTCACTCCAGCCACTCTCTCCACCGGGGTCCCCATCTCCCTCCCAACCCAACCACTGGAACTTTATACAGACGCCTCCAACTTGGGCTGGGGGGCCCACGTGGAGGACAGTCATGCCTCGGGGGAGTGGGACTCACAAACTGCACGCCTCCACATCAACATCTTGGAGCTGGAAGCGGTCAGGCTAGCCCTTCTCCACTTCCAGCACAAGGTCACGCACCGACTTATTCTCCTCCTCACGGACAATACGTCGGTAGCTTGCTATGTCAACAAAGGGGGAGGGGCCCGCTCCATAGGCCTCTCCCTCAGGACAGAGGCCCTCCTTCGCTGGTGTCACGCGCGGGGAATCACCCTCTGCGCGAGACACATAGCAGGGAAACGCAACATCCTGGCGGATTCCCTCAGCAGGTCGAAGTCTCTCCTCCACACGGAGTGGACCCTCAACAGACATACCCTGTCGGGTGTATGGGAGCATTGGTTTGTGCCCATGATCGACCTGTTTGCCACCAGGTTCAACCATCGCCTGCCCCTGTACGTCTCCCCCGTTCCAGATCCCCAGGCGTATGCAGTCGATGCGCTATCCCTCCCCTGGACGGGCCTACTGGCGTATGCCTTTCCCCCCTTCCCCATCCTACACAAGGTGATCAGGAAGGCGAGGCTGGAAAGACCCAGGCTGATCCTCGTAACGCCATGGTGGCCGACCCAGTCTTGGTTCCCGGACCTCAAGTCCCTCACCCACGTTCCCCCCCTCCGGCTCAGCCCTCGCTGGGACATGCTGAGACAACCCCGGTCAGGTCTTCCTCACTCCAATCCCAAGATGCTTCGCCTACACGCGTGGCTTCTATGCCAGCCCAACTGCGAACATCTGCATCTACCCCCCACTCGGACAGACCCCAGTCCGTCCTAGACACACTAGCCGGGGCAGGGGCCTCTCAGGGATTACGGGACTTAGCCTCGGCATCTCGCAGAGCCAGCACCGAGTCCCTCTACAACTACCGTTGGGAGAGATGGATAGCCTGGTGCTCAGATAACTCTGTTCCCCATGACTGCCCCTCCAACATCCAAATAGGAAATTTCCTCTCCCACCTATCCTCTTCCCTTAAGCTGTCGGCTAGCTCCATTCGGGGCTACAGATCAGCTATCTGCACCACCATTCGTCAACTGGGGGGCCCTTCTTTTGACAATGACTTTCTGCTCAGAGAGGTGTCTGGAGGAGTTGCTCTACGGGAAGCTCAGTCCCCTAGGCGCATTCCCCTCTGGGACCTTTTAACGGTCCTCGATGCCCTCAGAAAACCCCCTTTTGAACCCATTGCTTCTATTCCTTTTGACCTCCTCTCCTTTAAGACCACCTTTCTCCTCGCCCTGGCCTCGGCCAGAAGACGAAGTGAGATTCACGCCCTCAGCGGTGACCCCAGAGATATCGCCTTCCACAGGGACGGCTCAGTCTCTCTCAAGTTCCTTCCGGAGTTCTTGGCAAAGAATCAGGAACCGGGCACCCCCTCTCCCTTCCTCGTCATCCGTTCCCTGACGGACATCTTGGGAAAGGGAGAAAAAGATGGAGACATGGACCTTTGCCCCTCCAGATGTCTCAGGTACTACTGGGAACGCACACGCCCCACGCACTCCTCCCAGAGACGACTCCTTATCTCCCTCAACCCCAACAATACTAGAGATATCTCGGCAGGAACTATCTCCAGGTGGCTGTCCAAGACGGTGAGATCTACCTACGCTCAGGCGTACAAGGATCTCCCTGTCCTATCACCCAGGGCCCACGAGGTCAGAGCACTGGCCACTTCCACAGCGTTCCAGTACTCTGTTCCCGTGCGCCACCTTCTGGAGGCAGCCTACTGGCGTTCGGAAAATCCCTTCATTAATTTTTACCTGAGGGATATCCGCATGACCAGAGCTGATGGGTCTAAGGGGATCTCCTTTGTGGCGGCCAATGCAGCCATATCGGTCAACCCCAAGAACCACTAGGGCGCTCGCCCTCCTCCGATTCCTTTAAATTCTGCTATGGTCTGACATGGTACAGTATATGACGCCAAAATGGGGAGTTTGTGTTATACTCGCTGTTTGGCTAATATACTTACCATGTCAGACTCTAATTCCCTCCCTACCTTCCCCTCTGGCGCCAAGGTTCTCGGGGTTACCATACACACAGGCCTCGCTGAATGACGTATAGGAAGTTGACACTGGCTTCTTCCGGGCCGGAAGTGGGGTGACATCACGTGACTGTCTTATGACTGCATTGGCCACGGAAAAATTCGGCCTGACAGAGCTGGCTAACTGCCGTTGAATGCTATGGTCTGACATGGTAAGTATATTAGCCAAACAGGGAGTATAACACAAACTCCCCATATTCATGCATGAGCAACACTTAAAATGAGTGTCATTAAGGAAAGCTGAGCATTTTTGCTTGATCAGTCACTTATCAGCACCACAGTATCAAGCAGAAATGCTGAAATCAAGAAACCAAGCCTACAGCATAGATTTAAAATTGAAGGCTATCAGCCCAGCACGTCAAAAGGGCAACATCAGTTCAAGTCAGTTATCTGATGGTAATGTTTTCAGGGTGGTGAACTTTCCCAATGCAAAAAAATTACAGCAGTCCGTGATTATTTTAGTAGTTTTAAAAATCCAGACAATTCCACAGCAGATGACAGAACGACAGAGAAGTCACGGTGACCAAAAACAGAAGTACTGGAAGTCCGCAGACAACATGGCCAACGTTGATGAAGAGTTTTTGAAACTCTTTCAGCTTCATGTCTAACACTGAAGACAAATCCCTTAGTGGTTTTAGTGCCACTGAGAACAGCAGTGAAAAAGAATATTGACAACTTCTCTCTCTGTCTCTCTCTCTCTCTCTCTGTATTTGTATCTGTGTCCATCACCTCTAGAAAACATGGGTGTACATGTACACACACATACACACACACACACACACATGCACATGCACATGCACAATGCACATGCACAAAATGATATAAGCGTACACACACGCCACATGTGCGCTCAAAGCTCATCTTTTAACACCCTTATCTGTCTCTCCCTGACCTGTTTGCAACTCTTCCTTCAGTTTTTCTACTTTCAGGTACTATAAAACCAGAATCCTGATATGGGGTTGGCAGGATTTCATATGACAATTTTTCCATTACAGTTAGTGATAACATTTTCAATAAAAGTAAACACTAATGGCTGTGAAATATGAATATCTGATTGAAATTATTTAGATTCCAGTTTTATTATACTTTTGTATATTTTGGCTCTTTAGCCTAAACCAACCATTCACAAATGATTTCAGATTGTCTGGATCAAGGTAATGCCATAACAAGTTGGATGGTATTATGGTTAAGTACTTGGCTGCTTTGCTGAAATGTTGACACAACTGATGTGAAAAACGCTTTACCTGGATTTGCTTCAGGTTCATCGACACATGATCGTAGTTGGTGGAAAGTGCCAGAGGAAAGCAGTCAGTGAGGTGTGGTGTTTCAGCTTTGGTAAGTTCTGGTCATGGATTTCCTTTCATTTGTCAGCAAGAAAACATGTCACTGGTGTCCTTCACTATGCCAGGTATTCGTTTGAAATGTCCAAAATGATAACATTCCCAGATCTGTAGTCTAAATGACATGATGTGATAATGTCACTAAACCCATTATGAAATCTTTCATAGACATTATTTCTTTGAAGCATTTTTTTAGATTAACTCGTTTTTTCCACTTCTGTGGGTAACAAAGTGAATCTATGGTATTACAATGGTTTGTTTTCCATGTATATATAGATAGAGAGAGAGAGAGAGAGATGTGTTTGTACATGCAGAGTTGATCCGGAAATTTAAGCAACACTCTTATTTCATTCATGGGTCTTTTGGAGTGTTTCTTAAATTTGCTGACCAACTTTGACCAACCCTCTGTCACAATGTATTATGAAACATAGACCGCAGCTCTGTCATTTAGTCTCCGACCAGAATGGAATTCCCTCACAACTGCGTCACCTTCATCCACACGGATCAACTTCAGAAAAGTTTCAAATTCTGGAGCCCTTTCTGCCGTGCTTCCAAGGAACTTAATTTTCAATTTCTTCTCCACGTGTGTACCTGTCATGAGAGTGTGTGTCGGCCATTGGTGTCAGCAAGATCATGGGAACTGTCTTTGGATGACCATGGTGGCGCCCTTGGAAGGGAGACCCTCTCTCTGACAATGGCTCTGTGACAGTGCAGTTATACTGCCGTCTACAGGGGACATCGTGAGTGGTGTCCTGCATATGTTGGATCAGAACGGGCACAACTTTTGTCACCAAAGTGACTGGATGTGTTTGTCCTTGGGGTTGGTTGCTCCATGAGGACTTGATGTTGATTGCTCCCTGTGAACTGCCAGTGCTGAGGCCTTGACAGGACAAACAGGAGTGTGGCTTGAGTATGAGGGAGATGGAATGAATGGAGCGGGAGTAATGTCACTTGCAGACAGTTGAGAAAAAGAATATTCATGATTACTACTTAATTGTCTTCACTCGCTTTCCCCACAGCCTGAAATAAACGGTGAAGTATTTTTGCATGTATTTATGCTACCAGACTAAAATCATTGATTTAGGTCTAGTTCCATTGTGACACTTATCATTAACTTCATGTGTATGCACCTCTGGTGTAGTAATGCTCCTGTCCTGGATTGGACCACAGTAGGCACGTTAATTTAATTCTGGAGTAAGGTTAAAAAAATTTAAAAAATGAGGAAAATCCATGATGGGTGAATCTGTTATTTAGGCACTTCGGCCACAAATAACTTTGATGAGTTAACCTGTCATGAGGCAGGGAATGGGTTAAATGCTGTATTCATTTGTATTTGGTGTTGAGTGCATTCTCCAAAATCTTTGCACACTTTCATTGAATGATGTTTATTACAGCCACAGCTGCAGTGAATTGGCTGTGTTGGTAAGAATGAGTGTGGTGTGATGTTTGGACTTGTGATGCATTGTTTCAAGCTCACTTTTGAATTGCACTTCTGTATCTTATCTTCACTAACCATAGTTTTCCTCTTTTAACATTATTTCATGCTTTCCAATCCCACGCACTGAAAAAATTTGAACATGTGAATCTTTTACCAATGTCTTGCATATTTCACCCTGCAAGCCATTCCAGCCAAGGTTTGCTCCATTCTGTTTGTTTATGATTCAACTGTCTGAATGCATTTCAGACACAAGTACCTGGCAACAGGTGAGTCAGCTAGATAGGCTGTTGCCTTGCCTGTCTTTCCATGCCTGTGTTTCGTGCTGCCTGACCCAGCCTACAACAAAGGATTCCATGAAATACGCCAGCCACAGCCCATCTCTGAAGTCACCATCCAGTTGCCCAATGGACATGTCTAAAACCTGTCTGGTTCCCAGCATCAGGGAAGAGAAGATTCAGAGCAGCCTGCAGTCCATCCAGAACAGAAGAGAAGCACAAGCGAAGATATCAACAGACAGTTCTGCTGAAGAGGCAACCTCCTCCAGTCATTCCAAAACAGCAGGCTGACAGACCAGAATGTGAACTCCTGCAATATGACAGACAATCGCGTACATGTTAGCCTGGAAGAAGCACTGATTCCCCCTGCCTCTCCAGAATCAGCCAGCCTTTCTCAGGAGCCTTTTCCAAAAACAGCCTCTGGATATATCCAGTTGAAGGAAGATTATGTGCATGAAAGCACACCTTCTAACTCTGCATGCTCGATCCTCAGAGTGGATTCATCCACTAAACAACCAAGTCAGACTTTTCTCCAAATATTGTCTCCTCAGAGTGACTCTGAAAAAAGTGTCATGGAGTCACAGGAATCTGTTCCTGATCTCATTGACCTTTCAGAATCTCCAGTTTTGGAAGTGCCCTCGCATGGAAAAGCTTTCTGCTTTGGGGAGCAGGGTTTGCTGGATTTTGACCATCATGGTGCCTTTTCAGCTTCAGGTCCACCTACAAATAATGATTCTCATCTGCAGAGTCAGCAAGGGGCAAAAGATTCAGCAGTATTATCTTGCAGCAGCCAGTTTCAAGTACAATCGAAGTGGAGTCCACTTACATGCCTTCCAAAGACGTTGGACTTCCGCGGTCAACCAGGCCATCAACAGCGGCACATCATTGATCATGAGGTTACACTTGAGTCTGTCTTCCCGCAGACAGATTCTGTCACAGGTGCAGATCTTCAAGATGTGAAGATGGTGTTTTCAGACACTCAGGTAGGACAAGAATCGCTACAGCAGATGGCTGATAAGCAAGAAACACAGAAACCGTGTTGTAAAACTGAATCACAGGAACAGCAGATCATGAACATACCCTCAGTGTCATTGACCAAGGACCTGCAAGGATTTCATGCACCTCCCACCTCCACTGGAGCTCAAGCGGACTGGTCTGAAACGGATTCATCTTTTGCTGAGAGTGAAACTGGTGAAGATGTGTTATTGATCCATTCTGAACTGGGGGGGCAGAACAAGATCGTGTCTGGTACAGCAAGTGACAAAAAGCTCAGAAAGATGAGAGGAGATGGCGTCAAGGGTCAAAGAGAACGGGACATTAAACTGCAGACTGTGTTCAGGGTAAAAGAAGCCAAACCTGACAGAGAATTTCTGTTGGTGTTAGGAGGCCGTATTGGTGAGCTGGGCTCTGGGCTGTGCAAACCGATGCCTGTATGGAAAGGTGTGCTTCTCTAGTCCATGGCTGGCCATGTTTTCCTGTCATGCAATGAAGGTCCACTGCTTGACTAGTTCAACCAGACATACTGAACGAAAAGTCACACAGTATGACACTTGATAACAGGTTTGTGCTGCTTCCAGTCATTCATTTTTCAGCATTATTAGTCCATTTACTTAATGATGATTTTTGTTTAAAAGGGCATGCTTCCATTAACAGTCAGTGTGGAGCCACAAATCTAGTGTACAATATTTTGCTTTAATCAACCTTCTGGCAACCAAGTTCAACATTTTTTAAAGAGAATTGTTCCCTTTGCTCCCATAACATAGTGAATGTTTACTTTTTTGATCATCTGTGATCTTCGAGCTATCATAACATAATGAATATGTAATAAGAATAAACATTTTTACTGCTATCATTTGTTCTTAACATAATGAATATGTAATAACAAACATTTTTTCTTATATCATTTGTTCTTGGTTCTGATCTGGAATGTACCTGGTCATGTACCTTGCAGTCAAGGATCTTCACAGTTTTCTGTACACTGTCGTACACAACAGGGAAGCAGTCTTGCAGCCATTTTAACCCTGTATGTTTTCCATCCATGATTTTTTTTTTTTTCATCTGATCCTGAGATGTCCACCCCTGACCATACCCTGTAACATCACCCAGCACCAGGAGACATGGTGAGATGCATGCCAGTACCCAGGAAACTTATGTTTGATAACTCACGGATGTGTTTGCTTTCCAGTGGATGTGTTGACACGCTACCTGGCATAAACCATTTGTCCTGTGTTCCTAGAACGAGATGCAGAGAATCTGTCTGAAGCACTTGTTCTCAGATGCCTGTTGTTGGTTGTTATGTTTCGCATTGGGGGTAGGACACTTTGTTCTTCCTGAAGACCTGCTGTCAGCAGCAACTATTGTGTCCTCACAGAAGGGCGGAGACCACCAGTGTGTTTGTAGAGAGGAGTCTTCAATGGAAATTCATACAGTGGTAGACTTGATTTTTCAGATGAAATTGAATTTTCTCACAGCGGATGTAGCCAGGTGAATCCTTGTCTGAACCTAGTCTGTTAAAATGCTGTGCTTTCATAGATAGGACCCAAGCCACGAGAAGTGGTCCATTTGTTTCTGTGTCTGCCCATACAACACAAAAGTTTACTTCTGCATGTCATCTGGAACTGTTGATCAAGATTTCGTTTTCCTCCAAGCTGACTTCCATTTTATACATATACTTGATGCTTTTTTTTTTTCCATTCTGATACTGAGTTCTTGGAATTCTTTGTTGCCTCACATCAGTGAAATGTAAATTGCACCAAAGCTGCCCTCCGAAAGATATTGAGGTGGTGTGACTTAAACAGAATGGGAGAGAATAGATAGCGTTGGTGCACTCCAACAGTCTTTGAGGTGAATGTCGAGATCTGCATTGCTTGCATCGTTTGTTTAGCGCTGCTGTGGCTTGGGTCATGCTAGTCTCTGAGTTGTCGTTCTGGTTGATGTGATAGGAGCCTGCTAGCCAGACACTGGCAAAAGCTTTTTTAGAAGACCATGAAACTATGGCTGGGATCATGTTGATCCTGAATTGGTTTTTTGATTGGTTTGGTTGGGGGGGGGGGTTGTTTTTGTTTCTGTGTCAGCAGTCTGATGTTGAAAAGTCTGTCAAGATGTGCTCTTTTTAGAATGAATCCTGCCTATTCTTTTTCACAGATTTCTTCTGTCTGTAGAAGTTTACAATGTAAGGCCACAGCTGCCAGTCAACCAGTGATGGCAGAGGAACAAGGTTAATTTAGAAGAAAATATTGTGTCCTGTATTTGATGGATGTGACATGGTTTCTTTTTTATTTTTCCTTTCTTTTGTTCCCCAAATATCCATGCTTCCAAACATTCTTTTTTTCCTTCAAACCCTGTCAGCACCAGATAAACAAAAGAGCACCAGAGAGGTTTGGTACCAGTTTCAGTTATTTACCAGTTGCAGTGTTTCGTTAGAGAGCATGTTTCTTTAATTCACTGCTAGAGGTTATTTAGAACTGATAATGCAAGAATTGAAAGAGAGCGAGTGTGAAATCAGCGGCCCATTGGGAGGGCTGGATTCTGCAGGCGGCATTGAAAGGGATATTGATAAATCAGGTCAAGATTTGAAGTGTATAAAAATGCTTAACCATCTTGTGCTTCCAGTCATTTGCTACAATATTGGGTGCAGTATTTAAAGATGATAAAAACAGAAGAATATGTTTGCAATGATAAAGTGTCAAGTGTGTGTGTGTGTGTGTTGCTGCCAAACATACAATTCATTGTTTCAGTGTCTTTCTGTGTGTTTTTGTATATAAGAACAAAACTTATTACAGTCTGTCACAGTTGTTTTTTTATCTTTTCTTTTTTCGAACACACTGCAAGGATTTTTAGGTTGACTGATTCACCACTTGGTGGCGTGCATGCTTCTAGCAGTCAGTTGGTCAGACAGGACGTGTTGCGAGAATGATAGTGACAGTTTTCAAGAAATGTAGCAAACCTAGGAACAGTCAGTTAATTTTCATTGGTTAATTCGGAGACAGAGCAACCAAACCATGCATGTCTTCAAGTATTGATGCAGTGTGCTTTGTGTTCGGCACCACATCAAACTAACACCAGCCAGTAAGGAGAGTGCTGAAGATGGTTATTTTGTTGCTGATGTTTTTGAAAATGATGTAAATGAAGCGTTTGACAGCACCGAGTCAGATCAGAGTACCAACAGTGAGTGGGAGTGGTTTTGTTGTTGTTGTTGTTGTTCTGTTTTGTTTTGCTTTTTGGGGGGGTGGGGGGGGAAGAGAGGGGAGGGGGTATGATCTCATGCGTGGAAGAATTAATATATTTTGAAATATCTGATGACTACACTTACTTACTGATATGAATGATGTATAAAATACAGCATTTGGAGGATGTGTAGAGTTTGCATTTTACACTTTGAGAAAGGTTTGTATGTTTGTTTTAAGGGTGGGGTAAGGGGATGGTTCATTTCTTGTGGGGTTGTTTGTTGTTTTGTGGGTTTTTTTCAGGGGGGGGGGGGGGGGGGAGGAGAGTTTGGTTTGGGGGATTTTGTTTTGGTTTTTGTTTTTTGTTGGTTGTTTTTACAGACCATTCTCAGCTTCATCATTCATTCAAACATAATGTAATTACTTTAACTTTCGAAACATATGTATGATGTCAACAGGATTAATGATAACATCACACCACTGGACAAAAAGAAAGTCTTGGTCGACATTAGTGTTTTCCTGGAAAATGAATTTAAAACAGCCAGCATCCTGAGAGAGTGGCCTGAGGGTCTTTGATAATAGTGTTGAAGGAAGGATCTTTCTTCCTTGTCTTAGACTAATTGCCCATGAATAAAGTCTGGCCCCATTAATCTCTATGGCATCGTAATGAAACAGACTTCTCGTTCCCTCATAACACTGTTTTTGCCAGATTACAAAACCATTGATCAGCCTTGTACAAAATGCCTAAATGTATGCAAACTATGCTTGACTTGAAAGTATATCATCCTTGCATATGTAAAATTTCCAGATTTTTCATGAGTACATTGTGAACATCTCTGATGTTTTGATTTTCTTTTTCTTTTTTTAACTATCTCACTGAATCTAAGAAGGAAAACTTGTGGAATTTACCTTGGAATATCTGCACTGTCCTGCCGCAAAATGGACAGGGAAGAATTTTCTGCCAAAGTAATGTTCCATTAGTCATGCAGATTCAGTGTGAGATCCTTCACCAATCTGTCACCTGTTCCATCACTCTAGCAATGAGTATGTTGTGTTCACTTTGCCTTCTTCTTCGGGGAAATCACAACCTGTGACGCCTTTCAAAACAGCCTACAGAGCTAAGGGAAAGAACTGCAATTAGGAAACAGATTGAGGATGTGGCCTGTGTCGCTTCCCCTGGATTAAAGCAGTGTGCAATCCATAGCCATAACTTGGAGGGGAAAAAAAGTTTCACTGATGCATAGGGTGCATTAATACAGAAACATGAGGCATGTGGTGTTAGCAGTTTACAATAGTTATGCATACAGTTAGTGTTAGAGAGAAAGATCAACTTAATAAAGGCAGAAAAACAAGCAAGATTTTTTTTCTCAGTAATTGTGGAAAATCCATGACATTTTGAGGTAGACGTTTGAGTGTCTGTATCCGTTCAGGTAAGTGGGGAGACAGGCTGTATGCAAATAAACTTGTATGCAGATTTGTGACCTGGGGACTTAGAAGATTTTATGACGTATCGCCTCTTTCCCTTGACTTGTACTTGTGTTATTATGAGCAAAGACTAGACAAAATAGCACCAAGTTACTTAAAATGTTCTTTTGTGCTTGGTGAGGGAAGAGAAGAGGGCTGAAGCTATGTTTGCATGTTGAACAATTTATCCTGTAGGGGTTTTTTTTGTTTGTTTTTTTTGTTGCTTTGTTTCATTTTTGATTTTTGTTAGTAAATGTATGTGTGTAAGAGCAAGCCATAAAGGTTTTGTGATATTTTATTAACCCAGTTTGACCAAGTCACCAGTACAAACTCAGCTCTGTGACCTAGGCTGCTGAAAGGAAATATCAAAAAGAGAACAGAAAAAGAAAGAAAGACACGGTGAGCAGGAAGAATGGCCTTCCATAAATTCCAATGCAGTAGGAGTACACATCAACAGTATGAA
This sequence comes from Conus canariensis, assembly GCA_033310375.1. NCBI lineage: Eukaryota > Metazoa > Mollusca > Gastropoda > Neogastropoda > Conidae > Conus > Conus canariensis. The sequence goes on along the minus strand of CM065716.1, from coordinate 14,394,460 downwards.
GAAGTTGCACAAGGATAATAACCATGAAAACATGGTCCAAACTTAAATTTATTGGACTTGTTAAAAGATTCAGACTCACTGTTCAAAGTAATCTTGTTAGTCAATTGGTGCTGTGGTAATGTTGCCATAATTTATTTTGTTTGATTGTCTGGAATGAGTTAAGAGTCTTTGTCCCTAAGGAGATATTCTATTAATGGAAAACCACCTTTTTTTTTAAACTTTGTGTGTGTGTTTAAAGAACCTGGGAACTTCCTGCAGGTTTATGGAATCACAATTCCACCATTGTTACTGTAAGCATTGTTGTTATTACCACTGCAAGCACATTTCCTTTCCATTTGAAATCACTTTTCACAAGTGCACATGTAAATGAAGATTTGTCGTAATTTGTTTCATGTTTATGTTGTATATATATCAGTGATATTTATTTATGTACCTTCTGTCAGCATTTGAGGCAAAAAATATATACAAATCCTTCATATGGAAGTCAGATACTTAACAAATCATGCAGTCATCTTGGCTGTCGTCAACATAGTTCTTTCATTGAAAATGGTGCTTTTGGTCTTGGATAACTCCTTACTGATTTTGATACGCAAACAGAAAATATTCTTGCATATGACGTGTGCTCTGTGCACCTATCTATGTGGCTAAAAAAAAAAAAAGAAGAACGAAAACCTACATGACAGGGGGTATGACTATGGGTGTGAATCTCAATTCTTTTTGTGCAGTCAGGAAATACGTTTGAAAATTTAAAAACACTGTAATGTAAAAAGAATGTCTTCAGTGTTTGGATTTTTCCCCCAAAATTTCACATGGTTTTTGAAGAGAAAAGTACATTAACCTTTTGATCCAATGTTTTGTTTATTGCACGATTAAAACATTCTGGAGTAATGTACATCACAGATGGAGTTAGGCAGAAAGTATTATACTGCATAGACGGTCTAACTCATAGCGAAGACTATGAGAATATTTTCAGAGCATAGATCAAGTGCAGAGAGGATAAGTATCTTTGCCTTTTGCTAGTTTGAGTTCTGTTGCATACATGGAAACCATTCACCTCTTCCTGTTGATCTGTTGGCTCTCTGTCAGCTTCTTGTCAAGTTTGAAGCACACACATGGTGGTTCTTGCCTAGGTAAAGGTAAATTTCAGGCAGTCAGATAGCTAGCTGGTGCATGTTATCAGCAAGGGCAGCCCAGTCATTTGAACCATTCTTTTACAGCATGGGGTCACTGGTTTTTGGAAGGATTGATGACTTGCATGAGCAAAGGGGACTTGTACAAAGATGGATTGTGGAAAAAACAAGGCAAGATACCATTCCTCTCTCCTCTTGATCTTTGGTCAAAGGAAGAGAATCTCATTTCTACCTTATGGAATGCCCAAAGTATAATTTGTTACAACAGAAGTTTCTGCCTTATTTTCTCCAGAAAACTTGATCTTTTTTTATTTTGGGAATATCCCATTGTCTGAAACAACAAACATATTGCATAATTGAACAAACTTGGCCAAACAAGGTAAAGGTGCCTACATCACTAATGTCTTTCGATTGTTTGATGATTTGCTTGTTTTACATTTTGACTTCTTGTGTTTACTGAGTGACATGGTCTGTTCATGTCTGTGAAAATTTGTTCGCCATAATGTATCCTCCTTGTCCCAATCGGGGGTCAGAGGTGACTGCATCTTGTTTTTGTTATTATGTCAGTACCTGAACCCAGGGTTGATGTTTCAACTTAACATGGCACAGTACGAAACATGTGATATTTGAGGTTTGATTTCAAACTTTTCCCACATTTCCATGTGTGGGAGAGAGAGAGAGAGAGAATGCATGTGTGTGAAAATTTAGAAAAAAAAAATATATAAATTGGGTGCAATGTAATGTGAAAATTTTTAAAAAGTGGAATTAATCTGTGTGTATTGCCATAATTGGGTGCAACAAATTTGACATGCAAGTGTTCAGTCGGTTTAATGTGTTATCTTCCAGCTGCTGCTTCAAAAAAGGATTGAAAAATAGCTACCTGAAAATGAAATACAGAATAAACAGTGTGCTGTTTAAATCTGGTGGCTTGGTTTTTGTTTGGGTTGGATTTTTGTTGGGTATTTTTGTTGTTTTTTTTTTAAGTTTTCAGGAGTAAAATTTCTTTGTGATGATTTCATTTTCATGAACAATACTGGTTTCCTGCCATCTTCCTTTATATTTGATTATTTCTTTTTGGCTGTTGTCCACAGTGACTGCCCTCAGTGTGAAAAATTGTAGCAGCAGGTAAGCACAGTGAGGAACTACATATATGATTACACAGAATGTGTAATTGTGTGCCCACCTGTTATTTTGGGAGGGGTGATTTGAACTTCATTCTGGTTGGAGCACCTTGAAACAATAAGCTAAATGAGTGGAGATTTTTGTTCAAGCTTGTCTCATACAAAAAGGAAAAACACAAAACAAAGATGAAAATGAATCATGAGGTATCCATTCACCTTATGTACCAAGTCACCCATTTACCTTATAATAATAATAATAATAATAATAATAATAATGTATGGATTTTATATAGCGCAATTCTTGGGATCAACTCATTGCGCTCAGCACACACTCAAACACTCGCACTAACATGTGTTCACACACACACACACACACACACACACACACACACACACACACACCTACCGACACAGGCGCACTTATCAAGTTCATCGGTTCAAGCGTAAACAATACAGTTATGCATGCAGTACATAAAAAGTCAGGTCATATTAATAGACACAGCATTCAGATATTATGGTTGAAGAAGGCTTTCCTAAAGAAGTATGTTTTTAACTCTGACTTGAATTTAGATACTGTAGGCAGGTCACGTAAGCTGTCAGGAAGAGAATTCCAAAGAGTGGGCGCACTAAAGCTAAATGCTCTCTCACCGACTGTCTTTAACGAGCGCCTAGGAATTTTCAGAAGTTTTTGAGAAGATGAGCGAAGAGACCGAGAAGTTTGATAGGTGGACAGAGAAGCAGAAAGATACTGTGGGAGTGTCCCATCAAAGAAACGATAGGCAAAAACTGCGATTTTGAACTGCCATCGATATTTGATGGGAAGCCAGTGGAGTTCACGTAACAAAGGTGTAATATGCTCATTTTTACGCTTTTTGAGAACAAGCCGAGCTGCACTGTTTTGCACCCTTTGTAATCGTGCAAGCTGTTCTGAAGGAAGTCCTGCTAACACAGAGTTACAGTAGTCTAGTCGGGACATTACCATGGCGGTGATGAGTCTGATTGTTGCCTGTGTGGAGAGGTAAGACCGGATAGAAGCAATATGTGGCAATTCCAGGAAGCATGCACGACAAACATTAGATATTTGGTTCTGCATAGAGAGCGTATGTACCAAGTCACATATTTATACTCATTTAGCACCACCTTCCTCTTTGAAAATCTGTTCAATGAATTGATTTTGAAAATGATTGATAGGTTGATTGATTGATTGGAAGGGGGGGGGGGGGGGGTTTATTGAGTATGGGTTGCTGAAAGACCATTATTCATCAAAATGCATCCAACACTTTAGGATAAAGATGTGTTGATACAGGCTACCAAGGTTCATGCTTGATAGCTTCTGATGATTTCATAGAACCCAAATATCTGTAACTTAATTATCAATATTATCAAAGCAATATGGATTGACACTTGCTGTACTTCCTCACAACTGTTTTCAACAATCATTACATTGACTGTTACATGGATTTCATGGAACTTTTTGATCCAGTCATTATTATTATTTGAAGCAATGTGTTTTGCTAAATGGTACTTAACTAACTCGAATTACGTGCTGTTTTCTACAGTCTATACATGAACTGCTGTGATTACTGGTTTTTGTGGGAATTTTTTTTGTTGTTGTTTTTTGTGAACAATAAAATAGTAATGGGGAAATCAAACAGCTGTCTTCAATATTTGTCACTTGATGAGCCTGTATCAGAGTGTTAATGATGTTTGCTCAATATTTTGTCTTTGTGTTGTTTTTACAACTATACATGCACACACACAAACACAAACACGCACACACACACACACACACACACACACACACACACGCACACACACACACACACACACACACACACACATGAATGCATGTGCACACAAACACATACACACACACATGCACACACACGCCTGTTTGATAAGAGTGTTAATGATGTTTGCTCAATATTTTGTCTTTGTGTTACTTTTACAACTATACATGCACACACACACACACACACACACACACACACACACACATATGAATGCATGTGCACACAAACACATACACACACGCATGCACACTTACGCACGCACACACACACACCATATCTACATACCAGTTTCAAGCCAATCTGAATCATTATTCTAAACAAAATATTCTTAAGTGCGCATTCACTCAATCCAGGGATTTCTCTCTCTCTCTCTCTCTCTCTCTCTCTCTCTCTCTCTCTCTCTCTCTCTCACACACACACACACACACACACACACATACACACACACATTTTCTCTCTCTTTCTCTCTCTCTCTCTCTCTCTCTCTCTCTCTCTCTCTCTCTCTCTCTCTCTCTCTCTCTCTCTCTCAGCAAACACATACCAAGCATAGCAAACAGCAAGTTTATGCAGATGTTTCCAACTAAGTTCACACATCCAACTAAGTTCACACACTTCTTTCACCATGGTCTTTTACTTCAGCCTGGAGAGAGAGGCTTAACATTCCAGTCAATTTTATTAAATCAGTGACAGATACCATTGTCAACGGATCCAAATGCTTGTTTTACAAATGCACACACAGTTCAAAAAAAAAAAAGAAAGAAAAGCAGTGCATTCCTCCACTGTGCACAGGTTGTCAAGAACTCAGAGTGGAAAGTTTATATTCACATCCAGTCTGCGTTCATATCTTCCTAGATGGGCTGCATGGTTTGGGGCAAGCTAGGAACATCTTGAGCAGACCTTTGATCATGGAAATATCAGGTCATTCAATGCAGTACTATACATAAAGCTTTGAAGAAATCTTTTGTTTCATACAATCTCCTCCACAAACCTGGAGGGCTCGCTTGTTGATGCAAGACATGGCACAATTGAAAAACCACAGTATAAACTTGGGGTGGCCATTGGCATTTACACTACACCATCTACAGAGAAAGAATGCATCAGGGCTAGGTTTTACTATCAGTTTTAATCATCCATATCTTGTCTGACACTTTCAGCTGGTCAGGCTTGTGGAGTACAGTGTTTTAAACGCGGGATTTCTTGAAATCTTATTTAATCCTTTTGAATTTTTATCCCAGTGGCTGGTCTCAATTTCCACCTATCAATGTCAGGAATGTTTTTTTTATCAAAATTCTTCTGTTTCCTTTCATTGAGTGCTTGTATTTGTTTTTTGGAGACACTTTTCTGGTAGGTAGAAGGATCTACCCAACATTGGGAAGTTTCCGCTCTGAACATGTGTAATTGTTTCGCGCACGCACACACACTCACACGCACACACACACACACACACACACACACACACACACACACGCATGTGCTATTGGAGGGTAAGATCTTAACACATAGTCTCATAATACAACATTGAGATGCATGTGTGCTCTCACACACATGCACGCACTTCTCTCTCTCTCTCTCTCTCTCTCTCTCTCTCTCTCTCACCCCGCCCATCTCTACCTCATCCAGGCCTCCTACCCATCCATCATCCTTAGCCCCGTTTTTCCCACCCCCACTCCTACTCTCTCCTCCCACTCCATTCCCATCTGGGCTATCCTTTTGGGGCGTAATCATGTCCTTCAAGAGAGGGACAGACAGGTAGACGGAGGGGGAAGGCGATGGGTAAAGTCTGTCTGTGGACGTGGTAGGAAGGGAAGAATTACAACTACTGCTATAGTGAGGAACAAGATGAAAGAGAAACAGGCACTACGCAGATGGGACGTAGGGGGAGGGGGCCCAGGCGAAGCCAAATTCAAATGCTTGCAGATGTTTTAAACCGTGACGGGCTCACTCTGACCGATGTATTGTTCGTCATCAAGTCAGAAACCTGTTCGTAATTGTGCATCCCGTGATCGCACACGTCCATGTTGACAATGTCAATCAGGACAGGACTTGCACAAGCGATGCCCAGTGTCAAAACATCGATGGGGCAGGTGACAACGCAGAACATGCGCTAGGCGGTGTACATTAAATTTAGTGTTACAATTTGTGTGATGGCATGCCACGGAACACCATGAGCGAATGCAACGTTTGCCGGTCAGCATCTCTCTCTCTCTCTCTCTCTCTCTCTCTCTCTCTCTCTCTCTCGCACACACACACACATACACATCCACACACACACACACACACACACACGCACACACACGACCTCGCTAGACCGGTTGTTTTGTTTTGTTTTGTGTGTGTGTGTGTGTTTTGTTTTTGTTTGGGTTTTTTTCTTGTTTTGTTTTGTTTTTTTCTTTTGTCCAGAAAACGTCATCCTGACGCAGACTTCTTGACCTACACAGTTACTGCATGTAACGTCTTGACTGTGTAGGACAATGATTGCATGTCATGTCGTGACCTACACAGTCAGTGCATGTAACCTCTTGACCTACACAGTGACTGCATGTCACGTCTTGGCCCACACTCCCAGAGCTGAATCATAAACAGCAACAAAGCGCGACAAAAGGCAAGACACATGTATACTTCACACACACGTGACAAAATAGGGTATTTCCCTTCTCCTAAAAATAAACCACAAGGTATTAAGTGACGTCTTAGATGCTGATCGATGTCGTTAACTGCTATGAATTCCGAGGCAAAGGGAGGGAAGAGGACACCTAAATCTGCTTTTGAGTGTTAAGGTCAGAACAAACCAAGTATGCTAACAGAAATAGGCTGCCACAAGGCACGATGAAGTCAACGTTACATACCGACTGTTTATGCCCTTCCCAGCTTTTACTGCTTCGTAGCCTCCTAGGGTAGGGCCTAATTAAAGGCGTGCGATCAACTTAAAACTCACTATACGAAGTTTTCTAAAGAAAGGTTATTACTTCCGCAAGACAAACAGATTACAGGACAAAACACGATGCATTTCGACCTCTTGGCTCTTCTTCAGGCAAAACAAACAGCATTTAGGACAATGAAAACGAAGAACAAGCAACCACTTTTCTTCTCATAGCCGGCGCAACAATTTGCTTCAATTTCTGCCTTCAGTCGCCCCACTACACCAAAGCGCAGATAACCTGTTACCTCCCCAAAGTCCGGAAGTGTTATTATGTTGATGTTAACCGCTTGTTAAACACCCGTTATCCGCAGTTATAACCATGCAATAAGCCTAAGGCAATCTGTTCGTTAACTCCTACCAGCGGGTATAGGCTATTATGTACTTTTACCTGTAATAGTACATATGCGTTGTTGTTTCAGAGGTTTTTTTTTAATCAGCGATGAAACTGAGTCGTCCGTAGCGGAACACATCCATTTGATGGCTACGGTGATACAGATCTTCTAATTACACGTCAAAACATGTATGAGCTCTTAATTCATTCTTAATCCAAGTTACTTACGGTTCAGCCGACCCAAAAGGGCCATATGAGGGCTGTCACATCATTGAAGTCAACTCATGAGATCTCTGACGAATCATTTCGCACATCATACATTACACTGGAAGTCACAGTCATTATCTTGAGTAACATGCAGCTTATACTGTAGGCCTAAGTGTAAGGTTCGTGAACTTTGCCAGTGCGCTCTCGTACACCCACACGTTTAAACAGGGCCTGTACACAACCTTGTCGGACTTGCTCAGCAATTGTTTTTCCCTCATTGCAATCAATTATTTATTGTAAGGCTTAACTTCCTAGATATCCTCTGGCTTTAAACAACAAACAAGCACGGTAACTCTTGCTCCCATGACGACTTTTCTTGGCTAAAATCGATCAGTAAACCTTCTACTGGCCCCGATCGACCAATGTTGAATACTAAACAGCTGGAAAGCACGACGGCAAGTGGCAAGCGCACACGCACCAATGCTTACATTGTTCTTCTCGAAAAATTACAGGAAAGTTGTTCATTTGTATTAGCATATTCAAGATGGGACCTCAGAAAGGATTTATATTTATATTCAAAACAGCAGCAATGAGGAATTCAAATGCGGATCTCTTAACTAATATCCAAAACGCGGTTTGCTTTACCCTGATATATTCGATAGTTTGTGAGCATTGTAGATTAGGCTTATCCATGATCAAAAATTACTCCCAAATCTTCTTGTTGACAATTACTTTTTTCCACAGAATTCAGAATCTAACGAAAAAGAAGGGATTCCCTTACCTGTGTGCACGGTATTGAAATTAGTAGCATAAAAAGGTTTAATTTCTCCGACCAATCCCGCAGATAGTCCAAGTCTTTCACAAGTCTTCTTGGTTTTTGTGGGGCATAAAAACTTTAATGTCAGCTGCAAATAGGCGTGTGTGTGTGTGTGTGTGTGTGTGTGTGTGTGTGTGTGTAATCTTTTTGAACGATATCTGAAATACAGTGATGAAATCATAAAGAGAGGACCTGTCCCAGACATCTTCCCAGTGATATCCAAATATATACCTCCCAAACAAGGGGGGGGGGGGGGGGGGGGGGTATTTTGGGAAAAATAGGGTTTAGATCTATAAACAATGTTTTAATTTTTACGCGGCATGACTCCACATCTGTGTCATCTAGTGCATCCCAGTCAAGATCATTCAGATCCTTTGTAGACTGTTATCATTGTCTTTATTTCGGTTAAACCTGTATGGTCTGTCTATCTCATAAACCTATCTTCATGTTTACATACAATCTGAAGACCAGCACTTCATCGTCACTTTTAATCTTTCCCCACTTTATACCTATGTATTATATCAGACACCGTTTTTCAGCATTAAACAGTTCTAAATCATTTTTTGTCCTCTTCCTGTTTTCACGCTACACACCATCTAATTCAAAAAGGCATCTCTGAGACATTCAACACAGCAAACATCTCATTCCTAAAAGCAAAATTTGTCCAGCTGCCCTTCCAGTGATTTGGGAAAAGATTTGTGTGGGGTGGGGTAGGGGGTGGGAGGTGGGGGGTTGAGGGGTCATAGCAAGGAAAACCAATTTTTCTTTAAGCGTCGCCAAAATTGGTATGAAGAATAGTCACAGGGGAAAAAATGGCACAAGAAACAAGTCGCATTAAGGCATACGTCTTATGACAAATCCTATGGCATGTTCTCACGTGTATTGACTCTCTCTCTCTCTCTCTCTCTCTCTCTCTCTCTCTCTCTCTCTCTCTCTCTCTCTCTCTCTCTCTCTCTCTGCAACATCATCCTGTTCCTCACTAACTTGAAAAACCAATCTTGAATGAACAAAGATGTTGAATCTGAATATATGCTTGTTGTTTACTTTAACATGACTGCTTCCTGAACACCTGTTCGTTCCTCCGCAGGCCATGCTGAGGATTCTTCTGGGATGACTGATGTTTTTAAAAAAATATTTTTATATGCTCTTTTCGCAGGGAGTGTGTGTGTGTGTGTGTGTGTGTGTGTGTGTGTGTGTGTGTGTGTGTGTGTGTGTGTGTGTGTGTGTGTGTTGTGTGTACTATGGTAACTGATGCTTTTTATATGCTCTTTCCACAGTGTGTGTGTGTGTGTGTGTGTGTGTGTGTGTGTGTGTGTGTGTGTGTGTGTGTGTGTGTGTGTGTGTGTGTGTACTATGGTAACTGATGTTTTTTTATATGCTCTTTCCCCAGGGAGTGTGTGTGTGTGTGTGTGTGTGTGTGTGTGTGTGTGTGTGTGTGTGTGTGTTGTGTGTGTGTACTGTGGTAACTGATGCTTTTTTTAATGCTCTTTCCACAGTGTGTGTGTGTGTGTGTGTGTGTGTGTGTGTGTGTGTGTGTGTGTGTGTGTGTGTGTGTGTGTGTGTGCGTGTGTTTGTGTGTGTGTGTGTGTGTGTGTGTGTGTGTGTGTGTGTGTGTGTGTGAAACACAGTTTTAGTGTGTTTACATGTTTTCTTTCATAATAATTTGAACCACAATTGTTTTGTTATAATCAGTTTTATATTCTGTAAAAGCACAATGTGTTACTATCCTTCGTCCCCAAAGGGACAAGGACCATATGAAAAAAGTATCTTATTTATCTGTAACCCTTACGAATAAAAATCTCTCTCTCTCTCTCTCTCTCTCTCTCCTCTCTCTCTCTCTCTCTCTCTCTCTCTCTCTCTCTCTCTCTCTCTGTCCAAGAGAGGGCTGAATTAATTGCTGTACAAAGTGTCTTTCTCTCCATTGATGATGTTCATGCGAACTTACTTGATTCCAATTGAGCTCACAAAAAAGGATGACCATTTAAAAACAAACGTTTAACCCACTTTTTGTTTTACACTGCTCAGTCCATTATAAGGGTTTTCAAATTATTTTGTCCAGGTGTCTACGTGTTTCTTAATTTCCGTTCATTAACTGTCTATATGCCCTTTTTTTTAGCAGTGTCTATAAATGGATTTCGGTTTTGTTTACTTCTTTCTTTCTTTCTTTCTTTCTTTCTTTCTTCATGTGTTCATTTATCTTAGCTCCGATCAAATAAAACCTGATATACGTATCGGCCTGCAATAAAGTATGGGCCTATATGATCTTGGTACCCAACTTAGGTCATGAATTTTCCGAGCATGAACACTACAATTTAGTGTCATCATAACGTTAATAAATTAATTCTTTAAAAGTGTTATAACACCTCCGCCAAACAGCGTGGACAAACGAATCACAAGACAAAACACGACGCGTTTCGACCTTTTAAGTCTTCTTTAAGCAAGCTAAACGACACTCAGGACAACAAAAATGAAGAACGAGCTATCACTTATCTTTGCTAAATTTGGCGCAAGATGGGCGTTAATCAATTAGTCGAACTAGTGTGCTATTGCAGGTGACAGTTGCAGTGAGTCAGGACCATTCACAGGGTTTCATGCACATGCAAGAAGCCAGCCAGCAGAATCACAAACTCCCATGACACGGCATAGGCCAATTCTGCAATGTTTCTGCTTCAAGCAGAGTTTACAACTCTCCCGTTCACACTGTGCAAGCTAATGTTTGCAATGAGAACACCCCTGTAGCACCCCTCAGAGATTTTTCACAGAAGGAAACAAGTGAGATAGCAGCGATTGTGGTCAGATTTCATGTTACAGAACTTCGCAAATGTTCAACTATGAGTCCTCTTTCCTCGTGCCCTATTCCTCGAACTCTACTCACCCTCTCTTCCACTGTCCCTCTGTCAACTTCATTCACCACTTTGGCTTCACAAGGGGAGTATTGTGCATGTTTATGTCTGTATTTTTTTGTCGCTGAGGAAGACATATTGCCGAAAATTTTTTGTCCTGTTTTGTGTCGTGCATTAAAACTGCGTTACTTCACACTTGGTTTTGTGTGCTCTTCTGCTTTTTTTGTCGTGTTCCAGTAACGCTGCAGTTTGTTTCTGCAAATCCCAAACGGACTATGAACATGGACCAAATGGAATATCCATGTGTCTGTGGAAAGCGTTTCGCTACCACCCGTGGCATGAAGATCCACAGAACAAAGATGGGATGTGTGAAGACTCATCTGAATGAGCAGCAGCGCACTGCATCAGCAGATAAGACGTCGGAAGACCAAGGCCAGGATTTAAACCACAGTGCCAAGGACATCCACGCTGTTGGTTCGGATGAGGAATTTGCACAGGCCCTCGATGCCAGGCGCCTGAAACTCAACCTGCCACGAGCAAACGAAACTGAAGATTGGGAGAAACTGGATGCAAAAATCGTCCAAAGACTCGATGCACTGATAGGGAAAAGCACCCTGGAACACAAACTAGCCACATATGGGGACATTGTGTATGCCACATGTAGAGACGCCTATGGAGCAAAACTACCCAAAGAGAAAACACCTCCAAAGAAATCCAGACGCCAAGAAAAGATGGACAAGATCAGGGTCCAAAAGAAAAACCTCAAGATGCAAATGAAGACCGCACTGCCAGCTGAAAAACAAGGCTTGGAAAAACTGTGGAAAGACCTGAAAGAAAAACACAGTGCCCTCAGCAAAGCGGAATCTGCGAGGAAGAGGAAGAGCAAAAAGAAGAAGACACAAGAGCGCTTCTTCAGAGACCCCTTCCAGTTTGCCAGAACACTGTTTGAGCAGCCAAAATCTGGGACCCTAAGTGTGGACAAAGGAGTTCTTGAGCAGCATCTGAGGAAAACATACTCTGACCCACAGAGCAAAGCACCACTCGACATTCAAGGTCTGGTGTGGCCAACCAACCCTGAGGAACAGTTCAATGGCAAGCCTCCAGCGTTGGCGGAAATCAAGAAGGTGGTCGACAAAGCCAGAGCCAAATCATCACCAGGGCCAAACGGAATACCTTACCAGCTTTACAAGAAATGTCCCAAGGTGCTGGAGTGGCTCACAGGCTGCTGCGATCGGCTTGGAGAAACCAGAAGATCAGCGGCCAGTGGATGACGGCAGATGGTGTGTACATCCCCAAAGAGCAAAACTCAAGTGACATTAGCCAGTTCAGGCCAATATCACTACTGAACGTCGAAGGGAAAATCTTCTTCTCTGTCATGGCAGCAAGGCTGACCAAGTACCTGATGGAAAACAAGTACTTGGATGTGTCAGTCCAGAAAGGTGGCATCCCAGGCGTGGCTGGCTGTGTAGAACACGCCACAATGATCTGGGACGCAATCCAAAAGGCAAAAACAGAAAAGAGAGACCTGGACGTAGTGTGGCTTGATCTGGCAAACGCATATGGATCTGTGCCCCATGAGATGATACAGTTGGCTCTTGAGATGTACCATGTGCCAAAGAACATCCGCGACATGCTCAAGAAGTACTTCAATGGCTTCTCAATGCGGTTCTCTACCAAGGAGTACACAACAGACTGGATCAACTTGGAAGTGGGTATTGCAATGGGCTGTGCAATTTCCCCAATACTGTTCGTGCTGGCAATGGAACTCATCTTGAAAGCAGCAACAAACAACGCGAGACAAACAGACCTTGGCGATGGATACAAGATGCCTCCTCTCAAGGCCTTCATGGATGACACTACAGTGATTTCATCCAGAGAAGACGAGACACGTCATGTGCTGGAGAGGCTGGACGACATAGTTGCCTCATCCAGAATGAAGTTCAAGCCAAAGAAATCACGGAGTCTCTCACTGAGGAAAGGAAAAGTGGCCGGATCTGTGGTCTTCAGTGTTGCCAACCAGGCCATTCCAACAGTCACAGAAGAACCAGTCAAGAGCCTTGGAAGATGGTATGATGATACGCTGAAAGACACACAAAGAGCAAAAGAAACCAAGCAGATGGCGGAGGAAGGCTTGGAGACCATTGACCAGTGTGGGCTCCCTGGCAAATACAAGGTCTGGTGTCTGCAGTTCATGCTGATACCAAAGCTGCTATGGCCTCTGATGATATACGACATCTGCACCAGCATAGTGGAGGCAATGGAAGCCAAAATCAACAAGTTCACAAGGAAATGGCTTGGTGTCCCACCCTGTCTGACTGACATAGCGCTGTACTGTCGCCAAGCAAAGCTGAAACTACCCCTGAAATCCATCCTGGAGGAATACAAAGCAGGGAAGATCAGACTTCAAAGCATGCTGGAGGACTCAGGAGACAAGGTGGTAGAAGCAATTAAGCCCCAGCTGAAGACAGGCAGAAAATGGAAAGTTCAAGAGGCGATGGATTCTGCAAAAGAAAGTCTCAAGATCAGAGAAATAACAGGACACACACAGACCAACAGACAGGGACTGGGGGTGACCAAAACTGAATGGTGGTCAAAGGCCAAAGGAAAAGCCAAAAGAGACATGATGATTCAGGAGATGAGAAAAGAAGAAGACCAAAAAAGACTCCAAAAAGCAGTCCAGCAGAGCCAGCAAGGGCAATGGACAACGTGGGAGAATGCACTCCAAAGAAGTCTCACTTGGAATGACATTTGGCACATGGCCCCTCTCAGGATCAGCTTCATTCTCAGATCTGCATATGACCTTCTGCCCTCAAATGCAAACCTGGTGAAGTGGGGGAAAACAGACGATCCTGCATGCCCCCTCTGCCATGAAAAACAAACAGTGGAGCATGTGCTAAGCTCATGTAAAGTAGCCCTGGCTCAAGGAAGGTACACATGGAGGCACAACCAAGTGCTCAAAGAAATTGTACAAGTAGTCTGGGCTAGTACCAACACCACAAAAGGGAAAATCAGGACTCCAAAAGCACCCGCAACATTCTTCACGGCAGGAGGCAGCAAATCATGGCCAAGAACAACAGTGCCACTCGAAACATGCAGGCAGAGTCTGCTGGACGGGGCAGATGACTGGGAGTGCACTGCAGACCTCCCAGAATGGAAGAGTCACCCAGAGATCATCAGCAAGAGTGGCATGAGACCAGACATAGTAGTCCACTCTAAGTCAACCAAGCAGCTGATCATGATCGAGCTCACGGTGCCATATGAGAACAGAATGGAGGCAGCTCAAATCTACAAGACTGAAAAGTATGCTGATCTGGCAAACAGCCTGAGGAGAGAAGGCTATCAGGTCAAAGTCCTCACTGCAGAAATTGGAGCTAGGGGGTTTGTAGGAACGTCTGCATACAGCCTCATGAAACAGCTCTCAGTTGCAGGGAAGGAAAAAACCAGAGCCCTGAAAGCAATGGCAGAAGCGGCAGAGAGGTGTTCAAGCTGGATCTGGTCAAGGAGGAACAAAAGTGAACTTCATAAGGCTTAATTTCCCTACAAATATCAGGTGTCCCTGTGGCTCAGTGGTTAAAGCGCGAGTCATTAAGTGGAAAATGAGCATGTCCAGAGGGTCATGGGTTCGAATCCCAGCCATGGCTCGTCCCAAGATGGGAAAAAAAAGGGGCAGCAGAGGGACATCCGGAGTCATGAACCGGGTGTGGCCCAACCCCCCTAGAGTGTCAGGAGATAAGGGCCGAAACACTTGCTTGAAGGGGGCTTCTCTTCTGAGGACTCTCTGCTGCCACGCTCTCCACGAGTTTCTTTCTACTGTTGCCGTATGAGTCTGATTAATCTATTTTTTCCTGCCTTTATTTTGTAAAATCTTTAAAAGTTTAATGATATATCTGCCAAACATAAACAAACGAATCACAAGACAAAACACAGCGCGTTTTGATCTCTTAGGTCTTCCTCAAGCAAGACAAACAACACTCAGGACAACGAAAATGAAGAACGAGCAATCACTCATATCGTCAAACTCGGCGCAAGATGATTTATTACCCTAGTTATTTGATGACAGTGTAGGCCTACTTACACTGGCAAAAGAAAGAAAACAGGCTTCGTTCATTCGCGTAGTGGAGCATGGGTTATTTGCTTGAAAACAGCAAACTTCAAAGACAACAAGAAAAAACGAAAGAGAAAGTCATTTGCAAGCGATAACATGACATAATAATGGTCTTAGGAGGTCAGTCTGTTTAAATACGGATTTTTTTTGCCTGTGTGTGTGTTGTGTGTGTGTGTGTGTGTGTGTGTGTGTGTGTGTGTGTGTTGTTGTTGTTGTTGTTGTTGTTGTTGTTGTTTTTCACTGCTTTGTGATTCCTTTTGGGCTCACGTAAAGAAAAAAAGGATGAAGTTTGCGATGTCAAAACCAGGAATATTCAGTCAGCTTTGTTCATTTGTTTTATCCAGTCACCATGTGATCTTTTAAAAAATCAATATTGACGAACACTACCGTAAAAGAATGACACAATGACTGAATAAAGAAGAAGCGATACATTTTCTAAGAGATAATGGTTTTGGTTTCAGTTTCATTAATGAGGTGTCACTGAGTACAGATCAGTCCATAAACGCTGCACCTCATCTGCAAAACTGTCAGACAACAGTTCACATGGTTTACAGGTAACTAGATGAATGAATCTTCAAATATTTGAGAGAGAGAGAGAGAGAGAGAGGGGAGAGAGAGAGAGAGTGTGTGTGTGTGTGTGTGTGTGTGTGTGTGTGTGTGTGTGTGTGTGTCTGTGCGTGCGTGCATGCGTGCGTGCGTGCGTGCGTGTGTGCGTGCGTGCGTGCGTGTGTGTGTGTGTGTGTGTGTGGCAGGCATAAATGTAAATGCGTGTGTGCGTGTAATGTTTTGCATATAATTACCTCTAAGGACTGACTGTTCAGAGAATGGTATAGGTCTTGAATAAAGAGATAAAGTCAAAAGCAATAAATGAATAAAGAAAATAGATATGTCATGAGTATTGCTATCATCACCATTGTCAATAGGAGCACACACACACAGTTTCCCACAGCAGTACAAGGTCCCCTTTCCATTGACACACGTATATTATTCAGCTGGCCAGTCAGTGGACGAACAAATAAGCCACTGCCATTCGCTTTCCACTCCACCACAACAACCAAAGGACACACCCCTCCAGTGCAACCATGCATTCTCCCTGTCAGTACACCCTGTTTCTCCACCACCACACACACACACACACACACGCATGCATACAGATATGGCACAAAACCAATACCACATCCTTTCTACTCTCCAACATGAACACGTACACTGGCATTAAAAGGCTGTGCTCTGTAAGCTGTGCTCGAGAAGTATCTATGATCTTGGCTGGCACCTCACACGTCCGCACACTAGCAACGACATGATATAATTATTGCCTCAAGAGGCAAAAGTCAAAATATGACTTTTTGTCTAGAGAATTTGTTTCTGAATCTTTTTTTTTCAGTGACTTTTCTTCTCGTGACTATTTCCGAGAACCTTCCTACAATTTGGTTCTTTAAAATTGCCTATCATGCATGCCCTATCAACCTCTCGTACATCCAAAATCACCAGTCATCCATAGCCTATCGACGTCTTTCATATATTAGTTTTGCAAGAGTTTATATGTGCTAAATCTCAACATTTCCATCTGACAGAAACGTCTTCACATTAATGTTTGTAAGACATTGTTTTGAATCGATTGGCAGAACCAGTATTGTTTTCTTTAAACAAGAAAGGGAGATTCGAAAAGTTATTGTTGTCATTTACACATTGTGACCTACTTTCAAATATGTCTGATTAGTGTGCATTGGCTCTTTATCAAAAGCCTATGAAATACATTCTAATCCATCATACTTCTCCTTTTGATTTAAATATATACGCATTCTTGGAATTTTTATGTAGAGTGTACTTCGGTAAAGAACCGCTCCCTATGTTTGGTTCGTCAAAATCTAAATGGGACTCTACGCTGCAGCTTTGTGTCCCAAAATAGCATACATTCTTCCGCTCGGAAGCCATTCGTTGGTCCAATTACTGACATCACACGAAGTGTCCTCGCACGGGTTAAGCTTGAGGGTAAGTAGGAAGGACATGTTTACACTATTATGCATGATTATCATCGATTATCATAATTTATTTAGAAATATGCTGCGGTTGTCGGAAAATCGCCCGTCGATCCACGACTTTGACGGGTTCGTACTCAAAATCAGCGTAGCCAAGAGTTCGAAGATTCATTCCAGTTCCATTGTTCAGAATGTGCCATGAAACAGTACATTGAAAGTGATCAGTTGCTTTGGGTAGGTACAGTACATGTGCTTGTTGACACATATCCATGACGGCGTTGATTAGCATAATTTATAAAGTAGATGCTGCACAGTTCGTTTAGGCATAGCTGCCATTGTCTCCTGAAACGATCGATAAATTTATACTGTGTAACGGTAGCAGAACGCAGTCTAAGCTTAAAGCAGAGGGCATCGGATCTGAGACAGTCATGCACACCGACCGTTATTCCTACCTCCTAATCTTAGTCATAGCGGTTTCCAGTTTTTTCCTGTCCTCAAAGCATCACACCTTGCTTTCGTGTTGACTGATCCGTCAGTTAACCATGTGACGTTTTCACATCACTGGCTCAAACTTAATTAACATAATAGCAGACTGAAAATTTACATTAAAAGCAGGGTAAATCGTTTATAATGTTTTATTTTCAGATTTAGTGAACTTTTTCTTTGACTTTTTCAGAGGCTTTTTTTTAAGTGACTTCTTTTTGTGAGTATTTCCAAGAACATTCATACAACTCAGTTGGATAGATTTAAATAAAAGTGTTGTGTGTGTGTGTGTGTGTGTGTGTGTGTGTGTGTGTGTGTGTGTGTTCCTCAATGATGCAATGTCATGATAGTTTATGTCAAAAGAAAGATGTGTAGTTGTAGTTTTCATATATTTGTAGACAGCTGAAACTGACCTAAAGTGTTATTGATTCAAATTGGCTCTGATTTTCCTGTTAATGTTTTCTGATTTAGCAATAATTAATTTCTCGGTTTGTGTGTGATCATTGACAGGCAGAACTTTAAACACAAATCCCCAAGAAAGGATTTTTGTTTGTTTGTTTGTTTTTTTGTTATTGTTGTTGCTGCTTGGCTCAATTCTACCATGATCAGTGAATTTTCCCCAGTCTCTCCTAGTCTTATGAGTGGACTGATCAGATGGGGGGGGGGGGGGGGGGGGGGGGGGCTCTTGGGGGGATTCATCATGTGCACACACAATCATATTTACTTGTATGTATTTTGTATGGTTGATGCCAGCGACAGTAGTAAAGTTAAAAAGATTCATAATGTTTCCACATACATTTGCATTTTCATTTCAGATTTTATGCACACACATTTGCACGCAAATGTGCACACATGCACGCACACACACACACACACACACACACACACACACACACACACACACACACACACACACACACACAGAGGAATTATCCCAAAGACACTATGAATAGTTTGTTACACTAGGAAAAAAAAACAACAACCTGAAATGCATACTTTAGTGGTCACTGACCCACACTGACACTGCATACAGTCAGTATAATTTATTGTTTTGACTTGTACAGTTGTAGAATGAAATCCAACATCTGAAAATCAACACAAACTCAGTTAAGTTAGTTTCTTCGTGTTCCTTGGTTTCTGTGGTTGTGACGGAATGACATTGCCAGATTTGAAGAATGATGCCAACTATTCAGCATTATTCCCATCCCTCCCCCTCCCTGCCTCCCCTTGTCACCACCACCCACCTTCCCCTCTCCCCTAGCTTCACTGACTTAGATCCAGATCCATTTCCTTACTATATGGCTGACATGTGCTCTCAACTACCCTATAAATAGGGCAGAAGCAAGTGATTGCCAGTAACAACAAAAACCAGCAAAAGATCATTCTCTCAGTGTGGAAAGGCACAGGGGTGAACTTCCAGAATTTCTGAAGCAGATGAGTTTAATGAATGAGGGAGGTCGAAGAAAGAAAGTAAAGATCATGCTTAGGTGTGTACAGTGTAGGCCTCTTTTTGAAATGATGGGTGAAAAATGGAAAGGAGAGGATCATTATAGATCAAGTACAGCTGAGTCCAGAAACTGAATATCATAATTAGCAGAATGAGATCTGTAATGACTGATGATATGTTGCTTGTCAGCTGTTCAGTACAGCTTTAATTTAGTTTCCACCCCAAAGCTTGCAATGTTCTTTGTTTCGATAAACATTTTATATCTCTTAAAAAGAGAAGAAGAAAAAAACATGAAGCCACACAATCTATATTCACCATGACACAAAAATCTGTAACTGTTTCACTGACATTGATTGCTAATCATACTCATTGTCATATTGTGTGTGTGTATGTGTTTTAATTTGGAACACTGTGCACACAATCACAGCTATTGCTGCATATAGTTTATGCATACATGTACTCTTGTCATCCATCTCTCAATTTGTCTTAGCTCTGTCTGACTCTCTCTCTCTCTCTCTCTCTCTCTCTCTCTCTCTCTCTGTCTGTCTGTCTGTCTGTATCTCTCTCTCTCTCTCTCTTTCTGTCTGTATGTCTCTCTCTGTCTCTCGCTCTCTCTCAAGCAGTCTTTGCCTCTATTTTTCATTCATTGCTCCACACTGGTCTCACACAGACACTGACCGTCTGACAAACATACACAGGCATGCCAACTGGCATGCACACACACACACACATGCACACACGCACGCATGCACACACTCAGACACTCCTTCGAAATTTTTCAAAACAGTTGTAAATGAAGAGAAAGTGGCATTTTAGATAAGGAATGGAGAGAGTAGAAAGCAAAAAATCTGAAAGGAAAATTACAAAAGGGACAAGAAGAGTTTAAAGATGAAGCAGAGAAGAAATTACAGACATGAAAAATGAAAGATACATGGTATGGGTTAACGGCTTTTGCCGGGGAAACAAAAAAGGAAACAGGCACTTGTCAGGTGGCCGTTCATGAGCAGGTTGATTTTGCAGATAAACTGGATTATTTTTATTGTCAGTTTGAAAGGGATGATTTGATTGGGGGGGGGGGGGGGGGGGGGGGGCTGAACAAAGGAATATCACAGCTACATGAAAAAAAATCAAAGATAGAGACCATAACCAAGATGTTGACATTGTTCAGGAGGTTGTTGCATCTATATTTATTAAAATTAAGCATCAGAGAGGCAGGAGGCTCAGATGCATCTGAACTCTGTTTTGTTGAATCTACAACTAATCTCTCTGGACATGCTCCACTCCCAGTATCTTGAAAAACCCCATTCCCATTCCGTATCCCAGCCCATGGAAAAGAAGTCAAGCAACTTCTAATGATTACCATTCCCTAATGATTATCACCCCATAGCCTTTGACTTCAATTTTCATGAAATACTTTGAAAACCATTTTTTCTCCATCATCTCATTAGTCTAACAATCACTACCTTGACTCCCACCAGTTTACAGAATACCAGTCCGGGGCGTCATTTATGCTGTTTTGGCCCTGTATGACAGTGCCTACCTCCACTTGAACAGCCAAGGCTCTTTTCTTCATATTCTTTTCATTGATCTGTCCTCTGCGTTCAGTGCCATACAGCTTCATCTTCTAGCTCAGAAACTGTTTGATTTAGATGTTGATCTTAGGTTCACTCTGGATTGTCATTTTTACTTTTTTACACATTGTTGGTCTGTTTCCAATTTGCACTCTCCTCTTAACGTTTCGACTACAGTGGTGCACATCAGGGTACACTGCTGTCTTCTGCTTTCTTTAGTTGTATTTATAAATGAATGACTATAGAGACACAGACAAAACTGTCAAATGCACAGATGATTCTGCCGATGAAGATCTTTCCAACTCTTGCTGTTTATTTTAATAATAATAATGAACATTTTTATGTGCACACTTCTCTGTTGAACAGAGCACGCGGCCCATTACAAATTTCATATATATAAACAATTAAAGCAAAAATAGACAACGCACACACACACACACCCACACCCACACACACACACACATACCACACACACACACACACACACACACACACACACACACACACACACACACACACACACACACACATGTGCCCATAGATTGACAGAAACAGATAGATTGACGAAATGAATAAGTTTAGTTCATGGTGCAAAGACAACTATCGCTGTCTCAATGTTTTAAAAACAAGAGAAATGATAGTAGATTTCTGTAGAGACCTTGTAACCTTCCAGATGTTATAATTGATGGTCAGGCTGTAAATAAGATGGATGGATACAAATATCTGGGTACTGTTTTAGTCAAGGAATTGGTTTCTGACAGGAATGTTGACAATATACATAAAAATATCAAGGATTCTTTTATTTGCTGAAAAGAAGAAACTCTGGTGTCAATTCAGAGATTTTATAAACTCTCCACTGTTGCATTGAATCCATGATCACTGTTTAATTCCTAAGCTGGTATGGAAGTCTAAGTGTGTAAAACAGTCGAATTTTTTAAGATGATATGGTAAATGTTTATACCTTAAAGTTTTGAGTGCAAGGCAAGCTGGTATGCAAGAGCCCTATAAGAAAAGAGTTGTGTGAAAGGGAAGACAAAATTGCGAGTGATAACAGCCGTATTTGAACAAAGGACTATGAATTCCTACACCAGGACACAGTTATAGGGCAATTAGAATGAAATCAAGGGCCCAGAAAAAATCTATCCCAAGGTCAGTTCTTAATCTTCCAGTACTTTTCCCCACTTTCTCATTGTAACCCAGTGCATGTGTGAATGAGTGAGCAACATTAAAATCAGTAAGTGTGTCACTGTTTGTGTGTGTGTGTTGTGTGTGTGTGTGTGTGTGTGTGTGTGTGTGTGTGTAAGAGAAGATCAATGTGTGTGTGTGTGTGTGTTATGTGGATGCACACCTACTGTGCTTGCATGTGTGTGGGAAGGGAGAGAGAGGTATGTGAGAGGAAGAGGGGTTGCAAGTGTATGGGGCAGGTGTGTATGTGTACTACAGTGTGTGTGTGTGTGTGTGTGTGTGTGTGTGTGTGTGTGTGTGTGTGTGTGTGTGTGTGTGTGTTAGGAGGGTGGGAGGAGAGCAATATTAAGCATGCATGCTATGGTTTTATTTGATTTTTGCTTTTAAAAACAAAACTTTTGATTTTGATCTTAACGGTAGTAATATTAGGAGCTGTACATTTTAGAGATGCTATGATACAATGATGACAACTTGTGTGAGCCTAAATGTGCAACCTTTTGTGATGGTTTCATATTTATTTGAAGTTCTGTTTGTTCGTGTTTTTGTGATGATAGTGGCATCTGACTTGATTTCTCTCTTTGGATAATATAAAATTTGTTATCTTATCAATATCATATCTCATCTCTCTCTCTCTCTCTCTCTCTCTCTCTCTCTATCTCTCTCTCTCTCTCTCTCTCTCTCTCTCTCTCTCTCTCTCTCTCTCTCATACCATGGGGAAAAAACAGTATGAATAGCTGTTCCCTATAGCCGGACATACACAAATCTGACCACTCTGTTGATAAATAAGTCCTGTGCGATCGTCCCCCCCCCCCCCCCCCCCCCCCCCTTCCCCGATTTATTCATCCCCTCACTATCACCCTTCGCTCAATCTCCCACCCCACCCCCCACCCCTCCATTCTGTGCCCCGCCCCCTCCTCCTCCTCCTCCTCCTCCCATCTCCCCATTCCACTCCCCTCAAACTCGAAGTGATGCCTGTTTTGTTTGGTGTTTGTCCCATGCGGACTGGAAAGGTTCCTGGAAGGTTCCTTCGCGCCGGAGCACGGGCCAACTCATTCCGTTGATAATACCAGTTGATCGGCTGGAAGTAGCGTGTATTCCCCGCGGGTTTGGTTGGACATGCAGTCTCAGTCACTGGCTGGCTGCTGATGAAACAGTTGGTTGCCATGGTAACCCTGCTTGGCATTTATCGATCCATTGTGTCTGTGTGCGAGACTGGCAAAGCCTGAGTCTCTGTGTGTGTGTGTGTGTGTGTGTGTGTGTGTGTGTGTGTGTGTGCGTGCGTGCGTGTGTGTGTGTGTGTGTGTGCGTGTGTGTGTGTGTGTGTGTGTCCCTCGCTCCTAGAGCAGGGCAATGTCCTAGAAGAATGGTTGGCTGCCTGCATTTAAAATGACCAGGCAGCAAGTATGGGTATTTGGAACCAGTACAACCCTGGTTAGTGTGGTGTGTGTGTGTGTGTGTGTGTGTGTGTGTGTGTGTGTGTGTGAATGAGAGAGAGAGAGAGACAATCAGGGTCAGACCCAAATGGACAAATCATTGAACAAACAAATAAAAGAATGAAGTCAGGAATACATATACATAATGAAGACAAATACTTGCACATGCACACATGAGCCCCCCCCCCCCCCAAAAAAAAAAAATGCTTATGAGTGAAATTGTTGATAGAAATGTCCATATAAATTTGATACAGACCGCAGTTTCTGTCAAAAACAAATATTTGTCCCGTGATGAGACATGACAGTGATTCTCTCATTAATCCAGGAAGATTACTTACTTACTGTTACGTGACTCAGATGAAGACAGTTTATTCATTCTATTCCAAAAATATTGCATTTCGTTTATCAAAGTGTAATTTATATTCCAGTATTAATGAATATTATGCTTAACCATTTGTTTCTTCATTTTTCTTTTTCTTTTTTAATGTTTTCTGTTGTAAATGTAAACATTACTATGCATCATTGTTTTTCTGATTGTTTCTTTTGCTCAGATTAAATATGGTGATATATCTTTGAAGAATATTTGTTTTTGCTTTTCGCTCAAGTAGAAATAATTCTAAATGTATAATTTATAATCATGGCAAGTTATTGAATCTTCCTTGATTTCTAGCAACAACACATACAATTAAAAACCAATGAGAAGCTGATTTGAATTCCTGCAGGTAACACGGGTTTAGAAAAAAAAAAAGGTCTTGTATGGCACAGCTTCTTTTAACAATGGAAGATTTTACAGAATATATTGAGCAAAAAGCATCATTTGATGTTGTCTACTTAGACTTCAGAAAAGCTTTCGACACTGTACCGCATTGTAGGCTTCTGGAGAAGTTGAAAGGTTATGGGATTACAGGAAATGTACTGAATTGGATCCAGGCTTTTTGTCTGGATGAACACAAAAAGTAAGGATAAATGACGCCACTTCACAAAGATCAGATGTACTAAGTGGTATACCTCAAGGCAGTACCCTAGGACCCATACTTTTCACTATATTCATAAACGATCTTCCAGAATCAGTCCAAAGCAATTGTAAGATTTTTGCTGATGACACGAAACTGTATGGAAAGTCTACCAATCATACAAAAATACAAAGGGATGTATACTCATTACAAGAATGGTCTAATGAATGGAACTTACATTTCAGCGTATCCAAATGTAGTGTTATGCACTATGGTAAAACAAACCCAAATCATAAATATTATATGAAGGTAAATGGACAAGAAAATGAAATAAATGAGTGTGAGGAAGAAAAAGATCTTGGTGTTATTTCTGACCCAATACTTTCTTTCGATGTACATATCATTAAAATATGAATAAAGCAAACCAAATGATAGGACTAATAAAGAGAACTTTCACATACTTGAATAAAGATATATTATTGAAATTGTACAAAAGTCTAGTACGGCCGCACTTAGAATATGGAAATATCATATGGTATCCCTTACTCAAAAGACAGTCAAAGGCAGTAGAGAAAGTACAAAGAAGGGCTACAAAGCTACTACGGGAATGCAAAAATATGAATTATGAACAACGGCTAAGATACTTAAACTTACACTCCTTAAAAGGTAGACGTATCCGCGGTGATCTGATCGAAGTCTATAAAATATTTAACGATATGGTGGATGTACAAATAGAGGATTTCTTTAAATTATATACTGATAGTATTACAAGGAAGTCAGATGGGAAAATCTTCATTGAACACTGTCAGACTAGTAAACGTAAAATGGTTTTTGGAAAAAGAATAACACATCTTTGGAATGATCTACCAACTAACATCAAGTTTGCACAATCTACTAACTCATTTAAAAATCTCCTTGATGCGGATCATAAATTCACTAAATTGTTATTTGAATTTGATTAACAAACCAATATGCGCATACGCAGCAAACCAATTCAGAATACTAAACAATTCATGGATGGGGATTCAAGAAAGGCCGCGAGGTCTAGGCTACGTATATCAGCCTGTCCCCTTACTACTACTACTACTACTACTACTTTTTGATTTATAGTATCTTAGGAATGTTTTTGAAAAGTTATTTGTGCAGTTATTTACATCTTTTTATTTCATCAAAAGCTAGAGCAAAATGACTTAGCCGCAGAATGAAGGAATAAACAAATTACATAGCAAACACAATGGGTTTAGACCTGTTGGGTCTTCGTCAGGCAGGACAAATGACATTCAAAACAATGAAAACAAAGAGGAGAACAGAGGGTCACTTACCTCTTCAATGTGGGTGCAAAATAAGGTCATGGGTGAACATGAAAAATTACAGAATGGAACTGAAGGGGGAAGAGGTTGAAGGGGAGAAGAAACAAGTTACCATGATAATAACAACTGTAGTAACAGTAATAATTAAAATGGTATTACAATCACATAATCATAATGATAGTGATAATACTGAAAAAAAAAGAGTTGTAATTGTAGCAGTAATATTGATAGTATAAGAAGAAGAATAGTAAGAATAATATAGTTGTAAAAGCGATAATAATAATGATGATAATGATAGTCATAGTCTATATATTTTTTGTTTGTTTGTTTTTTTGCTACTGTTTCAGATAGAATTCCTTGTTCATACCATAATTAGTACATGGTCTGACAGATTGGTAAAAAAAAAAAAAAAAACTATTCCATGATTTAGTGATTTCACAGTTTTTTCTTCTCTGTTTTTTAAGTAGCTTTATTCCAGAATGACTAGATTGGTAAAAAAATAAAACTATTCCATGATTTAGTGATTTCACAGTTTTTTTTCTTCTGTTTTTAAGTAGCTTTATTCCAGAGTGACCCTATGATTTACTTCATTTATTTCTGTTGTTGGGACTCATAGGGAAGGTAGGGAGTAAGGAGTATTGAGACTGGAGCTGTTTATTTGTTTGTCAGTAGATAGTGAAATACATCCTTGTAGAGGTCCAGTACTGTTGTCAGTAGATAGTGAAATACATCCTTGTAGAGGTCCAGTACTGTTGTCAGTAGATAGTGAAATACATCCTTGTAGAGGTCCAGTACTGTCCGTTATATCTTTGTTTGTCAGTAGATAGTGAAATACATCCTTGTAGAGGTCCAGTACTGTTTGTCAGTAGATAGTGAAATACATCCTTGTAGAGGTCCAGTACTGTTGTCAGTAGATAGTGAAATATGTCCTTGTAGAGGTCCAGTACTGTTTGTCAGTAGATAGTGAAATACATCCTTGTAGAGGTCCAGTACTGTCCGTTATATCTTTGTTTGTCAGTAGATAGTGAAATACATCCTTGTAGAGGTCCAGTACTGTTGTCAGTAGATAGTGAAATACATCCTTGTAGAGGTCCAGTACTGTCCGTTATATCTTTGTTTGTCAGTAGATAGTGAAATACATCCTTGTAGAGGTCCAGTACTGTTGTCAGTAGATAGTGAAATACATCCTTGTAGAGGTCCAGTACTGTCCGTTATAAATACATCCTTGTAGAGGTCCAGTACTGTTGTCAGTAGATAGTGAAATACATCCTTGTAGAGGTCCAGTACTGTCGGTTATATCAGTTAGATAGTGAAATACATCCTTGTAGAGGTCCAGTACTGTTGTCAGTAGATAGTGAAATACATCCTTGTAGAGGTCCAGTACTGTCCGTTATATCAGTTAGATAGTGAAATACATCCTTGTAGAGGTCCAGTACTGTCCGTTATATCAGTTAGATAGTGAAATACATCCTTGTAGAGGTCCAGTACTGTCAGTTATATCAGTTACCATTCAGATCCAAAGTCCACAGACATCACCATGCTGATAGATCACATGGTTTGATTTCACCTGGAACTGGACCAACCCATGTGATGATCTGGACATGGTTAATGGTTAGCAGGGTATCAGAGTGGGGGGGGGGGGGGGGGGGGTTGGAGGCTGGTGGAAGTGCAACATCTGTTCCTCTTATTCATTTAGTTGGGAAAGAAAAACCAAGGGCTAACCATGGTGGACAGTAAGCAAAGCAAGCAAATGTACTTTGACCTATTCGGAAGGGCTGGAGTCTCCCCTTAATAACAGCAAGTTCATAGCAATGCAGAGCATCTACAGTCATCTCTCTGTGTTCTGCACCTATGTGCAGCCCATCTTTATTGCTTGGTCAGAATGGAAGTTGTGTCCCTCATGCCTTCAAACAACTGACTTGGTGATGCTCCCTATGATGAATGATACTGAAGTTGATTAGATTGTGTGTGTGTGTGTGTGTGTGTGTGTGTGTGTGTGTGTGTGTGTGTGTGTGTGTGTTTATGTGTGTGTATGTGTGTGTGTGTGTGTGTGGTCAGGTTTAGTTCAATTATTAGATTGTGTGTGTGTGTGTGTGTGTGGATGTTTGTGTGTGTGTATGTGTGTGTGTGTTTATGTGTGTGTGTATGTGTGTGTGTGTGTGTGGTCAGGTTTAGTTCAATTACAGCCCAGCTGACCACAAGGTGGTATGCCAGGGCTGTCATCATGTGAAAGTCAGTTCCCTGCACATGTGTAGTGAAGCAAACAAACAGCCAACAAACAAACAAAAAAGACTACAGATTTTCTAAAACAAGCTAACATGCCTGAAACAAAATCTTTTGTCTGTAAAATCTGGGATCAGACAGAAAAAAGAGATCTTTTTCAGGAACTAAAAAAGAAATCACATATCACATACAACATACCAAACTGGGCGACTGCAAGGAGTACAGCAGTAGATTACAAACAGCATCAGCAAGAACTCCCCAGAGAACACCACAGCAATAATTTATGATCTCAGGAAACTTGGTTATGTTGTACTCCGATTATTGCGGTGCATACTAACGAGTACTGATGAAAAAAAAAAAGTGTGTGTGTGAGGGGTGAGGGGGTTGGTTTGTTGTTTTTGTTATTGTTGTTGTTTGTTATAAGACAGATTGGAAGAATACACTCTTCCTAAAATCTTGAGCATTGATGGAATAAAGGTTTTCTTGAGTTTTGAGTTTCGTTTTAAAACGTAAGAATATTTCTGGTGTGTCTTTCAGTCAAAATCAACATCTGTTCATATTCTGACATTTGTCTTCTCATTTCCCCCCCCCCCCCCCCCCCCCCCCCCCCCCCCATCTAGACAGCGCTCTCCATGTCAGGTCCAAATGGGTAAGAGTTAGGTGGCAATCAGGCCACTTTAGTCACCCTGTTGGCATTGGCGGAGCTCCAAGGCAGCTAAGTTCCCTGTCAGCATCTCCAAGTGCTGTGTTTATACAGAGAAGTTTGTTCCTCAGTCTGCCGGAGATCTCCGCAGTTGGCAGTAGAACAGTGGGCAGTTTTGAAAAGTGCAGGTGTTACTGCCAGTGTTGGCAGGTCGAGGCAGGGCGGGAGTGTGTGTGTGTATGTGTGTGTGTGTGTGTGTGTGTGTGGCCACATACAGAAATATGAGTGTGGTGCTGGAGGAGGTGTGAAATTATCATTCATGTTTTGTTGTTGTTGAAGCATTTAGTACTGATGACAGCATTCAGGTGATTTCACATTGCCTTCTGTTCTGTCAGGCTTTTAGGACAGGTTGATGGTGCCACATTGAGGTGATGTCACATTGCCTTCTGTTCTGTCAGGCCTTTAGGACAGGTTGACGGTGCCACATTGAGGTGATTTCACATTGCCTTCTGTTCTGTCAGGTTTTTAGGACAGGTTGATGGTGCCACATTGAGGTGATTTCACATTGCCTTCTGTTCTGTCAGGTTTTTAGGACAGGTGGATGGTGCCACATTGAGGTGATTTCACATTGCCTTCTGTTCTGTCAGGCTTTGAGGATGACAGGTTGACAGTGCCACATTCAGGTCATTTCACACAGCCTTCTGTTCTGTCAGGCTTTTAGGGCAGGTTGATGGTGCCACATTGAGGTGATTTCACATTGCCTTCTGTTCTGTCAGGCTTTGAGGACGACAGGTTGATGGTGCCACATTGAGGTGATTTCACATTGCCTTGTGTTCTGTCAGGCTTTTAGGGCAGGTTGATGGTGCCACATTCAGGTGATTTCACATTGCCTTCTGTTCTGTCGGGCTTTTAGGACAGGTTGATGGTGCCAGCGAGCCATTTTTAAAGCCCAACCCACCTGTACAGTTTACCTTATTAGGATAAAAATCATAGGGTTTTCCTTGAATTGAATTTGGCTGGTAATGAAAGTAAGACACAAACTGCTACTTTTGAATTGATGTGTTTGATCAGACTGTTCCACTCGCCACAAGGACACACTCTAAAGATGGAGAGGCTTTCAAGAACGCAAGCTCAGCATGAACATGCACACACACACACACACACACACACACACACACACACACACACACACACACACACACACACACACACGCGCGCAAGCATAAACAGACCTTTGCATACGCTCACACTCTCTTATTCATTTCATCCTTAAAAAGTGTCATAAACAGGAAAGAAATATGCAAACACACAGTGGTAATGAAGAAAAACAAAAAAATTCTAGACTTGAGCAAATATTGAATTACTAAGCTGATACATTTCCTGATCATATTTGCAAGATTTAAGGATCTATGTAAAAGATGTCAGAAACTTTTTTTTGTTTTGTTTTGTTTTCTGTTTTTAATTATACTTTTTGGAGGCATGGGGAGAGAATGTGGTATCTGTGCATGCACAGCAGTTTGTCATGGGGAGGGATGGAAAGGGAGTGACTTGGGGATTAGACCTCTGGTAAAGCTCTTTTCCACACTGTGGAAGCAGAGTGAAACATTCTGTTGTATACAGCAGACCTTTTACGACAACTGAATAGCTCAAAGGAAGACTTCGATACACTATAATTGGTATGAGTGATTCATCATGGTCTGCTTTTAACAGGCACCTGCCTAGCAGCCACACATTGATCAGTTCTTGGGACCAATTCTTGAAAGCCAACAACGGAATGAAAACTAGTGTGTTGATGATCACAGGTGAGCTGGAAAAGCCCCCCCCCCCCCCCCACCCCACCCCCACCTCCACCCAGAGATCAGAGTATTTAGTGTTCCCTGTATCGGTGTACACAACAGGACAGGAGAACAGAGGGAGTCAGTCAGCTGTAGCTGTTTATCTTTCATACAAATGATGGACATGGAATGGTCATCCCATGTCTATCTTTCTCTCTCTGTGTCTCTGCTGCTGTCTGTCTGTCTCTCTCTTTGTGTCTTTGTCTGTCTGTCTGTCTATATCTGTCTGTCTCTCTCTCTCTCTCTCTCTCTCTCTCTCTCTCTCTCTCTCTCTCTCTCTCTCTCTCTCTCTCAAAGTGGTTGAGATTGATTTCATCATGTTTTCATAGAGGATTGGAACAGAATTAATTATTTCTTATTTCTTCCCTTTTTCCCCTCTCAATCTCCTCGCAAATGCATTGAAATTAAAAAAAGAAGAGAGAGAGACACACACATAAGAGAATGGCGTGTGTAATGGTAAGATAACTAAAACAGTTTTGTGTGGTGGGTAAGCATGAAAATTATACTGAGTGTAGATAGTCCATCTATATTGTTTTAAATCAAGAATCTGGAGTTGAAACATTGTCATGCTTATAATATATGGATTCATCATCAAAGACAGGATAAGGGATTCTTTTTTAGGTTTTTTTTTTTAAGCAGTCATTAAATTTTTGTAAGAAAATGACTGTTTCAAAGAGACCAAACAGAATTTTTTTTGACATTATTGATGAATGAAGGCAACAAGTATGATTGCATACTTGTTAAAGTTTGCATTTCTTTCATATACTGCATAGTTTCCCTTGGGGGGGGGGGGGGGGGGGGGTTGTTGTTGTTGTTGTTTTCTTTTTTAGCTGTTTGTTTCAGATGTCTTCTCTTTAGGCTGGGCTATAATCGTCATGACTGGGCTTGTCACTGGAAACATACTTTTACTTTTTTTCGCACTTGGTGAACAAATAGTTCACATCAAGTCATCTTCGTTCAAAGTCATATTGGCACCAATAGTACAGCAATAGGATACTGCGTCTGTGTTGAGTAAGTGTGAATAGAAATTAAAGTCTGCTCCTTTGTATCTTTACATTGCTTGTTGCCTTGTATTATCTTTTTTCTTTTCTTTTTATTGCAGCTCAGTGAGGCTGAGGATGACGAAGATGATGTTACAGAGTTCCATTTTGGCCTGAGAAATACAGATAACTGCAGTGTCAGTCTGGAAATTTGAACGGCAGTCTCAGAGATACTTTATATTGTGTGGTTGCAGTCTTCCCAATTGAGCCCATAGCAAACGTAACTCTTTGAGTCGGAGCCGGTCAGGGCAGAGAAATCCCACAAATGAATGGCTCTGATTGGGATTGAACCCATGATCTCCCTTCTGGGAATCCATGTTGCTAACCACTATGCTATGGCAACAGATTGCCTGTCATAAGTATTCCCTAAAATGCATTAAAGACGATACCACTTCAGTATACAATAGTTCATTCACACACAAAACACATTGCTTACTAACCACTGTTTACAGCTTATAAGTGCTCTGTGTTTTTCTCTTTTATTAAACGTGAACTGTCCTCGGTCATTTACCGCTAGTTTGTGTACATGTTAATCAAGTAAATGTCTCATTCAGCATTGTTTTGTCTTGTTCATTTCTGCTTCATCAGATCAAAAAAAATTCATGTTTGTTTACTTACTTCATCATCATTGATGTCTATTGCTTTTCAGAAAAATTACCTACCCAACACACACACACACACACTCTCACACACACATCCCTCCACCACCACCATCCCCCCTCCTCTCCCTCCCCACACACACTCACACAAGTCCTTTTCACAGAGCTCCTTCTGCCTGGTGTCTGCCTATTGATTTTTTTCCCCCTTTCTAATCAGTTATTGCCATACCTGCCACACTCCCTGCTATTGGTGCAGAGACTTGGCATATGTTTCTGCATGCATTTGCAATTAATTCACAGCCAATAACAAGAGGCGAGCTGGGAGGGAGGGGAGTGAGAGGAGGTAGAAGGGTCAGTGTCCATTTGACCAGATTGCAGATACATACATCAGTGCAAGTGTGTGTGTATGTGTGTGTGTGTATGTGTGTGCGCGCGCACTGACGTCTTGCAGCCCAGTGAGGACTGTGCGGCACTGCATAGCAGAGCAGGCTGTGGTGGCAGGCGACAGACAGACAACGTTGGCAGGAGCTCTGGCACAGACAGCCACTCCCCAGCCTCCTCTGCCAGCCTCAATTGGATATTACAATGACTTGTCTCCTCCATCTATTATAATAATCATTCACTTCTATAAAATATTCACATCAGTGGCCGTAGAAAAATCAATACTCTCAGGGGAAAACTTTTGTTGAAGGGAATCCATTGAAGTTCCCTTCAAACAACTGCATGATTATTTGTAGCGAGAGAGAGAGACAGAGACAGAGCAAAAAAGAGATCCCTGGTGTTCCAGAGATGGTAGTTTAACCCTCCCTCCCCTTCTCCGCCGATCAATGACGAGCGGTCTTATTGACGAGCTGGGTTCTGCTCTGTTCCGGTGGGCAGGGATTCAGGAGTTGATGCCGGGCTGCTGTGGACACAGACCTGTAGCTTGCATCTCACTCTGCCGCTGGGCTGTCCCCCTCCATCATGGACACGGATTCCAATGACGGAACCAGCCCAGAGACGCTGAATGGGGAGACCAAGCCAGACCCGGCCAAGCTGGCCCAGACAGCCATCATCAAGCAGGTAGGCATCTTGCTCTCCTTCTTTGGCCTCCATGTTGCTTTCCCCCGCACACTGCCTCCAGTCTTTCTCGCGGCCGCTGTGCAAGGCCTCGTGTTTCCGCGGCAGGTACATAATAGCATCTTATGCAGGTAATAATGATCTCTCATTAACAAATCTATGCTAATCATATGAAATGAGGCCCAGTTTTTTTCTCCACATCCGCTTGTGAGCAGCGAGGCCAGTGGAAGAGGGAGTCAGCTGGGAAATCGGACGTTTTGCTTGGATTAAAGTGGAAGAAGTGTGCTTTGCTCGGGAATTAACTGGTCTTAGATGAGGAGGATTGATATTTTAGAAAGAGCCAAGCAGGCCGAGCGTGTGAAGTTTTGCTCAGAAATCTTTACAGGTAGGTTTGAATGAACATGGTGTTCACAACAATTGCTGGATTTGTGTATCTTGAATGGGAGGAGATGTGAGAGTCAGAGTTCACGTTGAAAATGGGAAGTGGCATGTGTAGGCCAGGGATTTTTTGTTATTGAGGTTATGACAATAATCATATGCAAACAGCTGCTTTGTTATTAAGATCCAGGTTTTGATTAGCATAAGTTTTTAAATTATGCTGTTGTTAAGAAGTAAATTACGTTTTTTTTTGTTTATGAAAATTGTTTTATGGCCTAAAACATATTTAAAAACCAATTTTGTGCAGGTAAAAACATACATAAAAATTGTTTTAGTGCCTGAAATATATTCCAAAACCAAGTATACAAGTACATGTTGCACTCTTTTCTCAATCTTTGTGTTTTAAATTAATAAAGAAGACTTGTGATCTGTGTTTATGTGTGTGTGTTTTCAACTTATTGAGCAGCTGGGATTTTCAAGGACATTAATAGATTTCTTTACTCCCCCCCCCCCCCCCCCCCCCCCCCCCCCCCCCCCCCCCCCCCCCTTTTCTTTTTTAAGATAGTTTCAAGAAGCTGCTTGGAAACTTAAGCGTTGAATATAGTGGACTTCTTGCCCTTCATTTCTTCTTTTTTTTTTTTTTGTTTCTCATGTTTCTTCATTTGCCATCTTCTTTTCTTGTCCCCTGTCTTGTATGATATGGTAATTTGTAAAATTGTTTGATGTGGGGAGGGGGAGGGGAGGGGTAATGGCTGTGTTTTACTGTTTCAGTTGTAGTGAGTCTTGTTAGATATGAATCCCCAAAGTTGTGATACAGGAGACTGATTTGGGTGTGTAATCTAAAAATTTGGTGTGAACATATGCAGACATGCATGTACATAGTTTTACTCATTGAACATTCACACGTGCTCATGTGCACACATGCATGTATACATGTGCATACAAACATGTGTGCATATGCATGTATAAATGCACATGCATGAATGCACTCAGACACGGCCACAAGGCAATAAATCACAGTTAGTGATACTTTATGTGCTGAAGTGCACACAGACACATAACAAACACACACACACACACACACACACACACACACACACACACACACACACACACACACACACACACACACACTCGCTCACACAGTGTTAGAATGTCCCGTATCATATATCTGACCTAGGTTTCTCCTTGTTCTCTTTTTTTTTTTATGTCTTTAATGTCAGTCCTGTCTCTCAGAACTTACTTGCCTGTCTCTGATCCATTTCTCCACCTTCAGTCTGTGCTCTTATTTGTGCTAACAAGTAACATCATATCAGACAAAAATCAATGTTCACTAAACATTTGTATATTCTTCTTCTGCGTACACAGGCTGATACTCCTGCAGACACTCCCTGTATAGACAGGCAAGGATTAATCCTATCTACCCAACAAAGGGAGTGGAGTTTTGTGTGTATGACTGTTTTTTATCCCACCATTAAGGCAGCCATACTCAAAACAAGCTTCTTTTTTTTTTCTTTTTTTTTTTTAAGCATACGTCAGTGAACTTTGAATGAAGACAACTGTGGTAGCTGTCTGCAATCGTAGAAGCTGTCGGAATAGGTGGTTCCAAGGTACACAAGAAAAATCAATCGATAGTCTGATGTTTGTCAAGTTTGTTGTCAAGTAGGTCGAGCCAGTGTCAGTCTGCACAGGTTGCCTTTTGTGGGATGCAGGTCTTGAAGTATAGACTTGGTAAGCTGACAGCAGTAAATGTGAAGAAGACTGCTGACACATGCAGAAGCTGGTTACGTCCTTTACGTTTTAAGTGTCAACTGCAGTGTGTAAAAATTCTACGCTCATAACAACCTTGAAGGATCAGCCGGTATGTCTGCACTGAAAATGGGAGTTGAAAAGTGAATCCACACTTGTCCTGTTTAAAAAATGCTCTGTGTGTGTGTGTGTGTGTGCATGCGTGTGTGTGTGTGTGTGGTGTGTGTGTGTGTGTTTCATGTAGGTGTGCTTATCTCTCTCATATTGTCCATTCCAATACTCTCAAATGGAAATTTTAGATTGTGACAATTAGGTGCATACTCACTCGCTTATACACATGCACAGATGCATGCAACCATGTGTGCACATGCCTTGGAGGACACACACACACACACACACACACACACACACACACACACACACACACACACACACACACACACAAAGCCACACACAAGTATGCACACACACACACAAGACCACACACACACACACAAAGCCACACACAAGACCACACACACACACACAAGACCACACACACACACACACAAGACCACACACACACACACAAGACCACACACACACACACACCTACAATTCTTTTCGACCTGCCACTCCATGAAACTTTGTCCATAAATTAGTGTTGCTTTTGGAGAGGAGACAGCAAACTGAAGATGGATGAATGACCACACACACTTGTGTGCACACACACACAATCCCTCTCTCTCTCTCTCTCTCTCTCTCTCTCTCTCTCTCTCTCTCTCTCTCTCTCTCTCTCTCTCTCCCCTCTCAGGCATGTATCACGTATGTTTTCAGTGCCCTTCTTCTTCTGCGTTCGCAGGCTGATACTCCTGCGGACACTCCCTGTATAGACAGGCATGAATTAATCCCATCTACCCAACAAAGGGAGTGGAATTTTGTGTGTATGACCGTTTTTTATACGGCCATTCAGGCAGCCATACTCCAACTTCGGGGAAGATGCATGCTATGTGTAACGTGTCATCCATACCAGCGGCCAAACTGGCCTTCTCTTCCGAAAGTTGGTGGTGGGATTTTACGTGTGTGCAAGATGTTATGCGTGCGTTCACACACGGAACCTCAGTTTATAGTCTCATTCGAAGGACTGTATGGGGAATGGAGTCAGAACCAATGTTAACTCCGAGGGAAAAATCCCCCTGCACCGAAACTGCCCGGCGGAGATTTGAACCGGCAACCCCAAGATTACAAGTCCGGCGCTCTACCGCTGAGCTATTCCACACCCCCCCCCCCCCCCCCCCCCAACCCCCCGAGTGCCCTTTTTGAAGGAAAGGAACCTGCTATCAAGACAATATTCATTTCCCTGCACAGTGAATTTTGTTAGACCTTCCAAGTCTGTCGGTAAAAACATGGCAGTGCTCTGCGTCTATTCTTAAAACAAGCATGGACGTCCCTAATCTTTTTGCAAAACCAGGACAGACCTCCTAAGTCTTGTCGACAAAAAAGAGAATAGATTTCTTGGGCATAGTGAGACAAAAAGAGAGACCTTCAGAGTCTGTTGTTGAAATAAGGATAGACTTCCAGGGTCTATTCGCATTACAAGGATAGATCTCCTAAATCTGTGAGCCAGAATATGGTAGGCCTCACGAATCTGTTGGCAAAAAAAAAAAAAGGGATAGACCTTGTAGCAACCCAAGGTTAGGACTCCCTAAACTGTTTGAAAGCAAAGATAGCCTCCTGAGTCTGTTGGTGAAACAAAGATAGAGCACCAGTCTGTTGGTAAAACATCCTGAGTCTGTAAACCAAAGAAAGACTGCTAAGTCTCTTTGTGAAACAAGGAAAGACTTCCAGAGTCTGTTTGTTAAACAAGGATAGACCTCCAGGGTTTGTTGGTAAAGCAAAGATAGACCTCCAGAATATGTTTGTAAAACAGCGATAGACCTCCAGAGTCTGGTTAAAACAAAGATAGACCTCCATAGTCTGTTTCTAAAACAAAGATGGACTACCAGAGCGTGTTGCTAAAACAAAGATAGACCTCCATAGTCTGCTGGTGAAACAAAGATATACAACCAGGGTTTGTTGGTAAAACAAGGATAGGCCTCCAGTATCTGTTGGTAAAACAAGGATAGAACTCCAGTATCTGTTAGTAAAACAAGGATAGACCTCCAGTATCTGTTGGTAAAACAAGGATAGAACTCCAGTATCTGTTGGTAAAACAAGGATAGACCTCCAGTATCTGTTGGTAAAACAAGGATAGACCTCCAGTATCTGTTGGTAAAACAAGGATAGAACTCCAGTATCTGTTAGTAAAACAAGGATAGAACTTGTTGGTAAAACAAGGATAGAACTCCAGTATCTGTTGGTAAAACAAGGATAGACCTCCAGTATCTGTTGGTAAAACAAGGATAGACCTCCAGTATATGTTGGTAAAACAAGGATAGAACTCCAGTATCTGTTAGTAAAACAAGGATAGAACTCCAGTATCTGTTGGTAAAACAAGGATAGAACTCCAGTATCTGTTAGTAAAACAAGGATAGAACTTGTTGGTAAAACAAGGATAGACCTCCAGTATATGTTGGTAAAACAAGGATAGAACTCCAGTATCTGTTGGTAAAACAAGGATAGACCTCCAGTATCTGTTGGTAAAACAAGGATAGACCTCCAGTATCTGTTGGTAAAACAAGGATAGACCTCCAGTATCTGTTGGTAAAACAAGGATAGACCTCCAGTATCTGTTGGTAAAACAAGGATAGAACTCCAGTATATGTTGGTAAAACAAGGATAGATCTCTGTAGTCTGTTATTGAATGGGGGGGGGGGGGGGGGGGGGGGGGGGGGGGGGGGGTTAGACCCACAGATCAGCGAGCAAAACAATGATAGACCTCCAGGGTAAGTGAGAAGAACAAGGATAGACCTCCCTTGTCTGTAGGCTCAAATGAGAAAGCAGGAACCTCTCTGTTCACCAGATAGATGTGTCTGAGAATGTTTCTCAGATTGACCAACATGGCAGGTATGAGTATTTCTCTTGTGTGTGGTGTATGCTGGGACATGGTATAAAGGCAGAACAGACAACAGCCCTGGCACAAACTGAGGGACATAGATAATAAATGGATCGCCACAATGTCTTCTTCACCATCATCATCCTCACTAATCATCATGAAGAGAAAAATCATCTCAGCATCCTTATTCTGGTGCTGACTTCAACATTCTGGATACCCATGGTGAGATTGAGTTAAAGACTAAAGTGTCTGTCAATTCCTAGGGGACGGGTGCGGAATGGATGTGTCGGCACTCCCCTGAGATGGATGTTTAGCCAGACTGGCTCCACAAAATGATGATCTTTATCAGTAAAGAGCTACTTAGATGTTTTCCTTTGTGCACCAGATATAACATCATCAAAGTGACAAATAGCAACACAGCATCTCTTCTGTTGAGATGTCTCAGATAGATAGCTTCCTGACTTTTAAGCACTGAAACCGCCATGAAATAAGCCTGGGTGTGGCTGTATCTGGGGAGTGGGAATGAGCTGTGTGAGAGTATTGCTGACAGGGCTTGAGGAAACAGAGTTGTAAGTTACTTTGTGATCTTGTGCATTCATGGGCTGCCACTCTCTGTTCACCGTGTCTTTGGTTTTCCAAGTGGGCTAGTGTGTACTTGACCGTGTTTTCAGGCTCCATTTGCATCAAATGCATGTAAAGTGTTTGTGTTTTTAAAACCCACCAGAGGCAGACTTTAATTATGGATCCCTCAGGTACATTTGTGATCTTTGTGTATGGAGACACTAGCAGGATCTGCATGTACATTCACAGTTGAGTCTGGAAGAATTGGCCATAAGGTGCTGCTTGAATAGGAATTATGTGTCTAATTTTGGAACATGCTTCCAGCATAGCCAAGATATCAAAATGCAGCACAATCACTCAAGAAAACAGTTTGTAAATCTTACACTAGCTCTTTTCATTCAGTCAAGTAAGAGATTTTTTTTTTATGAACGCTACACATGATCTTTCCACACAACCATTCAGAAGAATGGTTTGCACGTTTGGCTTAGCATCATTAGTCTTGAGACCACAGTGATGCATAAATTAACTTTCTGTTCTGTTTTGTGCAGCAGAATATCTTTAACATCCATGATGACTATCAGTCTTTTACATCATAGCATCATGGCTAGTTTTCTATTCATATACATCCAGAAATTTCCCTAGGTGACACTTGATTTCGTTCATGATTCTTTTTGACTCAGGTGTGTAACAAAGTGAGTCTATGCAGTCATCCTCTTTTTCAGTTATCCTTGTGTTCATGTGTATGACTTAGTGTGTGTTCATGATGAACTGTAATGTTGGCCGTTTCTTGGCAATTGCAAATGCTAGTACAACCAAACTTGGTGTTATTCTGAATGTTGATAAGATCTTTTCAGCCTTCCCTTGCATGAAGATGTCACCAAGTGGTAAAGACCATACATCTGCTGATTCAGTTGTCAGCAAAATTTTGAATATTATAAGATTGACATTTTCCTTGAGTTTGTGATCAGTATACATTGATGAAGGTACATTATATGATGTTTCATGTAAATAATGCAATGACTATTTAACATACCTGTTATGAAGGTCAGACTGTTAAATGCAGTTTCAATGAACCAGAGGAGCAAATCAAATTAAACATCTTACTGAAAATGGAAAATTTTCCTTCCGACTTGCCAGATAAGTGAAGTAAGAGTTGATGATATGTGGTGAATCAAAGACATGAAGCCACATGAAAACAGCATACTAAACAGCCCTGTGTGTTTCCACAGTAATGTTCAGCTAATAGTACCAGAATATCATAGATTTGTCTTTGAGGCTAAATCAGATTTTAGTGATGTCAGTAAAAGTGGGAAAATATGAAATGTAATGGAAACATCAAGTCAGACAGAACATGCATCATAGATGAGGTAGCTACATAGGTGACGTCAAATGTTTGAACAGCTGACAGCTAAAATGGGTAAGTGAGGAAAGGCAGGCAGCCATGATTTGAATCACACATACTTTATGCATGTTGCCTGTAGACAGCTTTCCCTCCACTCTCCTCCCACCGCATTCCCTTCCCTTACCACCTTCCCCCATGGCTTCTAATTCATTGCTTGCATGTCAAGACCTTCTCCTACCTGCACCTAAATGGACAGAACCAGTTTTGATTGGCACCAAGTGAGTGAGTTACATCATCGAGCCAAAAATAACAGAATTCTGATTTTCGCTTCTCAGCAGCCTGCCCTCACCCCTTTTGTGATTTGTTACAGTGGTGAGACTATAACATGCATAGCACATGAGTCAAATAGGCAAATTGCCTCTCTTGTTGTAAGTGGTGGTGACGGAGCGAAGGTGTGTGCGAGTTTGCAAGAGTGAATGTGTGTTTTTGTGTAGCTTCCTCTTTTCACTTTGCAGTTGCAGTGTTTCTTGTAAAGGTGCGTCAACTAGAGGGCAAACAGCTGTGGTTGTCTGTCTCTGTGTCCATCTTTTTCTTTCACGCAGTATTACTGTGGCGGTGGGATTGTGATGATCAGGTTTATACTGATATATGTGTTGTCAGCAAATGTTTGTGCTGCCAGAATTTTTCTTTTCTTCAGATATTCTTTTAATTCTTTTTTACATTGAAAACTGGTCATTAACACTGTATTTTTTGCATTGATTCCTGGCCACATTGGTATTTGAGAAAATAGCTGACTGCTTCACAAAGAAAATGCTACAAATGAAAAAAAAGAAATCTGCATTTTCATTCCTTATGCAGATACGAAACCCAAAGCACAGACTTGTGTGAAAATTCTCTGGCAAGAGGATTGGGATAATCAAAGAGGCAACAAACGTTTCCAAATCTGCCCTGGCCTCGAACAGTTCCTCCCATCTGTTGTTGGAAACAGCTGGGAGGAGACAGAGTTATGCAGATTATGCAGTGGTCACACATTCTACTCGCACTGATGCCTTATTAAAAAGACAGAGATGCACCATGGTGCATGCCTTCTGAGGTGGCAGCCACTCAGCAATATTGACTGGTGAGACTTGCTGTACAAGAAACAAAGGCGTTAAACAGCGGATCCTTTATGGAACTTCTTCAGAGATGTTCCTCCATGTGTAATTTTCAGTTTTTTTGTTTTTTTTTCAAGATATCAGTGTTTTTCTTCTAACATGATCATAGATAATTGAGTGAATGAGGTGTGTGTGTGTGTGTGTGTGTGTGTGTGTGTGTGTGTGTGTGTGTGTGTGTGTGTGTTTTGACAGTTGAACATCAATTTTTCTTTAAACTTGAATTGTGTTAATCTTGTGAAGTCCTGTGTTCCCATTTTTGAGGGAGTTTAACAGCCCTGACACAGCATGTGTGGTGGACTGGGATAGGTAGGAACAAGAGAACCCATTTGAATTAAACCTGTTGCTCCTGACATAAACAGTGGTGTTTGTGCATATGTGCATGTATAATGTAGGTGAATTAGTTCTTTGCTATTAGTGCTCTTCTCAAGGTCCTGCTAATGATGTGGTATGTGTTGATCCACATCCCTCTTGTCTTGCATTACCCTCCCTTCAGTTCCAAAGAAGGCTCACCCCACAGTATGACATTACATTTTCATTTGTCTGTCATTGTTGGCTACCAGTGTCTTCTCCATTTGTGGCTGTCTCAGCTTGTAGCAAGTGCTGTCTGCAGGGATCTGTCTATGGAAGCATGCTAGTGTCTGAAGGTGAAAATAGCTGTGCTTAGGAATACAGCTAGCACTCTCCAAGAAAAGTTTAAAAAAAAAAAAAAAAAGAAGGGAAAAAGAGATCTTATCCTGAGGTTCACAGTTATTTTCCTTTGGGATCATAACCGTTCTCTTTGTTGCCCTGACGATGATAACTGTGTTGCATGTTTTCCCTGTGAAGATCTCCGTTGTTTTTCCCTTTTTTTTCCCTTGGGATGATAAAAGGTAACCTCGTTTTCCTGAGGAAAACAGGTGGCCTTTTGTAAGGAAAATGCCTTTGACAGGGAAAACTGTTCCGATGGCTGTGAACTATGACAAGCGCATGTGTGATCAGTATCGTTAGTTTTTTTGTTTTTTTTTTCAGCTGTATCCTGAGGGTCACAACTACTATCCGATGGACCACAACTGTTTTTGTTGTTTTCCTTACAGAGAATAACCGTTTTCGCTGCAAAAGCAGGGCAAAGAGATGTGATCATTCGGGATACCATTGATGATATTTGTTTGTTTTTCCTGGTGAAAACAGGGAAAACACTTGTGATCCTTAGCAAGAAAGAAGGGGCAGACAAGTGTTATCCTATGAGGAAAAACAGCTATCATTGCCTTAGAAAGCTAGCATGCTCCCATATCTCACAGTATTGGGTTTCATAGATCCATGCCATTTTATTTTTAACCTAAATTTAGGGGAGAGGGGGGGGGGGGCGCACCATGCCTCTTCCTCCTCCTCCAACTCTATTCCTACCCATCGCCACCCCTTTACTTGTTACCCCACTTTCTCACTGTCCGCTCTCTCTCTCTCTCTCTCTCTCTCTCATTCCACGTATTCCACCACTACACCTCCAGGCTTCTTGCTTCTTGCGCAATTCCTTGCTGGAGAGCTCAATTATTCCCAGCGACTTGTAGGACTTTAGTCTCTGATCACAGTTGGTCAGCCTGCTTTGTATGTGTATTGATTCTTGCGTCTGGGGGGCCCAGGGTTTTCATCTGGGGCTTGCTCGTTCCTTCATTGCATATTCATGGGAAAACTTCTCACATCCCCTTGTAATCGCTTGACAGCCCATCATTACAGAGCATACAACATGTTTACATGTGTTGTACATATGTGTGACATGCATGTGATGTATATATATATATATATGTGTGTGTGTGTGTGTGTGTATATATATATGTGTGTGTGTGTGTG
The DNA here is from genome assembly GCA_033310375.1 of Conus canariensis. Lineage (NCBI taxonomy): Eukaryota > Metazoa > Mollusca > Gastropoda > Neogastropoda > Conidae > Conus > Conus canariensis. The sequence continues at coordinate 14,351,451 of CM065716.1, read as the reverse complement.
TGTGTACACAAAAACACAACACACACACACACACACACACACACACACACACACACACACACACACACACACTCACTCGCTCACTTGCACACACGCGCACAGGTCCTCACATTTTACGGAACAGAGACAGTAAAAGTAGATAAAGAGGGAAAGTTTATGAGGAAGAGGATTAAAAATGTTGAAGGCAGATTAGCGTTGATCACATCCTCACTGTACACATACATTTGTGGACATGTTTCCATATGCACATGAGCACCTAGCGCGCACACACACATGCATGCATTCACTCACACGCACACACTCACACATACTTGTGTGCTGGCACACATGCATCTGCACGCATGTACGTGCATGCTTGCATGCATGCATGTGCACGCATGTGTGTGTGCATGCTCTCTCTCTCTCTCTCTCTCTCTCTCTCTCTCTCTCTCTCTCACACACACACACACACACACACACACACACACACACACGAACACACACACACACACACACACACACACACACACACACTCACTCACTCTCTCTCATGCACACTCTCTCTCCCTCTCTCTCTCTCTCTATCACACACACACACACACACACACACACACACACACACACACACACACACACACACACTGCACAATCACTACCATGTGAAATCACAATGGTCACAGGTATCATGTGTGTGTGTGTGTGTGTGTGTTTCTTCATTTCTGGTTTTTCACCTGATGGTTTTGGGGTAACAACGATGCAAGTTGGGAAACACAGGGCCGACAATCAGTGACAAACACTTTTGTCCAAGTAGGCACTTTAAGCCTTGTTTCTAAAAACCTTACGAAAGCAAACACACTCTCGTATAATTACATCTGTATTATCGAGAAGAAACACACACACACACACACACACACACACACACACACACACACACACCACACCACACCACTGTTGATGGCTGCACACCAAAAACGAATGCGCCAAGTGGAGTGTTTTATAGACTGGCGGAAGTAGACTGTTTTGAGAATGTCTATAGTGTCCGAAAATTGATTCTCGTCGTTTTCATGCTGAACAATAAAGTAAGGGGGGGGGGAGAAGGGGGGGGGGGGGGGGGGGGGGGGGGGAACAAATGCAGGTTAACAATTTTCTGTCGTTATAATAATGACTGGCAAAGATTTGGGAAAAAAAAAATGGGGGGGGGGGGGGGGGGGCGGTAGATGAAGGAAAACAGGAAAATTATTATAAATATAAAAACCCTTTGCTACTGCATGTGGGATCCATCGTAACCCTCTTGAGGCAGATC
>CM065716.1:14217669-14342669 GCA_033310375.1 Conus canariensis | reverse complement strand
CGCGAGGTAAAGCGCTCTATAAATATCCTTTTACATTACATTACATTACCTGAAGCAGTGCGGCAAATAAGCTTTTGTTATTGTTTTTCTTTTTAAACAAAAGAGGCATGTTTAGGTCAGGCAAAAGATGCAACATGGCGTTGAACATGTGGTAGAAGTCCCCCCCCCCCCCAAAAAAAAAGAGTTGTCAGAATACTTGCGTTGAGGTGATCTGGGAAGTGAGCAGAACCATGCCCATTCAGTAGCACTAGCAGCCAAAAAGTTCATTGGCTGATGGCCAGAAGCTAATCAGCAGGAGGGTTGTTGCCGTGGCTCTAAGCAGCAGAATTGCTGCCAGTCAAACAGCTGCTGCTCTTTGAGCCCTTCAGGTGAATTGGCCAGTTAATGGATACTGTTCACAACACAACAATCCCTGTTCTTGGGGGAAGGGGGGTGGGAGGGGGAGAGAGAGAGGAGGGAGGGAGACATAGACAGATTTGGAATTTTTAAGGCAGAAATGCATGCTCAGCAAGAGAGAGAGTGAGAGAGAGAGAGAGAGAGAGGAGAAGAAGAAGAAAGAGAGAGAGAGAGAATTTATTTTTACCTAATTTTTCATTTCCAGCCTACATTTTCTTGCCCTATCACACATTGAGTGATGTTGCAATTCAAAGACATCATGACTGCTTCCTCCAAGGTTATATTTCCTCTCCTGCGTCTATCGTTTAGTTTGTCTGTCAGCAAATTTGTGAAAGGTCTTCGTAATTGATTATTACAAAACTTGATGGAAAGGTAGAGAACATGGCCAAAGGAAGAATCCATTCAGTTTATTGCACAGATCCAAATCTCAGGGCAGATCCAGGATTTTTTGTTGTTGTCCTTTTGACATTGCAACTTAGTTGGAGGGGGGGGGGGGGGGGGGGGGTTCCCCCAAGAAATAAAACATGGATGTCAGAGAATAGAAAAGGCACTAAGGAGAGCACAGACCTTCGTCACGATTGAACTGTCAGTTCATATTTCACTTGATCATGGTTGCAGTTGGGATCCACAACAAATCTTATAAATTTGTTGATATGAGTACATCAGATAAGCTTGCTTTTTTTTTTGTCTATCAAAAAACCTGTGTATTATTTCTTGAAAAAAAAATTAACTAAACTGTAAAGAAAAGAGAAAAAAAAGCAAAATGGTGAAGAAAATTGAAAGAAAAAAGTTCCTGGACTCATGCTTTGTCCTGGATCTGCATCAAAATATAGTGGATTTGTCCATGAACCACTTTCTGTCTTTTTCCCCTACTTTCCTTAAAATTGGTTCAGTAGTTTCTCTGTGTGTGTGTGTGTGTGTGTGTGTGTGTGTGTGTGTGGTGTTGTTGTTTTTCCGTAATCTTGCTGACAGAGAGACAAACAAACCAACAATGCTGATGAAAACAATACCTCCTTGGAAGCGTTGAAGATCAGGCTGATTCCAGCGTATTGACACATAGAAATTTGTCAGACTTGGTGCGGGAGCCAGAATATAACCTAGACCTCATGAACAAAGTAATGTATTTATTGAACAAATGAATTGTCAGGGAAAACAAGTGCAGGTAAACAGGCTGACAGTTCCTCCCGAGATCAAAAAAAAAAAAAAAGGAAAACCCAAAAGAGGGAAAGGAGTTATGAGGGACAGAAAACGGGAATGAAAAAGAGGGTGTTAGAATATGAATACTTCTTCTTCTGCGTACGCAGGTTGATACTCCTGCGGACACCCCCTGTATAGGGAGTGGAGTTTTGTGTGTATGACCGTTCTTTATCCCGCCATTAAGGCAGCCATATTTCAACTTCGGAAAAGGTGCATGCTATGTGTAATGTGTCATCCATACCAACGGCCAAACTGGCCTTCTCTTCCGAAAGTTGGTGATGGGATTTTAGGTGTGTGCAAGATGTTATGCGTGCGTTCACACACGGAACCTCAGTTTATAGTCTCATTCAAAGGACTGTAAGGGAAATGGAGTCAGAACCAATGTTAACTCTGAGGGAAAAATTCCCCTGTACCGAAACCGCCCGGCGGAGATTCGAACCCGCAACCCCAGGATTACGAGTCCGGCACTGTACCACTGAGCTATTCCGGCCCCCAAATCTGAATATTTCTTTCTTTCTTTCTGCGTACGCAGGCTGATACTCCTGCGGACACTGCCTGTACAGACAGGCAGTGGAGTTTTGTGTGTATGACCGTTTTTTATCCCGCCATTAAGGCAGCCATACTCCATCTTCGGGGAAGGTGCATGCTATGTGTAACATGTCATCCATACCAACAGCCAAACTGGCCTTCTCTTCCGAAAGTTGGTGATGGGATTTTAATAATAATAATAATGAATACTTATATAGCGCCTATTCTCGGCTAGAGACCAAGCTCAAAGCGCTTTACAATCAACACTCGTTTACACAGCGGGCTGCCTACCTGGGTAGTGCCGACTGAAGAGCTGCCAGCTGGCGCTTCATTCAGTCGTTTCCCGTGTCATCCAGTCAGTATCGTTCAATATCGATCACTCATTTTCCTTACTTCCTTCATTCTTTCCATTTCTCACGCAGGGTGCGTGCTATGTGTAACGTGTCATCCATACCAACGGCCAAACTGGCCTACTCTTCCGAAAGTTGGTGATGGGATTTTACATGTGTGCAAGATGTTATGCGTGCGTTCACACACGGAACCTGGGTTTATAGTCTCATTTGAATGACTATGGGAAATGGAGTCAGAACCAATGTTAACTCCGAGGGAAAAATCCCCCTGTACCGAAACGCCCCGGCGGAGGTTCGAACCCGCAACCCCAGGATCACCAAGATTACGAGTCTGGCGCTCTACCAACTGAGCTATTCTGGCTCCCAAATCTGAATATAAAAGCCTTCATTTTCATGGTTCGAATGTAAATATTAAATTTTTTACCAGCAGCATATGAGGACCATCATAGTCTGTCTTGAGAATGGAACCATTCATATTGCCTGCCCAGTACCTATGCATTTATAGATGTATCTGTCTGCCTACATGTCTTTCTCTCTCTGTCTCTGTCTCTGTCTCTCTCTCTCTCTCTCTCTCTCTCTCTCTCTCTCTCTCTCTCTCTCTCTCGTACACAAGCATGCACAACGAAAATTTGGGACATTTTAAAAACGTTTCACTGGATTTTTTTTATCTACTTTGTTTCAATATATATACAAGTGTGTGTGTGTGTGTGTGTGTGTGTGTGTGTGTGTGTGTGTGTGTGTGTATGCATAAAAGGAAAACTTTTAGCATCCCATGCATATCATGATACATTTTAGGATTGGTGGGACGGATGGGATGGCCACAATTGAAATGGCCAGGATTGGAGGGACGGATGGGATGGTCACAATTGAAATGTCCAGGGTTGGTGGGATGGTCACAATGTAAATGTCCAGGATTGGTGGGACGGATGGGATGGTCACAATTGAAATGTCCAGGGTTGGTGGGATGGTCACAATGTAAATGTCCAGGATTGGTGGGACGGATGGGATGGTCACAATTGAAATGTCCAGGGTTGGTGGGATGGTCACAATGTAAATGTCCAGGATTGGTGGGACGGATGGGATGGTCACAATCTAAATGTCCAGGGTTGGTGGGATGGTCACAATGTAAATGTCCAGGATTGGTGGGACGGATGGGATGGTCACAATTGAAATGTCCAGGGTTGGTGGGATGGTCACAATGTAAATGTCCAGAATTGGTGGGATGGTAACAGTCTAAATGTTCAGGATTGGTGGGACGGATGGGATGGTCACAATCTAAATGTCCAGAATTGGTGGGATGGTCACAGTCTAAATGTTCAGGATTGGTGGGATGGTAACAGTCTAAATGTTCAGGATTGGTGGGATGGTAACAGTCTAAATGTTCAGGATTGGTGGGATGGTCACAGTCTAAATGTTCAGGATTGGTGGGATGGTAACAGTCTAAATGTTCAGGATTGGTGGGATGGTAACAGTCTAAATGTTCAGGATTGGTGGGATGGTAACAGTCTAAATGTTCAGGATTGGTGGGATGGTAACAGTCTAAATGTTCAGGATTGGTGGGATGGTAACAGTCTAAATGTTCAGGATTGGTGGGATGGTAACAGTCTAAATGTTCAGGATTGGTGGGATGGTAACAGTCTAAATGTTCAGGATTGGTGGGAGGGGCCCAGTTCTGTTTCAGGGTTTGGGACTCTTCCCCACTTGCAACCTTTGAAGGACAGTTCAACCTTGGCGGAGGTCTGAGTTTTCCTATGCACCCTTCTAGTTTTATGCCTTCAATTGCCTGTAGATTGTGACTGCTAACAGTAACTGCTGTTCTAAATTTCAGCTGCTATTTATCATGTCATGAACAGGAACTGTAACTTACACTCTCATGATTAGGCAGGCAAAGCTTCACACTAGGGCTGTTCACATTACCTGGTCAGCTAGCACATGGTTAATTCTTTATCGGCGGATGCTGCTTCATAAATTCTTTACTTAGCCAGCAATTTTTTTCTGTGTTTTTTTATGCCTCATAGATGGCCTGTTGTTATATATTAAGGAAAGGGTAAAACCCGAACTTTGCACTCAGTGTGCTATTAAATGCTTTTTTACTAATATTAAAACTCAGTTGTTAAAAAAAACAAGAGCAAAAAACATAGTTGTGACTGCCTGACATCAATCAAAATGTCGAACATTCCTTGTTCTGAGTTCTTTATGTCAGAACACCATCTGTATTATAAAGAATAGACCTTTTTCTATTAGCTGGGACCCAAAACTGTGTGTCAAACATAATTGCATCCATTTAATGGTTAAAAAAACAAAGGGAGGGGGGTGTATTATTTTTAAAGTGCAGGCTCTGTATTCTGGTATGGCTGATGGGAACAGCTGTTGTGACGGCCTGTATGCACAGCACTTAGGGGAAAAGTTCATGGTAAAGCACACAGACCTAGCCAAGAAACTTTCTGTCAATTTGAAGTGTCAAGTCTGTGTACATACATCTTCACCTGACATGTACATACACCTACAGTAGCAAAGAAATTATGCCAGTACAGAGTTTGATTCAATATGTAATGTACTGTTGAACACATCTGGCCACCTGTAGCTTTTCTTTCATATCAACCACTAGGGGCAACATGTTGTCGCTGCCTATTTTGGGCAATGTGTTTGGTGTGTTTCTTTTCCAGATCAACCTCACACAGGGGCAGCTGAAGCAGCACTGGTTTGTCACAGACCTTTGTATCGTTCATTGTGGGACTAAGATTCATACACTTCTAGATATGTAATTTTTTTTTACTATAAATGGTGGTTACAATTCACTCTCAACTGAGTGTCAGTAGTGGCAGTCAGCAACTAATTTAGGTAGCAAATTATGGAATGTTGGAATCTGAGCTTCTCAGACTGAATTGATTGGGATGTATGGTCATAGAAATTGACAAAAGGGAGCGTGGTTGAGTCATTTGACCTGTCGTGCCTTTTGCCAAGGAGGTATCATCAGTGTGCTTGCTTTAAAGTAAATATTAACTCAGTGACAGAAGGGGATGCGTGGTCATCAGTGGGCGTTACGTCAGTCTTCCCATTTTTTATTTATATTGCACATGTCAGGGTCAAGATTGTGGCTATTTCTCACACATAGGTATAGGAAAAGACCTGCAGGGTTGGTTTTTTTTGTTTGGTTCAGATTTTCTCTTGTGGCAATCATAGCTTTGTCTCCACACCAACACCAGAGCCGAAGTTTGCAGCAGTTTGAGCGTTTGAGTTGCATCATGCGTCACTTGACACTCGCCGCCTCCAGATTTGTTTCATGTTTTTCTTTTTCTTTTTTCTTCTCCCCCCCCCCTACCCGTTGTTGTCGCTGGCACTCCAGAAATGAGCTGGTAGCATGCTGGCAGCTGAAAGCTGATACTGAGATCTTCCTGATCATGTGTGTCTTTTGTATCGACATGTTCCAGAATGACAGTCACATGGCTCTTTGAATTGTATGATTTACATTCTTGTTTTACGGCCTTACTGTGTGTAATATCCAGAATGTGCTGCTCACAGTTCCTTTTATGTGTTCAGTGAAATGTATTTCTTGTTTTTTTTCTGCAGTTGTTTTAAGAGTCTCTCTCTCACTTACTCTTTCTCTCTCTCTGTCTCTGTCTGTCTGTCTGTCTGTCTGTCTGTCTGACTGACTGTCTGTCTGTCTGTCTCTCTCTCTCTCTCTCTCTCTCTTCTCTCTCTCTCTCTCTCTCTCTCTCTCTCTCTCTCTCTCTCTCTCTCTCTCCTTCTCTCCCTCCCTTCTCTGCCTCTCTGTCTCTTTCTCTGTGTCTCTCTATCTCTGTCTTTCTCTCTGTCTGTCTATGTCTATGTATGCTTCTCTGTTTGTCTGTCTCTGTCTGTCTCTGTCTCTGTCGCTGTCTGTCAGTCTGTCTTTCTCCGTTTCTTTCTCTCTCTATCTCTGTGCCCCCCCCCCCCCTCTCTCTCTCTCTCTCTCTCTCCCCCCTCAAAATTGAATTATCTTCTCACTCAGGTACTGGCCAAAGGGATTGACTTCATTTAACATACGCATGATTTTATTTTTGAAGTGTTTGTTTATTTCATATTTCATTGATAACTTTCATGGATTATGAATATATTGGATTTGATTTCAACAGCCTGGGGATCACATGACCCACCTTGTTGACTGGCAACATGATTTGATTCGGTTTAATCATTGTGTTATGGTACCTTCGGGTTGGTCAGCCTACGTCATCCTTGCTGTTGCGAGCGCACTGTCGTGTGGTTAGTGGCTTGCATTGCTCCCCTGTTTCCTCTGTTCCTGAAGTTCGGGGTTTGAATCCTGGCAGTGCCTTGTGGTTGTCTGAAGATTTGACGTTTTCAGTCTTCCAGATCAACACTATGTTCAGATCACCATGCTGAGAACTTTTTTTTTCCCCCCCTTTTGGGGTGCCAGAGACTCTTTCAGTGTGAACTCTTTCCCCGCCTTCCAGGGTCAGTTGTTTCCACTTTTTTGCCACTCTCTTTGGCTCTGCAGGGTTTGTCATTTTGCCTTCTTTCTTTAGCTGGTGTAAATTCTGCTCTTCTGTTTTTTATTTGTTTATCTGTTTCTTTATTGTCATCCACTTATGTGTGTGTGTGTTTTTTGTTTTGTTTTTGTTTCGCAATTGTGGCGCATTCACGTGTCACTGTTGTAGAACGTCGATACACTTTCTCCTTTTGCAGTTTATTTCATGCCAGGTTTTTGTTGTTGTTGTTGTTGTTTGTTGTGATCTGGCCATGAAGCAGTAATACTGTAAATGGTGTCTGGGTTAGACACTGCCGTCCATTTAGTGCTGCCTGTGTCTGTTCGCATGGCCTGTTTTTATGGAGTGCTAATCATTAGTTTTTGTAACTGTTTCTTTTAATTTGGGTGTGAAAAGTTCAGCTTCTTCTTCTTCTTCAGCGTTCCAGTATCTGGTAGCATGTGAACTCATTTTACCCTGTTGGGATACTCACACTATACTCAGGAGTATAGTCAGTTCACTCCGACTTCGTTGAGTGCAGAAATTTGTGGGAAGATGTTGTGGAAAAGGATAGATAAAAGATATGGTAGACAAAGGACAGTAGACGACAGTACAGCAAAGGAGAAGACAGAGTTACTGAGAGCGAAAGGAAAAGGGGACGTTACTAGCACAGAATGTCTAGAAGGAGGGGTAACTATTTGTACAAAAGACAGCCCCCCTCCCTCCCCCCCCTTCCTCCCCCTCCCCGTATCACCATGGGGGAGATAAGTTCAGCATATTGGCCGATGCCCAGAGTTTGGCCTGCTTTTTGAGAAAATCCAAAGTTTAGCTTTCATGGTGTTAACTTGTGTAAATGTTTGTGAGTATTGTGTTTGTTGCCTTTATCAGGCCAGGACTGTTTCAGCCTGTGTCTTGAGACCCTTGAAAATCAATGTGTGGGCCACAAGGCTAATACAAACAAACTGAAATGGGACACCTTTTTGTGTATAGGCCTGCAAGAGGAAAAACACAATAACACATGTAGCAGATGACTTGATGTGTGTCACTGCCTCAGAGAATGGAATATGCGTGCTGTAGGCGGGGAGTGTAAACTGGGTTAGTTTCAAAGTGAGGTGACTGCTGCAGGCAGAAACTGAAACAAATTTTGAAAGGAATTCAAACTAAATCCACCTGATAACATTGACAAACAAAAGAAGTGATCGCTCATTCTCTGTGTTCATTGTCCTGAATGTTGTTTATCATGCCTGAAGAAGACCTAAGAGGTCGAAACATGTTGTGTTTTGTCTTGTGATTTGTTTGTCCCTCTTATCTGGTGGATTTATTTCAAATTCCTTGAAAAGAAAAAAAAAAAGTGTAAACTGGTTATACTGTGAACCATATGAGTTGGCTTGAGAGATACCATAAGTTTGTCTAGTACGTGTATATATCTTGCCATCCAAGACTGCTCTGTTGGACTGGGTACAATTTCTCAATCCTGCTAGGCATGACTATGGCAGGAAGCTGCGATCTGCCACTGGCGGCCGTGAAGAAAAATTAGTTTTGTGATGGTTAGGCGTAGGCCACTCCTTTTACACTCGTTTGTATCTTGAAAGGTGAATGCACCTCTCACTGTTAAACATGCTCTTACAGAGTGTCAGGACTTACATGATGTCAGACGTAAACATCTTAGCGCAGGTTCCATGAAAACTGTGTTTAGAGAGGTTCCACCCAATGCGATTTTTCAGTTCCTTAATATTTTTCATCTGGTCTGAGATCTCAGAAGAAAACTCTTTTAATGCAAATTTTGTATGTTTAAAAATGGTTTATCGACCACACCCTCCCCCCTCCTCCCCGTTATTTTTTTTCAAAAATGATTTTGTAAGGGATTGATTCTAATAAAGCCACAGCCCTGATATGGCTCCTCAAGGTCATCTGAGCTATAAACAGTCTGCCTCGAATGCATGGCTTCCCAAGCATCCATAAAAGCTTAATGTACTGGGACAATGACGATGACGTAAAAGCCTAATGTACTGGGACAATGACGATGACGATTGCATGACAGTCGCAGCCCACAAAGCACAGAAAGACGAGCCAGTGGATGGTCACAGGTGCCTGATGTCTGCCTGCTGTTTCAGGATGTCATGCTGTCAGCCACCTCCACCCAGTCTCCGCTGGCGCCTGTGTCCTCCGTCTTCACCATGCCCTCCGTCTCGCTGCCCCACGCCTCCATCGCCGGGGCTGGAGCTCTGGGACTGGCTGATCAGCTGTTCATGTCCGTTCCCTCCGTAGCTGACACTGCCACCACCCCTTCCGCTGCTGATGCCAAGTCAGATATCAATGGTAGGTAAGCTTCATCATCATGGGCTTCTCATGGGGCTGCCTGTCAACAGCCTGGACATTTTGTAGGCACTGAAAGTTGGGGGAAGGAAGCATTGATATATCCACTGCTGGTTCAGATTGTAGCAGACAGCACTGAAAGGGTGCTGTGGAGAGTGCAGACCTCCCTCACGGCTGAACAGTCCAGTGGACGGAATGAATCTTCATTGTCTTGGCTACACTTCAGTGCCAGTTGCAGGTTTCTTGCTCAGTTTGTCACTGTGATGTGACTGAACAAATATCCTCCACCCCCTATCCCCAAACCGTACCTGCAATAAATGTTAGTGTGTTCTCTGTATCTGGATTGTATTCTGGATTCACACCAAATCTTATCATTGTTATTAGGATCATCTAAGAAGCCTACTTGTGTTGTCAGTTGAGACCTATGCATTATTTTTTGAGAAATTTGAGAAAAATTATTAAAATGTGCCCTATCTTGCAATGTGACCAAAATGGAAAAAAAATAATATCCCTGATCTGCTCTTTCTTTCATATCTGCACCGCAATTTAACCGTATAAAATGAAAAATGAGGCAGGGAACAGTAAACACTAAATAATGAACAAGTCGGATAATCCTTGCTCTCGTGATGAAATAAATGCATACCCATAACTCAAAACAAAAGCTGCTTGTGACACCAAATCGCCTGGCAGAAATGACAACACAGAGCACACAGAATAAACAAGCAGACTCCCCACCACCACCAACCCCCCCCCCCCTCCCCCCACAAGAATGTCCAAGCTTGCCCGTATACCCTGTACCTGACATATCTACACAGCAACAACTGGAGAAATGAGCATGCACAAATTACCATTTATTCAGTACTGTCTTTCTGTCTTGAATATATTCAAACAAATACATGGACGAACAGTAACAAATACAGGTAACCTCGGCTTGATTGTTATGAAAGGAAATCTTAAATGTAGTGGGGAAAAGTAAGGGTAACTCTTGCTCCCATGATGAAATAAACAAACGCCCACAATTGAATGGGTTTGTTTTAAGGTTCTATGTTTCATCTTTCTGCAAGTTTGGTCAGGGTTGTTTGGGGGGTTTTCCCATGGTCTTTCTGACAGGCAGACAAACCTACTAGCAGATTAAGGCAAAAAACATAACCTTCTAGTTGTGGGAACAGGAAACCTTATACACCAGACATACTGGAGTCAAGAATCATCAAAAGAGTGACAAGAGTGGCAAATGCTGTGTATGGTGAGGCAGAGTGAACACTGTGGGACTAGGGCCACTGAGAGGGCGCAGAAAATAAGACAGAAAAACAGCATTGCTGTAAGTTATATATGACAATGTGTTGGAAAAACCAGATAGAACAGAACTGTCGCACAGATTGAGATTTTGTGTTCAGAATATGTAGCTTAAATCTCTGAGAGAGAAAAAAAAAAAAGCAGAAAATAGAATTCAAATATCTTTTATTAGTTTTGATTTTACAGTCGTTTAATTTTGGCATACCCCAGCAGGCAGTGTGTAGGAGATTAATGTAAACAGAAGACAACAAATAAGAGTGCAGCTTCAAGCTTGGGGGAAAAATGCTATGTGCACACGAGCACACCACAAGCAGGCCCAAAATAGCCATAATCACAGTGATAGTATTATGTGCGTCAGAGTTTCCAGAATCAAGGACATAATTTATGCTGATTTTTCTTACAGTGGATCATAAGATTGATTGAATAACAAGCATTCCATTTTCACATTTAGACTTTGGATGTCTGTAGAATATAGGATAATAAACCTAAAAATGACCTGATTATGAAATTGTTATTTTTAAGGTGTTTTTTGCCTCAGCTCTAAGGCAAGCTGTGCAACAAATATCTGATTTTCTCATGTTACATATGATTATGAGAACAATCTTGAAAGTGGTACCGTTATCATAATCTGTTTTTTGTACTTCTTGTGTGCGCTTGTATCAAAGAGTGAAGAATCCGGTCAGAAGTTTTCTGTACTATCATTAAAAAACTCTGCAGATTGTGTCAACTCTGCTTTGTACATGTTTTATAACTGGTAATAGTATATGTCAGGTGTGTTGCCGACATTAACCAGACTTATAACAGACTTGAGCAAAAAGGTTAAGGACTAGTTGTTTTGTGCACATCCAAAACCTCCAAAAAGAGGAACGATATAATCCCCTGTTAAAGTGTAATTCATGAGTTATGACTGTCATCATGTGGGCTGCTATCCACTTGCCAGTGCAAAGGTATAATGCATGCAAGAGAATTGACGGTAATTGTAACAAAGTTTGAAAATTAATACCTGATTTTCTTACCGGTACTGTGCTTTTATTAAAGTCTATATATATCATTACCAATGACTCTAAACACCTTGTACAGAATGGGTGTTCTTTCAGGCGTGTCATAAGCCCATGACGCTAATATATTGTGCACACTGGGTGTTGTTTTTTATGTGTCCTAAGCCCATGATCGTGATGCTAACGCATTGCACAGACCAGCTGTTGTTTTTTATGTGTCATAATAAGCCCATGGCACTTACGCATTGCACAGACCAGCTGTTATTTTTTTATGTGTCATAATAAGCCCATGGCACTTACATATTGCACAGACCAGCTGTTATTTTTTATGTGTCATAATAAGCCCATGGCACTTACGCATTGCACAGACCAGCTGTTATTTTTTATGTGTCATAATAAGCCCATGGCACTTCCGCATTGCACAGACCAGCTGTTGTTTTTGGTGTGTCATGATAAGCCCGTGGCACTTACGCATTACACAGACCAGCTGTTATTTTTTATGTGTCATAAGCCCCTGGTACTAATGCATCGCACAGATTGGGTGTTATTATTGGTGTGTCATAAGCCCATGATGCTAACACACCGCACACACCAGGTGTTATGTTTGGTATGTCATGAGCCTATGGTACTAATGCATTGTACAGACCAGGTGTTATTTTTGGTATGTCATGGGCCCATGATACTAATGCATTGTACAGACCAGGTGTGGGTTTTTGGGTGCGTGTGTGTGTGTGTCATAAGCCCATAGTACTATCACATTGCACAGACCAGGTGTTATTTTAGGCGTGTCATAAGCCTCTGGTACTAACGTGTATTGTATAAGTATATTATCAGACCTGTTTACCCTTACGATTTTGCCGTAATTTTTACAGAAAAAAAATCGAAATTACGGGAATTACACACACACACACACACACACACACACACACACACACACACACACACACACACACACACACACACACGCCCCCACTCCCCAAATTACGGGGAAAAAAATCAAAGAAAGAAAATTGTTAAACATAAAGTTTTGTCTGCTACCATTTCAGTCAAAAGCAGTAAAAAGACATTTCCCAGCATGCCTTGCGTCTTTTACCTTGTCAAAGATGGCGACGAAGCAGTCTTACGCGCCAACTGCTGGCTCTTCCAAATCTTCAAAAGTGGCGAAAGTGTTGCGATTATGAAGATTACTTTTTGTTGTTTTTTTTTAAATTACAGGTTTTTGTCGGAGATATTACAGGTACATGAATTTGGGGTAAACAGGTCCGTATTATGCATGCTGGCTGTGACCCATCACACTGACCCACATGGCAGGCTGGGTGTGTTGTTTCAGGGGTACTGCCCACGTTGTCCAGTCAGACGCAGTTGCTGGGTCAGCCTCAGGTGGCCTCCCCCTTCCTCCTGAACCAGTCCAGCTCCCTGGCAGGGACCACCTCCTCCACCTCCTCCTTGCCTGTCCAGCAAATCCTCATTCCTGTCTCCACTGGTAAGAACCGCACCCCCCCCCCCCCCCCCCCTCCCATGAGTGGCAAGCACAGCCACTGATGCTCAAACAGATTAGCTTTTGTGGAGGAATGCAGCTCTGTCTGGATCTCCGAATGAACCGGTCTCTATCTTCTTTGTATGTCTGTCTTTTCTTTGTATCTTTCTCCTGCTATCTCCTCTCTCTCTCCCTCTCTTTCTCTCTCTCTCTCTCTCTCTCTCTCTCCTCTCTCTCTCTCTCTCTCTCTCTCTCTCTCTTTTTCTCTCTTTCTGTCTGCCTGTCTGGTTTCAAAGTGAGGTGACTGCAGGTGGAAATTGAAACAAGCTTGAAAGAAGATTTGCATTTCCACCGAACGAAAGAGGCATACAAATTGCAAGACAAAACACGATGCATTGTGACCATTTGGTCTTCTTCAGGCAAACTACATTCAGGACAATGAAAATGAAGAACAATCACTTGTCTCCTCAGATTGGGAGCAAAATGAATGTGGGGTAAGTGATTGTGCATTCTTCCTTTCCATTGTCGTGAATGTTATTTGTCTTGCCTAAAAAAGACCAAAGTGGTTGAAACGCATCATGTTTTGTCTTGTAATTTGTTGGTCTCTTGCATTAGGTAGAACAGTTAATCTTCTTTTAAGTCTGTGTGTCTGTCTGTCTCTGTTTCCGTCTCTCTCTTTCTCTTTCTCTCATATCTATTAATACTCTCACATCTTATAAAAGCTTGGTGAACAAGCTTATAAAAGCTTGCTGTCAAAATTAAGGAGAAATACCAGTCGCCTGTGGCGAAGTGGTTAGCGTCGCGGACTCCCAGCTGGGAGGTCATGGGTTCGAATCCCATCAGAGTCATGTGGGTTTTTCTGCCCCGACCAGCTCCTACCCAGAGTTGAGTTTGCTGCGGACTCAGTTGGGAAGACTGGGACTACACAGTCAAGTTTCATCCACTTAATAGATGCGTTTCTGAGAGTGTTGCTCAAATTTCCTGACCAACACTGCAGGTGTCTGTATCTCTCGGGCCTGGTTGATGCCGGGATATATTATGAAAGGAAGCGTAGAGTACAGCCCTGTCATGTAGTCTCAGACCGAAACGGAAATCCGTAGCATCATCTTAATCATCCTCATTCTCATCGATCAGCATAAAAAAGGTCTCAGATTCTGTGGCCCTTCATGCCCTGCTGTCATGGTGACCTCAGTTTCGATGTCCTCTCCACCTCTGTGGTCTTGGTTTGGTTCCGTCTGGGTCACCGGTATCAGCGAGTCTATGGGGGCTGTCGTTGGACGGACGTGGTGGCACCCTCCGGAGGGAGAGCTCACTCACGCCGGTTCCGCAACTAAGCAATTATTGTCGTCAGTAGGGGGCTTAGTAGGTGGTGTCCTGTGTATGTTAGATCAGAACAGGCGCCACTGAACACCACCGAAGTGACTCGGCAGCAGTGCAGTGTCTCCTCCGGTGGGTTGCCTCTTGACGGCTTGACATTGACTGCTCCCTGTGGATTGCCGTTACCGGGGCTGCGGTGGGGCCGACCGGGCTGTGGCTGTGGATGGGGTGTCAGAATGAGCGGCGTGCGTGCACTGCCTCTGAGGTGGCCCAGAGGTTGGGACAGCAAAAAAAACAAAAAAAAATTAAGGAGAAATTGAACACAAGAATAAGCAATTCCAAATCCACTGGCATTGACTCATTCTAATGGAGGACAATGTGCATACACTGACATTGATGAAGCTTGTCTTTCAGTGTCTACGTATGTGGATTGTTCATACCTTTTGGCGACGTATCATATTCAGAATTGACAACAAGGGAAGCTAGTTTTGCAGTAATGTAGAACACCATGTAGAATGCCCACATACCAGATTTCAAACGTTTGTGTTTTTATTTGTTTGGAGAATTTCTATCCAATAATGCTCAAACTCGTGGCTTGTCGGGGTTGGGTACAGAATAGAAAGAAGAAAGTTACTACCTAGCTAAAAAGGTATTATTAGGAAAGTTTGAAGTATTCAGTTTGTTTATAAGGTTATTACTGAATAGGAAAAAGAAAGTCACTACCTAGCTCAAAAGGTATTATTAGGAAAGCTTGAAGTATTCAGTTAGTTTATAAGCTTATTTCACTCAGTGACTCGGACAAGATTGAAAAAGAAACTTTGTACAAGATTTCAAAAGTGCAAATAGGCTGGAAGTCTAGTGTTATCATCTGTGCTTTTACTAGTGCATAAGAGGAGTCAAATTTGTTAGCAAGTGGGACTTTTTTACACTTTGTTTGAACCAGTAAACTTTCATGGTAGCTTTTGGCAGAACTTGAACTTGTCAGTGCACTATGAATTGACCACCAATGTTCAATTTGACTATAAGATTGATGAAGTTGGGGAAAAAGTTGAAAATGTTTGAAATATGATGGAAAAGCTCGGAACAATGATAGAAAACAAATAAATAAAAGAAAGAAATTTTTGAAGAGATTATCTGACTGACTGAAACCAATATGTTGTCAGATTAACTCATGGTTGAAGAGATAATCATGTTTTTTTTTGTGTGGTATCTTATGAAAAAGTAAGCACCGTGTATTGAAGGTTGTCAAGTAATGCAATGGCTAAGTATGAAACTGGCTTTCAGGGTATGCTTCAAGGCCCATGGCGTGTTGTTGCAGGTAACGGCAGCCAGCAGTTCATCAGTATCCCCGTGTCCCTGGGCCACGGGGCAACCAGCAGATCCAGCTGCTGAGCACGTCCAATGGGCAGATCATCGCCACCAACCTGGCCAATCTGCAGGCTCTGGCACAGCCACTCAACTTAGGTCAGCATTCTGAATTCTGCATTCTCTAGGGTGAGGGCTGGACTGCCCAGGGAGTTTTCTGGTGTGGTGTGTTGCATGTGTCTGTATTGCGGCAGTCATCAGGTTTCAGATCTTTGTCAGGTGCTGTAATCACAGCAGGCAGGTTCGTGTGTCTCCTGAACACTCTAGATCCCTGTCAAAAGGGGGTGTTTGTTGGCTGTTTGCTTTCTTCTTTATAATGATTTCTATCTGCTGCCACACTAGAACGCACTATTTTTGTGTCTGAAGCTGATGTACTGATTTCCGTCACATCCCCATGGTGTATGATGAGTTTAGCAGATAAGCCTGCACATGGAACCCCATCCAGATAGTATTTGTAGGATGCAAGAGCTGAGGCCCCATCCAGATAGTATTTGTAGGATGCAAGAGCTGAGGAGTGGGGAACAAGGTGGTCGTGCTCACAAGCCGACTTTGTAGCTGTGAATCCTGGACACTATACTGCTGCATAAACTGGTGAGGTGGTTCCATAGGAGAGGTCTATGCTGGCTCTTGGGCATCAGATAGTGGGACAATGACTGCAGAGGACATTATGTCGGAGCTCAAAGCTCGCGTTTAAAAAGTTGCGAGTTCGATTCACTGGACAATCAGTACAGATAGCATGGTAGTGATGGAGCACAAAGCTCGCATTTAAAAAGTTGTGAGTGATTCACTGGACAATCACTGGACAATCGATACAGATAGCATGGTAGTGATAGGGCACAAAGCTCGCGTTTAAAAAGTTGTGAGTGATTCACTGGACAATCACTGGACAATCAGTACAGATAACATGGTAGTGATAGGGCACAAAGCTCGCATTTAAAAAGTTGTGAGTGATTCACTGGACAATCACTGGACAATCAGTACAGATAGCATGGTAGTGATAGGGCACAAAGCTCGCATTTAAAAAGTTGTGAGTGATTCACTGGACAATCACTGGACAATCAGTACAGGTAACATGGTAGTGATAGGGCACAAAGCTCGCATTTAAAAAGTTGTGAGTGATTCACTGGACAATCACTGGACAATCAGTACAGATAGCATGGTAGTGATAGGGCACAAAGCTCGCATTTAAAAAGTTGTGAGTGATTCACTGGACAATCACTGGACAATCAGTACAGATAGCATGGTAGTGATAGGGCACAAAGCTCGCATTTAAAAAGTTGTGAGTGATTCACTGGACAATCACTGGACAATCAGTACAGATAACATGGTAGTGATAGGGCACAAAGCTCGCATTTAAAAAGTTGTGAGTGATTCACTGGACAATCACTGGACAATCAGTACAGATAACATGGTAGTGATAGGGCACAAAGCTCGCATTTAAAAAGTTGTGTGATTCACTGGACAATCACTGGACAATCAGTACAGATAACATGGTAGTGATAGGGCACAAAGCTCGCATTTAAAAAGTTGTGTGATTCACTGGACAATCACTGGACAATCAGTACAGATAACATGGTAGTGATAGGGCACAAAGCTTGCGTTTAAAAAGTTGAGTGATTCACTGGACAATCACTGGACAATCAGTACAGATAGCATGGTAGTGATAGGGCACAAAGCTCGCATTTAAAAAGTTGTGAGTTTGATGCACTGGACAATCACTGGACAATCAGTACAGATAGCATGGTAGTGATGGAGCACAAAGCTCGCATTTAAAAAGTTGTGAGTGATTCACTGGACAATCACTGGACAATCAGTACAGATAACATGGTAGTGATAGGGCACAAAGCTCGCATTTAAAAAGTTGAGTGATTCACTGGACAATCACTGGACAATCAATACAGATAACATGGTAGTGATAGGGCACAAAGCTCACATTTAAAAAGTTGAGTGATTCACTGGACAATCACTGGACAATCAGTACAGATAACATGGTAGTGATAGGGCACAAAGCTCGCATTTAAAAAGTTGTGAGTGATTCACTGGACAATCACTGGACAATCAGTACAGATAGCATGGTAGTGATGGAGCACAAAGCTCGCATTTAAAAAGTTGTGAGTGATTCACTGGACAATCACTGGACAATCAGTACAGATAACATGGTAGTGATAGGGCACAAAGCTCGCATTTAAAAAGTTGAGTGATTCACTGGACAATCACTGGACAATCAATACAGATAACATGGTAGTGATAGGGCACAAAGCTTGCGTTTAAAAAGTTGAGTGATTACTGGACAATCACTGGACAATCAGTACAGATAACATGGTAGTGATAGGGCACAAAGCTCGCATTTAAAAAGTTGAGTGATTCACTGGACAATCACTGGACAATCAGTACAGATAACATGGTAGTGATAGGGCACAAAGCTTGCGTTTAAAAAGTTGTGAGTTTGATGCACTGGACAATCAGTAGAGATAGCATTTCACACCCATCTTCATGTGGCATTGGTCAGGTGTCAGGGTAGTTTTTGCATTGTATGGATCCAACCAGCCAGAGGGGTGGTTAACTGGTGAGTATCAGTGACTTGTAGACTGGGAGAGTGGGGGGTTCAAATCCTGTCAGAGGCATTTATTTATGGGATTGTTTAAAGTTATGAATGGTTCCTAACCAAAATCGAGTGTGCTTTGTGTTCAGATTGGAAAACTATAACCATACATTTGAGTGGTGTCTGCTAAATGGATGCATTTCCGAATGTGCTGATGAAATTCCTGGCCAGCACTGCAGTTTTGGTTTCTTCTCCATTCCATGCGCTTGCTGAGTGTATGTGAGAGTCATCAGAATGATGTAGTAACTTCATGGGGACTGTCGTTGGATGGACATGGTGGAACCCTCTGGAGGGGCATGTTTGGTCATGATGGCTCCACAACTATGCTGTTATCATCATCAGTAACGTGCTCAGAACGCAGCTTCCTGCTTTACCTTAGATCATCGCAGGCACCGCAGAACACCAGCAAAGTGCCACAGTGCAGTGTCTTTTCCACTGGGTTTCCTGTTCTCGATCCAAAACAGAATGTTCTTATTGACTGCAATTTGGGGGCTGAGGTTGGACAAGACTGCTGTGGCTATGTGTTGAGGAGCTGGATTGAGCTGTGTGGGAATATCACAATTGAGGGGGTATGAAAAAAGAATATAAAGGAAGAAGAAGTAATGTTGCATTCTGCACACCGAGGGAAACATTCTTGGTCTCCTTCAGCTTTGGAAAACAGCCAATGTCAGCAAAGCTTCAAACACTCCTACCTGCCAGTTAGTGCTATGCCATGGAGGGGTGCCCCTCCAAATCTGTACCAATGTCCCCCAAGTAGTCATATATGGAAACCAAGATGACTTCAAAAAATGCACTCTGACTATGGCTGTAATCGCTGAAAGGTGCCCGGAAGAGGCCTGGATCCAAGCCCTCACAGATGGATCAGCAACAAATGCTATGTTGGTTGGTGGAGAAGTATGCAATTTGGGTTCCTGGAGGGACACACAGCATCAGCAGCAAAACCAACAAGGGAACAACGGCACAAACTGTGCAGCAGAGTTGAAGCCCTCGTGTAGGCTGCTTCCATGATTTGATTCAGACAAGAGTCAAACCAAGACATCTCCTTTGCGGATGTGCAGTAGGGCCTAGTCCAAGAGGCCTTTGAAGAAAACATATCCTCCACGTATAATGGAGAAACTCCAAGGAATCTCAGCCAGCAGACAAATTATTCTCTGACGGGCAGTTGTCTACTGCTATCTTTTCAGGCAACAACATTGCAAACCAGCTCGCAGAAGTAGAAGCTAGACAGGAACAACCTGAAAGCAGAGAAGCTTGAAGCTGCTGCCTTGATCAGTGGCAGCAGATGCTTGTTATGGGTCTGCCAGCAGGTCACCTGTCTACTCAATGCGCACTAGCGGAATGCTGAAGTTAGCACCTTTACCTACTTGCATCTGCAGGCCCGGAGATGAAACACCAGAACATATACTGCAGACCTATCCTGTCCTTAAGATAAAGAAAGAGCAGCTGTGGCCAAGAGCAGTTTCAGTATGCAGCAAGCTGTGTGGAGATAAAAGAGTACTGAGAGAGGATGGCTGCCTGTATTACAGACTAGCCAGGCATTGTGAGGTGATTGAGAAGATTAGTGAGAAGAGTGATCTGCTTGGTGGTGAAAGACAGTCGAAGGATGTCCTGGCAAACAGTGAGGGCCAGCATGTAATCTCAGAGCTGCAGGCAGGCTTGCTTCATGAACAGTGCAGGAAATGATGAACCTCTGCTGATGGAGGGTCAGGTAAATGTTAGCAGGTGTCTACCCCGAATCATTGACCTGTTTGAGCAGGGACTGGCAGTTGCCATTTCTAATATGATTTCGCCTTTTGGGAGGGGGGAGGGGGGGGGGATATGGAGGGGGAGGGATGGGGAGAGGGGGATGTTGTTGTGGAAACTCTCATGTCTCTAGTACCTATGTTACCTACATTTTCCAAAACTGAAAGCAGCCATGTGTTCTGCTATGACAAGACACCAAAAGATGGTCAGATTATGTGTACCATTGTGCTGTGTGTGATGTGTGTCCAGCAGCAAACGGAACCAGCAACCGTGACAGCAACAGCATTTCCAACAGCACGACCAACAGCAGCAGCAGCAGCAACAGCAACAACAACAGTCAGCAGCAGACGTCAGTGACGGCGACCTCCCTAGCCAATCAGCTGGCGGCTGCTCTCCCCCCTCTGCTGACCGCTAACAGTCAGGGCCAGCTGTTGGCCCTCAGTCCGCAGGTCAGTGCTTGGGTCACGCTTCACCGAACCTCTGTCAACCGCTCATTGAACACTTTTTTGGCGTCATATACTGTACCATGTCAGACCATAGCATTCACGGCAGTTAGTCAGCTCTGTCAGGCCGAAGATTTTGTGTGGCTAATGCAGTAATACGACAGTCACGTGACGCCCACCCTACTTCCGCCAAAGGAAGAAGCCGGTGTAAACTTCCTGTACCTCATTCTCTCTGGGCCTGCCGTCCAAGCAAGATAAGTCTTGTGCTCTGTCTCTCCTTTTCTTTGCCGTTGTGTTAAGATAGCCTTGTGTTTGCTCCTTGCTTGTTTTGTTGTGGCTTGCGCGCTGAACCCTTGTACCATTGCCGGTGAGGCTTTGGTTTGGCGTGTTTTATTGGTTTTATTGATTTTATTACCCACGCTTCTCGCGTTCGTGCCTTGTTCTCGGCATTCGCGACTTGCCTTCCGTGCATCTCGCAATTCGGAATTCCGAGCTACACGCCGGTTCCCATCTCCTCGCTTTAATTAGCCTTACGGCCATTTGTCTGCGAGTCCCATTTCACTTCTCCTTCCATTCGGATTCCTATTCGACGACCTTCCTCGTCGTTCACTCAGTTTCCATTCCTTTTGCCGGTCGTTCCGCCATTTTGTTTCGACCAGCCATACCGGCACACATACGATCGAACTGCTTCGCTCGAACAGCGCGACTTCTGCGCACTTCCAGCACTACCAGTGCCCCTCCCGAGGTTGGTCGAGCTCTTCCTATCCCTCGATCCACCTCTTTGTCTCCCCTTTGCGATCGTCTTTTCCGTGTTTGTCTCGCCACCAGTGCCCAACATGGTGAAGGATACTAACGGGTCGAGCCACTCCTTTGTTCACGAGTCGCTCTCTGCCCCGGAGGACCCGAGTGTCGATTCCAGGGGACAAACCGCTCACACCTATGAGCGTACGGTCGGTGTGGAGGAGGGTTCCGCGCAGGGGACGCGCGACCATCGTTATGATTCCTCCTCTTCCCGATCGGTGGACACACGATTGTTGCGATCGAAGTCGAACAGGCAATTGGCCGAATCGAACTGGCAATCGGCCGTCATTGCCGACTGTTTTTCTTTCGATTCTGCCTCTAAATTTAAATCTAAAGGCAAGGCCCCCATGAAAGGACCTGCCCGTTCAAAATCTTCCTGTTCTTCGGCCAAATCGCCTGTTCACCTTCCATCGCACAAGGAGACTCTCGCCTATCATGCTGCATCCGGCGATCATCGGCCCCTGGGGACCCTTGCCGAGACCCGGACCAGCACGGGTGACGACTCGCGGCTGGAATCACCGCCCGTCACCCGATCAGATGAGACTCGTGACGCTAGCTACCCCCCCACTAATGCCACGCAGTCGAATCACGCTCTCCCCAACCGTGTCCGGGTTCAGCCACTACCCGGACACGAGGAGCGTCATCACTCCGGTGGAGGGTCTGTGGGCAGTCTTTGGTGTGACCCCCCCACTGACCACAACCCCGGGTCAGGGACGCACGCATCGACCAGGTCGGATCTGCGCCCTCACCCCCGACGGTCGAACCACCCCGATCGACCGTTGAACTTTCCCCTAGGGTACAGGACGTTGGGGAGCGGACTTCTTTCGCTCCCCTGTTGGGCAACGTCCGCGGTCCCGTTCCTCCGGGGGGAGGATCGACCAGCGGGACCAGGGGTAACCCTTCGTCCTCTGAGGTGGACCCGTCGCCGCAGCCATCCCAGTCCGCTTCCACACGGCCAGGAGGCTCGGCTACCGCACCACCCACCAGCCACCCCGCCATGCAGGGGGCCGGCACGGACCGCACCCGGGAGATGCAGGAGGCAGTGCTCTCCCTGGGGCGGGTGCGAGACAGCTCGCCTTCTTGCTACCCTCCCCCTTGGTGCCCAAGGTTACCCGGGTCCCCGGGGAGACTCTGCCCCAGGGCCGCCACAGCCCGTCGTACTCCCCGGGGACCGGTGGCTCTATTCCCCCGAGAGGAATCAGTGGCTTAGGGCTGACACCCTTCCCGACTCCTTCTCTGGTTGCATGTGGCATCCGGCCTCCCAGAGCTGGATCGACCTGGGGCCCCCTTCCTCTCGGGCGCTGTCCGATCGGCGATCCCCTAGTCTGCCCGCCGAGTATGGAGCCATCAGGGACCCGTCCTCGTTTTCCCCCCACTACCCATCGAGGGCGGGACTCCCACGCACCCCTGCCCTGGCCCTCCGAAGGTGGATCTGATCATCCCCTTCAGGAATACTCTGACCCACAACTCGAGGACGGGGTCGAGGACTCCCTCCCCCAGTCTGGTGACCTTTCCATCCTGGAGAGCTGGCGTCCAGATCTTGTTGTGAGGGAATCCCCTCCCTCTGACAACATTTTCTCCTTTAGCCGTTTCACTGGTTCCCCCCCTGCCCAGCGATCACGGCCAAGGATAGTTGCCCCCCAGACCCTCACTCCCTTGTGGGACAGACCGGCATCTTTCGCCAGGGGTGCACATGCCATTCCCCCACCAGGGATTGACTTCTTGTCAGCCCCTAATGCGACTCCGTAGGAGTTTTCCTCAAAGACCCGTGTCATGGCCCCCATGTCTTTTCCCTCTTCTCTGCCAATCCGGCCACCAGGGACATTGCCATTTCCTCTGCCGACCTCAGGCTCACGCCCAACCTCGCCCCTCCCACATCCACCTCTGTTCCCATCAAGAACTTGATGGAGTGGGATAGAATTGCCAGGACTGGCATTCTCCACACCACCGCGGGACATGCATTCATTGACATGTTCCTGCAGCGAGCGGAGGAGCTCTGGGCAAAGGAGGGCGGCACTGCCTCTGTGTCTTCGGACCCGGACGACACTGAGGCAGATCCTAGCCTATTCGGCAACCCCCTGATGCGTTTCCTTGTCAACAGGATTTCGCATCACCTTGGGGCTGCGGCGGACAGCGCAGCCAGGAGTCACTTTAACTGCCTGTTGGCAGTGAGAGATGCTGTGTTATCTCAGGCCAATCTCTCCCCGGTGCTCAAGGCAGCCTTACGGTGCATCCCGGGTCAGGAACAGTCGCTCTTCGGCGACTATTCCACTGCTGTCATCACCCATGCAGTCGAGGAACGCAAACAGGCCGCGTCTTTTGCGGCCAAGCCCCCTCCCCAGCATCGTCCTCGCCAGCATCGCCCTCCTGGACCCTACTCCCGTCCGGCCCCCAGACCCCAGCCCTACCCCAAACAGGCCCCCCTCGCACCTCAAGGCCCGCCAGACGCCCTACTTCCGCCACGCCTAGGTCGAAACCGAAAACCCCCCCAACAGAATTTTCGGTTCGGCCAACAGGCCCGGCCTCGGAGGTGACTAGCAGACTCACCTTCGGAGGAGCGAGAACTGGCAGACTTCTCGCCCCTCCCCGGCCCCTCGGCCCCTTTGGCAGGCAGTCTGTCCCGACATGCCCACCAATGGTGGCGTATGGGACTCAACCCCTGGATAGTGTCATTGTTACAGGAGGGGTTCCGTCTGCCCTGGGCACACGATCGCCCCCCCCTGCTATCCTCTCCTCCTCTCTTCCCCCAGCGATCCCCCCCCCCCCCCCCCCCCCCGGCCCAGGCGGAGGCCCTTCGCCTGGAAGTCGAGGAACTTCTTTGGAAGGACGCCATCACCCATATACCCCACCCCAACCCCGGGTTTTACTCTCACCTTTTTGTGGTTCCCAAGTCCTCGGGGGGCTGGAGGCCCATCCTCGACCTTTCCCCACTCAACAAGTTCCTCAGACCAACCAAATTCAAGATGGAGACCCCGGCCCAGATCAGAGACTCCATCCACCATCTGAACTGGGCCACTTCTATAGATCTGAAGGACACTTACTTTCAGATCCTCATTCATCCTTCCCACAGACGATACCTTCGGTTTGTCTGGCGGGGACGGGTATTTCAGTTCAAGGCGCTCCCCTTCGGACTCTCCCTAGCTCCCTTCCTTTTCACGAAGGTAGTCAAGGAGATGGCCGCCCTTGCCAGACAGGAGGACATTCGCCTCTTTGTTTACCTCGACGACTGGCTCGTCTTGGCTCCCACTCAGGTCCTGTGTCAAGCCCACACATCCAAACTTCTGCGCCTTTGCTCCTCACTAGGGTTCGTCACCAACCCCAACAAATGCGAGCTCTCGCCCAGTCAGAGATTCTCCTTCCTGGGCATGAGTTTCGACACCACCTCCATGCTAGTCTCCCCGACCCCGGAGAGGTCCACCCGCCTGATAGACCTCATCTCCCACCTCCGCCTCTCGCCCCTCACGTCAGCAAGGACACTGTCCTCCCTTCTGGGGATGATGGAATCCCTGTCGCCTCTCATTCCCCTAGGCAGGGTCCCCAAGCGACAGCTTCAAAGGGAGTTCCGCCGTCGTTGGTCGCAGACCGCCGACCGCTGGGACCAGACCATTCCCCTCGGGCCTTGGTTCTTTTGGGCCACGGAGGAGTGGCTCAGCCCCTCCACCCTGAGCCCCGGAGTTCCCATCTCCCTCCCATCCCAGGCCCTAGAACTTTACACAGACGCCTCCAACTCGGGCTGGGGGGCCCATTTGGAGAGCAGTCACGCCTCGGGGGTGTGGGACCCATTGACTGCCTGTCTTCACATCAACATCCTGGAACTGGAGGCGGTCAGGCTAGCCCTCCTCCACTTCCAGACACTGGTCTCGCACCGATTTGTTCTCCTTCTCACGGACAACACCTCGGTAGCCTGTTACATCAACAAAAGGG
The DNA here is from genome assembly GCA_033310375.1 of Conus canariensis. Classification (NCBI taxonomy): domain Eukaryota; kingdom Metazoa; phylum Mollusca; class Gastropoda; order Neogastropoda; family Conidae; genus Conus; species Conus canariensis. The sequence goes on along the minus strand of CM065716.1, from coordinate 14,317,456 downwards.
GGGGGGGGGGGGGCACGCTCCATCAGTCTCTCCCTCCGGACAGAGGCCCTCCTCCACTGGTGTCACACGCAAGGAATCACCCTTCGCGCGAGACACATAGCAGGGACGCACAACATCCTGGCAGACTCTCTCAGCCGCTCCGGGTCCATCCTCTACACGGAATGGACCCTCAGCAGGCATACACTAACCTCGGTGTGGGAACATTGGTTCACACCCATGATCGACCTGTTCGCCACCCGATTCAATCATCGTCTGCCAGTGTATGTGTCTCCCGTCCCGGACCCTCAGGCGTACGCGATTGATGCCCTCTCCTTCCCCTGGTCCGGCCTCATAGCTTACGCCTTCCCCCCTTCCCGATCCTCAACAAGGTGATCAGGAAGGCGAGACTCGAGGGACCCAGGCTCATCCTCATAGCCCCATGGTGGCCCACTCAGTCCTGGTTTCCGGACCTCAAGTCCCACACTCACGTTCCCCCTCTCCAGTTGAACGCCCGGTGGGACATGCTCAGGCAACCCCACTCGGGTCGCCCCCACTCCAATCCCCAGACGCTTCGCCTCCACGCCTGGGTTTTGTGCCAGCCGGAGTGCGAGCATCTAACCCCACCTCCCAAGCGGACAGGTCCCAGTCCGTCCTTAACATCCTCTCTGACGCCGGGGCCTCTCAGGACCTCCGAGACCTAGCAATGGCCTCTCGCAGAGCTGGCACTGAGTCCCTTTACGATTACAGATGGAGGAAATGGGTCTCATGGTGCAAAGACAACTCTGTTCCACACAATCGCCCCTCAAATATCCAGATAGGAAATTTTCTGTCCCACCTTAAGCTATCAGCCAGCTCCATACGGGGCTACAGGTCGGCCATCTGCACGACCATCCGCCAACTGGGCGGACCATCCTTTGAGAATGACTTTCTTCTCAGAGAGATCTCTAGAGGAGTGGCCCTTCATGAGGCCCGATCCCCAAGGCGCGTTCCCCTTTGGGATCTTTTCACTGTACTTGACGTTCTCAGGAAACCACCTTTCGAGCCTATCTCCTCCCTCCCCTTCAACCTTCTCTCTATGAAGACCACCTTTCCCCTCGCCTTGGCTTCGGCCAGGAGGCGAAGCGAGATCCACGCTCTCAGCGGGGACCCCAGAGACATTGCCTTCCACAGGGACGGCTCTGTCTCCCTTAAGTTCCTTCCCGAATTCCTAGCTAAAAACCAGGAACCCGGTAGCCCCTCCCCCTACCTCGCCATCTGCCCATTGGCAGATATCCTAGGCGGAGAGAGCAGTGGTGACATGGCTCTGTGCCCTTTCAGGTGTCTAAGACACTGCTGGGAACGTTCACGCCCCAGGCGCGCTTCTCAGAGACGTATCTTCATTTCCATCAACCCCAAGAATAAGAAAGACATCTCAGCTGGCACTATCTCTAGGTGGCTGTCCAAGACGGTCAAATCGGCCTATGCCCAGGCGTCCAAGGCTCTCCCCGTCTTGTCCCCCCGGACCCATGAGGTCCGAGCACTGGCCGCTTCTGCAGCTTTCCAGCACTCTGTTCCCCTGCGCCATCTCCTGGAAGCAGCCTATTGGCGTTCGGAGAATCCCTTTATAAACTTTTATTTAAGGGACATCCGCATGACCAGGGCTGACGGTTCTGAAGGGATATCCTTTGTGGCGGCTAATGCAGCCATATCGGTTAACCCCAAGAACCACTAGGGCATTCGCCCTCCTCCTTTTGCGATAAATTCTGCTATGGTCTGACATGGTACAGTATATGACGCCAAAATGGGGAGTTTGTATTATACTCCCTGTTTGGCTAGTATACTTACCATGTCAGACTCTAATGCCCGTCCTACCTTCCCCACTAGCGCCAAGGTCCTTGGGGTTACCTGGCGTGCAGGCCTCGACGAATGAGGTACAGGAAGTTTACACCGGCTTCTTCCTTCGGCGGAAGTAGGGTGGGCGTCACGTGACTGTCTTATTACTGCATTAGCCACACAAAATCTTCGGCCTGACAGAGCTGACTAACTGCCGTGAATGCTATGGTCTGACATGGTAAGTATACTAGCCAAACAGGGAGTATAATACAAACTCCCCATGTTAGTAGATCAGTGCGGTGGTCTTGCTTCACTGAATATCGGTTAGCAGATCTGTTTGCTTGTCAGTGTGGTGGTAGCGCTTCACCGAACATCTGTTAGCATTTCAGTGTGGTGATCACATTTCCCTGAACATCTGTTTGTTAGTCAGTTTGGTGGTCATGCCTCACCGAACATCTGCTGGCATATCAGTGTGGTGATCATGCTTCACTGAATATCTGTCAGCAGCTCAGTCAGTCAGTGTGTGTGTGCTAGTCATGTCTGGCTGAGCATCTGTCAGCAGATTGGTAAGGTGGTCATGCTTCATCAATCATAATATCGTCATTCTTCATGCTTCGTTAATCCTAATGTCATGCATTTGTCAATCCTAACATCAGTGTGTTGGTCATGGTTCACTGAACATCTGTTATCAGATCAGTGTGGTGGTTATGTTTCACTGAACAGTTGTCAGCAGAGTGGTGTGGCGGTCATGCTTCACTTAACATCTGTCAGCAGATCAGTGTGTTGACCATTCTTCACTGAACATATGTTAGCAGACTGATGCATCAGTGTGCTGGTAATGCTTCACTGAACATCTGTGACCACACTGCATTGATTGATTTCTCAGTGTGATGTTGCACTCAGTGGTGTTGCCATTTGTGTTGAGTTGTGTATATATCATAATCAGTTTTGCACTGCACATCATAATGATGGTAGTGTTTTTTCGTTGAGTTTTTGCATTGAGTGTTCCATTACACTCTATAATCGTGGTGTTGTTTTTGTTGAGTTCTTTCAGTAAGGTTGTCAGACTGTTTCACATTTTACATCTTGTTTTATCTCAGTACTCTGAAAACGGGCACTTTGCGCCTCACCCCCAATCCTCTCCCCAGCCTCTCACTTTCCCCTCTCTTGTCCCCCCAAATAACCTCTTTCAACCATCTCATTTCTGCCCCTGCTCCCAGCATAACAACATTCCCAGCCTCCTTTCTTCCTCCGACTACCTCTTAAAGAACACAAATTAGTTTATTGTAGTGGTTTTCATGCATTCGTCGATCCTAATTCTGATTTTGCATGATGACCTAAAGCAGCATTGCCTATAACCATTATAATCAGAGTGATGTCTTTTTTTTTTTTTTCTTGTTTCCGGTGCAGATGCTGGGTCAGATGTCCTTGTCACAAGTAAGCTCGGCCAATCATCGGTCGTTGTCGTCGTCGTCGTCATCCAGCAGCGCGGTGTTGCAGTCTTCATTGGCCTCGGTGGCGGTGGCGGCGGCCAAGAGCAAACTGAGCAACAGCACGACGGCCACTGTGAATGGACTGCCTCCCAACGTCAGTCAGCTTCTGCCCAGTACGCTTCCTCCTTTGATCTCAGCTCTTTGCCTGTGATGCACTTTGATCATGAGCAGTGCGTCATCTTGTATTCATATTTGCGTCAAAGCCACCCAGCAGAAAGGCCAACGCAGAGCGCACAGAACAAACAAGGGATGTTGGCATTTCTGCAAGCTGATTAGGTGTCGTAAGCAGCATTCGTTTGGAGTTAAGGGCGTGTGATTAATTTCATCAGGGGAGAAAAGGTTACGCTCTTTGTTCGTTATTTACTCTTTACTATTTTCAGCCCCATTTAATATTGACTCACTTTGGGCTGAGACTGGTGAACATGGCACAACACTCAGTCACCCAGAAAATGCCCTGCACAGCACAGTGCCGTAAGTCTTGTTCAATCCATTGTGGAAAATGAATAAAATACCAACAGAGGGGTTTGTTTTTTGTCTTTCACTATCTCCTCATCCATGCCATTTCATGGCATTGCACCCACACTGCTTATTCCACAACCACAGCCAGTCCTGCCCCACCCCAAACCCGGCACTGTCAATCCACAGAGAGCAATCAGTGTTGAGTTGCTGTAAGTTTTCCCACCAGAGGAGACACTGCACTGCTGCTGAGTCACTTCAGTGGTGTGTAAAGATGCTTCTTCTGATGCAACATACACAGGACACTACCTACACTACCTACTGACAACAATATTTGCTTTTTTGCGGAGCCAGTGTGAGTGAGCTTTCACTCCAGAGGGTGCCACCATGTCCGTGCAATGACGGTCCCCATGACTTTGCTGATAAGGGTGGTCCAGACAGGACCAAAACAAGGGCATTGACTTGGAGAGGTAATAAAAAATAAGGTCACCATGAGAGCAGGGCATGAATGGACACAGAATTTAAGACTTTTTTTTATGCTGTTCAGTGAGGGTGAGGTGGCAGACATAGACTGCATACCAGGGCTGCAGTCTACGCTGACTTTCATGATATATCCTGGCGTCAGCCCGGCCCAAATGAAACAGACACTTGCAGTGTTGGTCAGGAAATTCGAGCTACACTCGCAGACGCACATACATTAAATGGTCGCAGTTTTCCCAGTTGAGCCCATGGCAAACTCAGCTCTGGGCTGGAGCCAGTCAGGGCGGAAAAATCCTGCAAATAAATGGCTCTGATGGAAAGCGAAGTCACGATTTCCTGACCAGGAGTCTGCAACGCTAATCACTTCGCCACAGTAGGAAGTCGTATTTACACAGTTAGCGCTAACTTGCCGTCGTGTTCAAGGGGTTGGTGGTACATATGTGTAGGAGACTGTGCGGACTCCATCCATAACCAAACTTCCATTGTAGGTTTTCATCCAACAGCCATTTTGCAACAAATATGAGAAGATAAGTTCTTTGTTTTCACTGTCCTAAATATTGTTTGTTTTTGCCTGAAGACGACTCAAGAGGTTGAAATGCATTGTGTTTTGTCCTGTAATCTGTTTGTGTGTGTTCTTGGCAGTAACTAACCCCTCTTCTTTCTAAATTTTTTTTTTTTCCATTGTAGAAGTTTTGGGATCCAACTGGTTGTTGTACTGTATGTCCTTTCTCGTTTTCGTCCCTCTGCTAGAACTATGAGGCTTATCATGGGTGAGACTTGAGCATGTGTGGTGATTTTTTAATCTTAACATTAAGGCAGCTGGAAAAAACAGCATGTTTGTGTTAGTTCATAGTATGTGTCTGTGTGAATCGTCCTGTCAGAATTCAGTGGCTTGCTGTGAAGGAAGGACAGGCATTTAACATAGGAGCAAGGGTTTCTTGTGAGTGTGTGTGTATATGTTTGTGGTGTTCAAGAGTATACACATGAAACCTTGGTTTTTAAAGTCTCTCGCGAAGGACTTGGAGCAGGTTAGAATGTGCACAGATGTTGATGCAAAGAGAAAACTTCATACCTGACTGTGTCCAGTGACAAGTGAACCAATGAATTTTGGATCAAAAGACCAGAGCTTCATCCCAGGCCTCAACTTTGTTGTTGTTGTTGTTGTTGTTTTTTTTTGGGGGGGGGGGGGGTTGTGCTGTCTCGTCTTCTGTGCCACCTCAGTGGTGTTGCACACACACCTTAACGATACAGGTGACCCTGGTAGAATCTCCCCAAGGGCATAGATATGGGAGAGAAAGTAAAACTTGAGGTCATCATCAGATCGGGACATGGAGGGCCATAGAATTCGAGGCTCTAATACACTAAAAGGCTAAGAAAGCAGGCTTTGTTTCTGGCTCACTCTCTCTGTCATCACTGCTCACCTCACCTCACTCACACACACACACACACACACACTCACACTCTCTCTCTCTCTCTCTCTCTCTCTCTCTCTCTCTCTCTCATGCATACATGCCTGTCTGCTTCATAATTATTAAAAGTCCATTCATAATGATAAATGGAGAAAAAAATCATCAAGGAAAAAATGCCATTGAGGGAGAAGTCTGTGGAAATTGGAATGATGATGAAATCGATTTGTTTGAAGTGTGTTTCAGGTTGATGAAGAGCAATTACTTCTAAATATTTATCTAAAAGAAATAGAAGTTATGGTTGTCATTATTTTAGTACTATGATTTTTAATTCTGTTTGGCAATGTGAGCAGCAACGTGATTGCAGATATGTTTCTCTCTTACTTCAAAGAGACAAACCTTTATAATGGTGGGGAGAAAAAAGCTATGACACTGCTTTAAATTTCAGGGGCATCTTTTGAAGACAGGGACACGCAGACCTAGCACTTCCTGATCAGAGAGAGAAGAGGGATTTTGCAGGAAGCCATTGCTCCACTTACATTCTAAAGCTATAGAGATGCACCTGCATACAACATGCTCACATTTTGCATACACACACATTATTATACACCTGCTAAATTTATGATAACAGATTAGATTTTAAAGCTATAGTGATATGCCTGCATACAACACGCTTGCATCCTGCTCACATGCGCTCACATACACCTACCACATTTGAAAATATTCTTTATAGCACTAAGGTTTTCCATATCCAGAACTTCTCGACAAAGACAATGGAACTTCTCGACAAAGACGATGGCGATGTTTGATTTCAGACACGGTGGGGAACTGCACGGAAAGCACGACGGTGGACGGCATCAACCTGGATGAAATCAAGGAGTTTGCCCGACAGTTCAAAATCCGCCGACTGTCGCTGGGGCTGACACAGACGCAGGTGGGCCAGGCGTTAAGTGCCACAGAGGGCCCCGCCTACAGCCAGTCAGCCATCTGCAGGTGAGAGTTCACCTCGTGTGTGTGTGTTTCAACTGATGTGTATGTGTGTGTGTGTTTCACCTGATGTGTATGTGTGTGTAGGTGTGTGGTTCACCTTGTGTGTATGTAAGTGTGCGTTTTTAAACAGACTGTGGATGCCATGGAAATCTCTGGCTGTTCAGTTGATGCACACAGGCATAGATGAGATGGAGGTATGTTTCAGCTGCTTTTTTTTCTCTACTGGATTTTCTCAAGGAGTATTTCTGCTGCTGCAGTGGGTTCTCTTTGTCAGGGCTCCCTTTTTCTCTGTAAATTCACAGTTCAGCAAAATGTCAATATGAAAAATACCTTTAAAAAAAAAAAAGCAGCAGGAAAAACAAATCAGAGGAGAAGATAAAAGTGGCTGTGGAATCCACAGAACTGGGATCTCATTTTTGGTACGATAGCAGACGACATTGACATCACAAAATCTTGTATAAATTTTTCGCAAGAGTGAGCAGTCTGAAATTTATCTATCTGGTAGAAGGCAAAATTTTTTCATGCTTTGGCAAAATGCCACAGAACTCTAAAGGATTGACAGAAGCAGTACAGACAAATGTTCCTGGTGGTTGAACCAAAAAAGTGAATAACACAACACAGGATGCTCAGATGGCAGCAGACTATACCATTTTGACTGCAAATTTAAAAAAGAAATGTCCAGGTGAGGGGTTGGTGATGATGATGTGAGCAAGAGTAGGGTGGGGTGAGCATGCTGGCTAGACTTCCCTAGAATTTTCAGCAAGTTTTGCGTTTCCTCAGTGTAAGCACATTTTTTTTTTTAGTTACAGCAAGTGCATTCTGCAGGCAGAACCCCTGTGTACCATCTCATCTTAACCCTTTCACCGCCAGACATTCTATTTTGCATAAATCCCCATCGCCAGCCATTTTTCCAAAAAAGCTCTTATTTTATACCAGCATATGTGAAACGCGGATGTCTCTGGAACTAACCCAACCAATTCTCATGCTATTTTGTGTAAAATGGAGGAGATACACTGTACTTTTATTATCTCATAACATGTTAGTAATGGTAAGTCAACAAAAATTTCAAATTTTTAGTAATTTTAAGTGAAAAAAAAATGCAAAATAAAAAAAAGAATGTTATGTTTCTTCTAAACGTAAAAAATGAAGAAAGAATGCCAACAAACTCTGAACAAGGGAGGCAAAATACTCCACTCACAACTGAAGACAAGAAAGTATGGTATTTCCAACAGAAAAGTGGAAGAAACAGCCACAAATACAACTACTCCAATAGCAGGGAACACACACACACACACACACACACACACACACACACACATACACACACACACATTCTTATGCCTAACTGGTACACATGTAAGAAAGAAAAAGGAACACGCACACACACACACACACACACACACACACACACACACACACGTCCCTTTCACTCTCAACAGTAATATTTTTTTATGAACACAAAGTCATTCATGTGCCTGTTGGTCTCAGAACCTTGCCATTCAGCTGATCTATACGATCAGCTGTACACCCACTCAAACACGTCTGTGCTGCTCGCCTCTCACGTGTCAGTCAGCCACGCCCCTTCAACCTCGACCAGCAAGAGTCGGCCCACAGCGTGTGTGTGAAGTTCGTTGCCTAAAGTCTTTGTTTGCTCTCTCACATAGAGTTAGTGAATAGTCAGTCAGTGCTGGCTGGCTCAACGCAAACACACTGGGGCACACGCGGTAGGGAAGTAAGTGGGCATCTCGTCAGTCTCCCAACTATTTGGCCATGGTCCAACGCCTCGCGTTGCAATAATTCGGTCAAGCCCTCACTATCATTGTTTACTCGTGACTGTCTGGGTCTTCTTCATCTGTATTAGGAACAACTGACCGTCTATTCAATATTCCCAGCACTTGATCTGTGGTAAATGTATGGCAAGGTCGAGTACATAAAGTGCTTGGTGGTGACGTCATAGTGAATGGAAAAACAATCGGAATAAAGTCGATAAAACACTGAACTGAATAGTGTTCTGACAAAGCAAATGGCTGTGAGCACCGGCCAGACCATCCCCCAACTATGACATTTATTGCTGGCTTTTTATCTCATGAACTAGGATCGTGAGAGTATCGGGAGTTAGGTCACCCTACTTAGTCGCCAAATGGCACCATCGGTGCTCAGGCCTGCCGTCGCCAAAAGGCGCCTATGGCGGTGAAAGGGTTAAAAAATAAAGTGCTAAGTGCTTGGATCTCCCTCCACTAAAAGTCAGACTGAGAGAGGAGCAATACCCATCCATTGCAAGGCTTGATTCACAGGCCTATGATTCTCTGGCATGGCAGGAGAGACATGTTTTGCATCACAGCACCACATCACTTCTCTGAAGAGCAGAGTGTCTGAGTCATGGTTGTAGAATAGTGGTTTGCCTCCATTCTGATCATTGCATAGGGATTTGCCTGGGTCATGATTATGTATGACATGGTGGTTTGTCTGGGTGATGATTGCAAAGTACTTTGCCATGGTGACCATTATGGCAAAGTGATTTGCGTAGGTCATGATTCTAGCAGTGTGTTTTGCCTGAGTCACAACTGTTGCAATATGGTTTGAATGGGTCATGATGGTAGCAACATGGTTTGTCTGAGTCATGTTTGTTGCAATGTGGTTTGTACTTTAGTAGCAAAGTGGTTTGCCAGGGGATAACTGTAGCAATGTGGTTTGCCTAGGTTATGACAGTAGCAACATGGTTTGTCTGGGTCATGATTGTAGCAGTGTGGTTTGCCTAGGTTATGACAGTAGCAACATGGTTTGTCTGGGTTATGATTGTAGCAACATGGTTTGTCTGGGTCATGATTGTAGCGATGTGGTTTGCCTAGGTTATGACAGTAGCAACATGGTTTGTCTGGGTCATGATTGTAGTGATGTGATTTGCCTAGGTTATGACAGTAGCAACATGGTTTGTCTGGGTCATGATTGTCGCAAAGTGGGTAGTACGATAGTAGCAAAATGGTTTGCTGCAGTGATGATTGTAGCTAAGCACAAGCCTTGGTCATGACTGTAGCAGCATGGTTTGTTTGGGCACTGATTGTAGTAAGGTGGTTAGTAGTATAGTAGCAAAGTGGTTGTAGCAATGTGGTTTGCCTAGGTTGTGATAATAGCAATAGCAACATGGTCTGTCTAGGTCATGATTGCTGCAAAGGGACTAGTGCTATAGTAGCAAAATATTTTGCTAGAGTGATGAATGTTGCAAAGTAATTAGCTTTGGTCATGATTGTAACAAAGTGGTTTGTCTGGGTCATGATTGTAGCAAAGTGATTTGTCTGGGCCATGATTGTAGCAAAGTGGCTGGCCTGTGTCATGATTGTAGCAGAGTGGCTTGCCTGTCCTGATCATAACACAAAGGAGAGTGGTTTGTCTTGGTCATGAGTGTAAAGGAGTGTTTTGCCCAGGTCATGATTGAGGAGAGTGGTTTGTCTTGGTCATGAGTGTAAAGGAGTGTTTTGCCTAGGTCATGATTGCAGCCAAGAGGTTTGTTTGGATAATGAATGTAGCAAAATAGTTTGCTCAGGTCATGATTGTGCCAAAGCAGTTTGCCTAGAAGATAATTGCGAAGTACTTTGCTTAGAACATGACCTTTACAGAATGGTGCGTCTGGATCAATACTGTGGGAAGGTGGGGTTTGCCTGTGGAGTCATGGAGGAGGGACCTCAGTGGTAGTAGCATTTACAGTTGGCAACTGTGTATTGGCAGAACTGTTGTGCAGAGTGTGAGACACCAGCTAAATCTGGGTCATGAAGTCATGCAACTCAGTGAAAAAGCAAGAGATAAGTGTCTGACCTTATGTGGATGATTAGCTTGGTGAACATTCAGTTTCTGTCTGCGTTCAGGTTTGAGAAGCTGGACATCACCCCAAAGAGTGCGCAGAAGATCAAGCCAGTGCTGGAGCGATGGATGAGCGAGGCAGAGGAGCGCTACAAGAACGGTGTGCAAAATCTCACAGACTTCATCGGCAGTGAGCCGTCGAAAAAAAGGAAGCGACGAACGTCTTTCACTCCGCAAGCTCTGGAGGTGTTGAATCAGTACTTCGAAAGAAACACGCACCCTTCAGGTAGGCTGGAGTGAGATGTGCTGTAGTGTGGAGAGGGGTGTTAGGTCACTGTGGTGTGGTGTGGTTGGGGGTTGTGTTTTGTGTTTGATTGGGGTTTGGTTGTGATGGGATGTGCTGTGGTGCAATGTGCTTTGTTTTGTCTTGCCTTGTTCTTTGCGTCAGCAGACTCCAATTTTAACTGTTGTGCAGCATCTCGTCTGTTTGATTGGTTGGGGTTTTTTTGGCTTTTGTGTGGTAATGAATTTTAGTTGCTTGTTTTGAATGCTTGTATATGTATTGATATATTTTTGCATGTTTATCTCTTGTTTACCAATTTTTGCATTGTTTTCTTGGTGCTTATTTGCACTCAATGACAGAATTATTTTGTACAGGATATGGACAACACCATCTCTGTATTTCCATATACATGCAATGCATACAACATCCATGCTGTTTTGTTCCTAGCAAAGTCTTGATGAACAGTGCCAGGCAAGTGGAAATGTAGTTGATGCTCAGTGGGCAGAATCTGACTGAGGTGGGAAACTTCAAGTATCCAGGGACATTCTGAGCAAGGATGGTCACTGAAGCGTGACACAGCCTGGTGCTCTGTCTGGTCACGTCTGTTATTACCATGCTCAGCTTCCTCTGGGACCGAAGACCAAGCACTGCTGTATGAATGAGAGAGATAGACACCAGCAACAGACCTCAAGCCCAAGGTCTAGGCATTTACAAACCAATGCTTGAAATGATTCTGCAGCTCAAACAAGGAACATGGTAGTAACAGGCTATAAGTACATTTTCTGACAGTCAAAATCCTGCCAAGGGATTGCTGAGGGCAGTCACATAGAACCTCTGTCCAAGACTGTCAGACAGCCAACGTCTCAGAGACAGACAAAAGATGCTGTGGATAGCATGAAGCACTGGGTTAGTTACAGCACTTCTGCTTGTTGTGCATGAACTGACAACAGAAAAGGATAGAGATTCTCACCGCTCAAACGTCCATAACGGCGCCCTTTGACCCACAGTCATAGGACAGCGATAGTGAAGTCTAGGACACTCTGTGATATCTCATTTGGTTTGGATGATGCTAACTCTGGCGGTATGTGTGTGCAGGGACGGAAATGACCGACCTTTCAGAACGACTCAACTATGATCGGGAAGTCATTCGAGTGTGGTTCTGCAACAAACGGCAAGCTCTGAAAAACACCATCAAGAAACTGAAACAGGAGGGCCCATGATACCGCTGCCAACTTTCCCTTTCTTGTATGGATGGAGTCACTCAACTTGTTCTCTTTGTACACACTGCTCGGACTGGACAGATTTATTTTCATCCCAGTCGCTTTCTCACTTCTTGTTATTGCCTGTTTTCTGGTTCTGTTTTTTTTGTGTGTGTGTGTGTGTTTTTTTTCCCTACGCATTTTTTTTCTTTATGTGCATGTGCATCCACTGTCATTGTGTCGGATGCCATTGAAACTGTGATTCTGATCATACTTGGTTGGTTCAATAGGCTGGATGTTTTGCGAATTGAGAATGTTGCTGTGCGGTCAGATCTGTGGTGGTCTGTGTGAAAGCAAGGGGAGTCCTCTGCTCCTCCTGTTCCTGCTCTTCTGCTCTGGTTTCCATTGAATGTCTACCTCCTGCCTTTTTCCCTTACCCCAGTGGAGCAATAAACACACCCAGTTTTTTTTTTTTCTCTTTCTCTTTTTGTTTTTAACCAGCTTTATATGTCATCTGTGAGGGCTGTCAATGTGGCTGAAACTTAACTGAGGATTCGTTTCTCTCTCTCTGAAAAACTGATGCTTGATTCTGCTTTTAAAGATAAAAAAAGCTGTAGGGAGTGCAGATGCTTTTTTTTTTTTTAAATGAAGAGCTTTATAAGAGTCCTCCCCATAGTTATATCAAAGTGTTTACCACCCATTGATTTTGCTCGGTGGAGACAACAGCTTGTGCTTTACCCATAGCATGGTAGCTGCTTAGTTGGTACAGTACAGAATCTAACCAACATCTTGACTCTGTGATGGCCTCTGTTACTACATGCGTGGGTGTGTAGGAAGTTGCCACCTATTCCCTCACCGCCATCAAGTGGAAGTAGTTTTCATTCTACCTTCTCTCTAAAGCCTGGGAATAACTTCTGTTTTTTTTTTAATCCCCCCCCCCCCCCCCCCCCAAGTTCCTTCAAAAGTGCATCAGATTTATGATCCTAGGTTGGGTTCATTTTGGATGAGGGAATGTCCATCATGTACTTTTTTTCAGTTTTTTTTCCCCAGTTAGCTACCTAGTCAACAGGACAGGTAGCATGTAACTGATTCAGGACAAGTCTACTGATATCATGTTCAAACAAATTTGTTAATTGATTTTTATTCTGAAAAGGGTATTTGTAAGCAAATAGTCTTGTTGGAAAAAAAACAAGTGAGCTCTCAGGGCTTCTGCTTATGACCATGTAACTGTCATGGCCGTCTTTGAATTCTGACCGGCCTGTCTCCACTGGGCCTGCCTTAAGATACCTGGCTCGCTGGCTTCCCTCATTCTTCCCTTCAGCCCTTCTCCCCCCCCCCCCCCCCCCCCCCTCCTCCCATGACCTGTTCATTGACTGTCCCAAGCTTCTCTATGTCTACAGAGTGTTGAACCTGGATGTTAACATTGTTCATGATATTTATACCAGCGTCCATTTTGCTGAAGATTACCTCACTTTGGTTGACGACTGATCAGTTGTGTTGACTATGCTGGAAATGTGTACAGTGATGCGGTGTGGATGAGCGGCCACATGGGAGGCGATGACTGAATGTGGTAGTGTAGTGCAATGTGAGCACAGTGCAGCCAAGTTGCATTTGTCCACACACAGTTCTGGGATTCCAAGTCTTGGTGTGTGACTCCCCGGTAGTTGGTGTTTGTTCTGTTACATAGCCATGTTTTCAGTTAAAGCTTCTGACAGAGTCAGATAAGGACGTGCGATGTATACATGTGTTCTTGATTTGGTGCGTTGGAAGAGAAGGAAAATGGGACCGCTTTGTACATAGCAGCTGTTTTGTCAGCCTTCCCCTACCCCCCAGTTTGATCAAAACAGTATGCATAATTAACTTATGCTTTAGGTGCTGAATGAAAACCATCTTTTAAACCTTATTTTGAATGTTGTATGGCTGCAAGGCAAAAGTGGTTGGGGCACAGCGTACACTGTGTCGGTGTGTGGTGTGGTGTACTATGTTGGCATTGTTTCTGTTGGTTGTGTCCCGTGTCCTGCTTCCCTGTAGGCTGGGCACAGACTTTTCTCTGCTGCAAACTGCTAAAAGTGTTTTGGTTCACATCTTGCCAGTGGCTCGCCTGTACAAACACAAAGCATTTAAGAAATCACCATAGTGCAATCTAGTCTCAACAGAATTGTGTAGATTGTTCATTTTTGTTGTCGAGTCACCCAGGTAGATGGCATTATTGAAATGTTTGGTGTGTGCAGTCGCCGAGTTGGTGTGTAAACAGGGTAGCCTCCAGGGAAATTCATCTTGCCTTTCGTTTTAGGAATGTGGAAAAAACAAGCGCTCGCTTCCCTGTTTCAGTTGGCTGTGGCTTGTTTATATTCAAACATTTATCTTGCCCGTGGTGTGCAAAGCAGGGAGAAGAATCTTAATATTAATGCAAACATTCACATGAAACCATTCACCGAATAGACCTAATAATCTTCCTAACAAAGAGTAGCCATCATTGTTTCAAAAGATTTATGTGCATATCTGTCACTTTGGCAGTTCCCTAGATGAATTTTTTTTTTTTAATTGGGACAGAACATTCCAGAAACAGTATACAGGTGGGTTTTTTTTACCATTGCCACAGACTTCAGAAAAGAACAGATTTTTACCATTGATGAAAGGCTGCTGACATTGATGTTTGAATTGTTGCTCCTCCCAGTGATCAACATGTGTTGTAAGTTGTGTTCCTGGTTTTGACCAAATTTGTTCCTGGACCACAAGAAAATGTAAGAGTGTTTTGCTTTTCCTCAGTGAGTCTTGTAGTCAGATAGTAAGTTCATTTGCCTGCTGAGCTGGCAGTTCTGAGTTTGCACCATTCATAGGGTTGGATTTTTTTCGGCTTGAAAACACTCTGTCTATCCAGCAGTAAAAACACTTTGTCTATCTAGCAGTAAAAACACTCTGTCTATTCAGCAGTAAAACACTCTGTCTACCCAGCGGTAAAAACACTTTGTCTATCTAGCAGTAAAAACACTCTGTCTATTCAGCAGTAAAACACTGACTATCCAGCGGTAAAAACACTTTGTCTATCTAGCAGTAAAAACACTCTGTCTATTCAGCAGTAAAACACTCTGTCTGCCTAGCAGTAACAACACTGTCTATTCAGCAGTAAAAACACTGTCTATCCAGCAGTAAAAACACTCTGTCTATCTAGCAGTACGTAAGTATCTGATTCAACTCGGGGAAGGTTAAAGGCAGTGGAAGGAGAAGGATTGGCACTGCCTTCCATCATGCTCTGCCCCAGACATGATGAAGGTCTAGCAATTTACTGTCCCTACAGCCATAAAGGCTACACTGTGGGAGCCCTGTGGAGAGTGGCCTCCTCTTTGGAGTACTTTCTTGTGTCAACTCATTAGAATGATTAAAAACAAGAAGTCAGTTGTGGAAAAAAAAAGTAATGAAGAGAAGTATTTGGCATACAACCAAACAAGTTATCTGTAGACAGTCTTTCCAACATGAACACTAAGACATTTCGTCTTCACAGGGTATACATCTTCTCAGTGCGATCATTGTGACATAGCCTGTTACAGTGTCTGGATTTTAGGAAAGAAGGGGGGGAGAGGGGGGGGGGGGGGGCTTTTGTGAAAACGGGAGATGAAGTGTCATTTGAGGCCATGTCGTATTACAGTGAAGACAGGTGCAGAAAATTTGTGGCTTCGTGGGTAATATTCACAAGCACTTTCACTCACTCTGCGTCTCTTATACACACACACACACACACACACATCTCTCTGTGTCATGAAAGGTGTGTCTTTTAGGTATACCAATCAAGTCAGCAATATCAGTGTTAGGGTCGGAAAGCAGGTGTCAGGCATCTGTTGACTTCTCAGATAGTTTGCACGATGTAGCACTGCCACACTGTGTTAATTCTTCTACAGTCCCATCACTTTCATGTGAAAACCATTCTTGATTTGAATTCTCTTCTCATGGACATATCGACAATAATATCAGTTTGTACAGTTCATTGTACACAAAGACCTGCCAAAATGCTGAATTGAATGTTGTATAGAAATCTGGGTTCATTGACAGCTTCTGTTTTTAAGATGTGTATGTATTCAAAATGTGTTTTGCACAGTCATGTATATTTTATCAACTTTTATTTTTTGTCTTTTTTTTTGTGGTTTATTTTTTACCTGTTTGTTGCTGGTTAGTTAAAACATTTTGCAATGTTTTGATGTTGTTTTACGCAAAGATCTGATGCATTGTTTTTAAGCTTAAAAAGCCACTTTGTTTATGAGAATGTGTGCTTATGTTCAAAGCAAGACACTTAATTTTGTGTTCATAATATTGTTGATGTTTGCGATGTGTTGTGATTTTTCATCCTTTTTTTAAATTTGTTTTTTTTTATGTGTGAAGGGGGATGGGAAGGAAAGGAAGAGCGTGGGGAGAGAGGAGGAGGTAGGGGGAGAGGAGGAGGTCGGGGGAGAGGGCAGATCTTTTAGTTGAATGAGAACATGTTTTGGTAGTATGATGACACATAGTGAACACGTTAAAATCTTGTTTCCCACGAAACATTTCATCACCTCAATTACAGTAATAATGATTTGAAGTAGTTCTTACATTACTACATCTCGGATCTATCCTCTTCCCTTCTGGCGAATTTGAATTCATGGAAGAATTACAGCTGAGATAGGGAGTAAGAACGCTTATTTTAGCAATGAAGATTTTAAAAAAAACATGTTTTGTTGCAATGTAGACAGCAATTTTTGCTTTTTTTTTTAATGCTTTCTATTTTAAGAAAAATGTTAGTGTTCAAATACATTGATTGATATTGTTGTTTCTTTAAAACTGATTTTGTTCTTACCAGCATTGGTTGTGAACAATTTTGTTAACAGTGGTTTAAAATTGTCATGTAGTATTTATTGTAAAACTTTCAAATGTTCATGTGTGTGTGTGTGTGTGCATGACTGTTTATGTATTCCTAAGCTTGCAAGGGAAAAAATGTACATGAGAGAGAGAGAGAGAGAGAGAGACAGGGATATTCAGATTCTGCTGTTAAACATTGTTTGGCATTTACTATGCGTCTCAGCAAAAATGTTGTTTAACATTGCTACGCATTTTAGTTGGTTTTTTTTAAAATCTTTCCTGTGTACAACTTGTTGAAAAATATTTGATTTCAGCTTGTAAATGCTCATGTTGTAAATGCATGCCTGTAATTTACTTTTTTTACTAGCATTTACAGAATGTCAGTCTCTGTATTTTCCATGCAAGTCATTTTGTGAGGCAGCTTACCTGAATATCTCCTATTATCTTTTTCATCATCTCAGCTCCCATGATCATCTCCACATTATGTTACTGTGTGTTCACTTTTTTCCCTGGAGTGGTTTCCCTTGGCCATCCAATTGCTCTCATTATGCTTCCATCAGCTCATTGTTCATTTATACTCTCTGGGGGAGACTAGGGTCAAGGTCGATGAGGGAAAGATCCAGGGTGTATGCGATGGTACTTTTCAGAGTGAATCTCGAGAATTGTGTTCCGTGTTCAGGCCAATCAGTTTAAGACATGCCGTGCAGTTGATGTTTAAATGGAAAGAGTTGTATGTGCCATTACTCTATGTGTGTATGCTTGCTCTTGGGCGTTGTTCCACAGGTTTTTTGGTCAAGACAGTACATAGTCAGTTGACAGAACACACCACTGTTTGGTCACACTTACCTGGTTTGTAGGACTCGCATTACTCAGTTAAGGTCACATTGTACTACACTGCAAATATTTTGCTTTTTCCATCAACATTTTGCTTTTTTCTTAAGGTCGTTGTGGCTTTTTTTTCCCCCATCCTGGCCATTTTCTGTCCCACCTTCCTGTACGTTCATATTTTCTGCCCAAGTTCTGTTACCTGTTTGCCACCTGAGTTTGTCTTGCTGTCTGGGATAATATTTCATTGTTTGCTTACCTTTCTTTCTTTTTTTTCCCCTGAAAAAAAGAAAGAGAGGAGATAGCTCATAAAGACAAAAGTTCCATCCTCTCTTTAATTACAAAGTTTCTGCAGTGTAATTCGAATGCGTGATGTTAGAATAGTTGTCAATGTTAAAAAAAAAAAAAAGATTAAGGATCACATGGATGAAAGACAGGAGAAGGGTTTCAGAAAGGGAAGGATAAGGGGGTAGGCCAGACAGGACTGAGGAGGGGGCGAGTGAAGAGTGGAAGTTAGGGGAGAGGGGCTGGAGGGAAAGGGAAAGAGAGTTTGAGAGTGTTTACGTACAGCATCAAGTATGGCCTACATGGAGAGTACACTTTGCTCATTTATGTCCAATCTGGAACTGGATACACATTCATGGTATTTGTTCCTGACGTGTGCCTGCGTATACATAGAGAATGAGAGAGACAGCAGGGAGTAGTGCAAGAACATTGTGATGGTCACCTTTGTTTTGTTTGACGTACTTGGCAAAATTGAAGGATGGGTTGGGGAAATGCTGGAGGAGTTTACTATTGGAGGGTCCAGAAACAAGTTGTGTGCTTGTCATGCATTCCTCCTCGTCAGCTTTTAACAGACTTTTCCCATGTATATATTGATTGCGAAGGTAAAAGCCTCTGGCATGTACTTTAGGGGATTTTCTTTTCAGTGTGTTTATGTCATGTTTCTTTTCTCCCACAGGAGTCATCTTTAGCTATACCGAGTTGTTAATCAGTTACAAAGAGAGAAATTCCAATACCTCCTGTCCTTCTGTGCATGGAAATTGGTTTTGCAGCGATGCACATTGGAGTTGTAACAAATGGACCAAAAAAGCAGGTATGAGGCAGAGCATGAACTGCTCTCATGAAAAGAAGAAAATCCTAAGCAAGACAGCAAGGTATTCCTGGTTTTGTGACAACTTTTGGGGTCCACAAAATTTCTTACACTTCTGCCCTGCTTGTGTGTGGGACTTCAGACAACCATGTTGCTAAAAGGTTCATGTTCCAGTAGAAACTTGGAATTCTGTACGTGTTGTAGCAGTGTGTAGTGTAGTAAATCCAATGCTCCAATACTTCTTTCAACATGCTGACGAACATTTCTGCTGATCAAAAGTCATGACTCCAGTATGTGCCCGTCATCATTCTTGTGGAAAGTGGTCACAGTGTCAACAAGTTTTTGTCTTCTTTTCTGCAGACAGGGGGGGGGGGGGGGGGGGGGGGGGGGGGGGGTTGGTGGGGGAGGGGGGGGGTAGAGGGAAGGTAGGAACAACAGAGGGCTAGCTGGGTGGAAGGATGATGTGAGGGCAAGAAAACCACAACCCTCAATTCACAATGGTCTTTTGATTGATCAGGTATTGGACTGGACAGAACACATCAGGGAATAGAATCTGGAAGGTGGCCAGTCAGTGGTCTGGCTCATATTCAGTGTATGATAGAGGATTTTCTTTTTTTTAATCTGGATAGTTGGATTTTTTTTTTAAGTCAGTAAGCATACAAACAAATTGCAGATTAGGAAGCACATTTCACAAAATACATAATTGTAAACGATATTTGAATTTTAGGGATTTTTTTTTTTTTCCAATTTTACTACTATCTTTCGAAGAAATGTTTTCGGTAAAGTTACCAACAGTACATCAAAGATCAACCATCTGTATTTTCCCAAGCATGCACTTACATTTTTCCAAGCATGTGTAGATAAGGAATTAAGCATTGAAAAATGGCTAAAATGTAAAAGTGCAAAAAAAAAAAAATCATTATATGATGTTTCGTGCAATCAGTGATGGTAGTGTGCTTTTACTGAGTGTTTAGAGGCTGAAAAAAAATATTGAAGCAATCACCAAGCTTAAACAAGTTCCATAACATGTTTAAGATATGTATTTAATGTATTTAAATTGCAGAATATTCCCTGAGTAAATGCACAAATAAATGTTACAGGGTCCTCCCCCAATCCTGTGTCGTTTTAGATAGGCAGGTGCAAGACATTGACATTAGCACTGTTCTCATGTTGCCCTTGTACAGTCATGATAAGTGTCCATTGATACATCAATGTCGTTTCCCTCCATCTCAGAACGTATGTTTAATTTTATGATATGAGTGATGCGGCAAGTGCAATATTAAAAATGTCCAAATGTCTTTTTGCTTACACATTTTGTGCATGGTTTCTTTTTCCTGCTGTGCTCATAAGTATATATGTGAGAATGCAAGTATGCATAACTATATGTGCATGGATATGTAGGTATGCATTGTGTGGATGCATGTGTGCCTGCCAGTGCAAACAGAATAAAAACGAACAAAATCAAAGACAAGCCTATGACCAAGTTGAAATTGCATATCATTTACTTGCATGTAAAGACATGATAAAATACACCCAATGTACACATCTCATGACAGAAGATGCGAAGGGCATCACTCGTTGTGACCTTCAAAGACTGGCTGATCCAGGATATCAAATCCCAATCCAGATGCAGCAGAGCTGATCCCTGCATTTCCCTCCTGGCCCTCACATCAATAAATTACACAATACAACCATTTTACACCCCGGCCATCACTGTACAACTATTACAACAAACACCATGTACACCTGGATTTTTTTCTCCTTCGACTCGAGCCCCAGGAACATTATGAAATGACTTGTACATCATTTACACCACATGAAAGCCAGTGCAATTATGTAAGAAACTGACATACATGCTACATGGGAAAATTAAAATATTGAAGATTTCTTAAAGAATAAATAAGATATACTGACCACAAGATCAATGGACACTATCAAAAACAAAATAAAAAAAAAAAGGAGGGGGTGGAGGGAGAAAAAAAAAAACTTTCACAAGAATGATGATACCAACAAACGATACAACTCCATGAGAACATCTACCACAGTACTTCATCATCATCCATTTAATGCACGCTGGCAAGTCAGGTTGCTTTTCCCTTCATCAGTGACAATTTGACATCGACAAAACCCACAAAAGTACACACAACACACATGTTAAATGTAACACGTTCTATCTCAAAATCTTTCATAACCACACGCACACATACAGCAAACTCATGCACACACACCCATACAATACAGCAAACTCATGCACACACACCCATACAATAGAAAAGTGTTCTCGTGTAAATGATATGACAGGGAAGGGGTGAGTGGAAATTCGATACTGTACTTGTGAGACAGCAAACATTCTGTTCCGCAGCAAAAGTGGTGATGTGTGCCGAAATATTGCCAGCAGTCTGACAAGGTGTGTTGTACACAGAAAAGGCAATACACCACCGTAGAGCACCATACCAAACAGATGTGTTCATCGAACTACACCGATATACTGAATAATACATGAAAAGCCACAACCACCAATTAGTCTGCTGTCCATCCCCATCCTCCGCTATCACCAGCTACCACATGACTGATATATAAAGCTCCCATATAACACAAAATGCAAATTAAGTATAGAGAGCAGTGCCAAAGTTTGATTTTAACAATCACGGTTTAAAATGGGGAGAGAAAAAAAAACCGTCACCTGTCTCGCATAAACACTTTCTGGCACATAAAAAGGTTATTTCTTCTTGGCCACCAACCTATCGCTACAGACAGAAATCAGGCTAAAAGTTGGGGGTTTTTTAACCTAAACCTTGAGAAAACTGACACTTCCAGCCATTTCTCAGTGTGTATGTGGTTATCTTCTGCAACAGATGATGATAGAAATGAGAACAATACTGGTGAAGGGTCGTCGAACTAGACCCCAAATCTTCGTTTTTGAAATGCATGAGCGTGATATGGTACGCTGAATGAACTGGATCTTTGACATAAACATAGAGGTCAACATCACAAAATTATGATCCATCCTTCCTGGTTAGGCTAAAAGTGCTGACATCTACAAACAATGTGCAATTCACTTGCTATCATTACCACTGAGAAGCAATTAGGGGGCAGAATGGAAAACAAAGAAGAGAGGTAAATGAACAATATCTATATTATCTACGTACACATACACAACTTAGAGAGGACAGCTGAATAAATAAATAAATATTCACAAAGTATGTAAATGAAGCTTCTTTCTTTCTCAATTTACCAAATCATTCTTTGTGCAGCCCTCTCTCTCTCTCTCACACACACACACACACACAAACACACACAGAGAAACGGAATGGTTGCTGCACAAGCAGTGAGACTGCGAGGAAAATGCACAACACTCCACGGAATGGAGATTCATCATTCACAGAGCAGAAAAAAAAAAGGAGGCACAAAATAAAACTGCTTCATACACAAACCACATACACCTCCCTCCAAAATAAAATGAGCATCAACTTAAGAATCTCACTTTTGTTGTAGGATCTATGTATGCAAACGTCAAACCATAAACTTCAGAATACGCCAACAAATCAAATGCTGCCTACCAACAAATGTCACAGTTCACAACACTGATTACCATCAAAGGCATGCACAGATACAAACATACTCTTCCAACATGGGAGACCAATACAGGCTAAACACTGAAGATCTTTCTACACCAGATTTCTGCTCATCCATCCCTCGAGTCCAGAAACATCACCATTCACTAGTCAAGTTAAAGAAGCTGGGTTGATTACATGATGCAACCACTTCCACCAGCAGCTATGAATATCCTGTGACACTACATTCTTTGTATTTTGTTTACAGAATGAACACCAACACCCCATTATAAAACTGGTTAAAATGGCTTTTAGAAAAAAACATTTCATTCTTGTTTGTTTGTTTTCTTTTTAACCAATACTTGAAATGAAGAGCCGATCATAGCAGTGTCACTCATGTCTTTTGCATATAAAACCCAACCCACTCTTGGAGTAAATCCCCCAAATCTCCCCCAAATATAAACATGTTGTACAATGCGTCTTGTTTGGCAAAGTATACTTGCCATATCAAGCTGGTGCAAGTTATGACTGATACGTAACCTGTCTTTTGCTAAATTTGGTGGCAATACTAAGACACTTTGTGATGACTGTCTGTCTTGACCAGTTGGCACTTCTTATGCCCTTCAGCACTGAATCACAGCTTCTTCCCACTCTATGGCCCGATCAAATGTAACCTATGTGGACTCTTGCAATACTACTGAAGAAGGATGGGCAGGAATGCTTGCTTGACATGGTCAGTATGCTTTCACCAAACAGAACATCATACAAACTCCCCCAACTGGGAATCATAGTCTGTACCATGCTAATCCTGAATCCTATATTTATCACACACACACACACACACACACAAAAAGTCAGTCACCTCAATGGTTTATGTGCTGCAGTTCGGGGGCAGAAACAAAGATCCTTAGCTCTGTCATTCAGAAGTCCCATATGAGGTGATTCATGAAGGGATTTTCAGAAAGCTGTTTCCAATACCTAATGGGCAGAAACTGAGACTCCAGCCTTATTCTTGTTGCATCAGGTAGTCCTCTACCAAGAACCTACTATAATGTGACCAAGAACCCACCACAGCATGACCCAGCAAGTGGCAGTAGAGGCATCGGCAACCCCCAAATCCTCTTTCCCACTCCTACATAGACACAAGTGGAGCTACCAAAGCCTCTAGAGCCCTCGAATCTTTCCTTGCCTGTGAGCGGCTGTAGTTTGTCCTCCTCAAACCGTGCTAATGGTACACTTGCCACTACCATCCTCGGGAATAAGATCCCGAGATCTTGAGGCAGCAGCTGACCAAGTTTCTTCTTTAGCTTTACGATGCATGATGACTGATAATCTCCTGGTGAGAGACATCTGGTTTCAACCAAAACACACAGTATGGAAGAAAACAGTTAGAAAAAGAAAAAGAAAAAAAAAAAAAAGGACAAACTGAACTATTTTTCAAAACGGTGAGATTTGAATAGTGTTGCAAAGGATAAGGGTTATACTAAGCCAATGAGCCACACAAAAGGAATGCAGCAACTAAAACGGAGGGAGGGTAAGAATGCTAGTCATTCCCAAGCAAGTTTTGGTCACAGAATGAATGGCACAAGATGTGACTACGCTGACAGGTGTGACAAGCTGTTTAAGATGGGCAAGGTTTGAAAGGCGCCTATCACTTTGTTAACCACAAAATCTGTTCAAACACAGCAATCTTATAGCTGCATTAACCACAATATTTGTTCAAACACAGCAAAGATATTGGTTATAACCACAATAGTTGTTCAAACACTGCGAAGATATTGGTTATGTTTAGCACCAGTTTGAGTTTGTAAAGAATATGATGCCAAATGGCTCTTAAATCAACAAAGGGATCGGCTGGTTTACCTTTGAAATGCACTGTAATCTGCAAAAGCATCTTCACAAATTTTACCTATCTTTATTCTTGTACAATCATGGGAAATGATAATAGCATATGTCAACTTGCTGGTGCACTGCACTCCACCTTGATTCTTCTACAACACAAACTGTGTCACAAAAATGAACAAAACATACAAAGGCAACAATGCTGCCATAGTGGCCCACAATGAAAATGTCCAATACTTTTAACCTCAAATCTTCAATGTAGTAATTTTGGTCACTTTGGATGTCTCATACCACTAAGGAAAAAACTAAGGCAAAACAATTCTGCCAAGAAGCAGTCTATGAGAACTGGATAGTTTGCCGCTTAATTTTACCATTGGAAGGTCTCCCCTTTCCTTTCTGTGTCCATCAGAATTAATGCTTGCACATCACAGACCTGATTAGACCACTGATATTGAACAGATGAATCTAAACCACTGAGCATAATTAATAAGTTTCAGAGTTGCAGAACATGCTTTGCCAACCAATGTCTCACCTTGTATGATCAAGACAAAAATATCAACTACCATGCAAGGAATACCTATTAATAAGAACAGCTGCAGTTACAGGGTTACGACCAGATCCATTCCATTGATACAGGTCCCGAAGAATTACTCAAAAGGGAGTCCATGCACGACATGCCTAGCCAACCAACCATGCTATGTATTAGGACTATTACAGTCTCAAAATCACTTATGCATGTAAAAGAACAAAACAAAACAAACTTGAAAGAAAACTTATTGTTCCACTGAACAATTTGTTTGTCTCTTTCATTCAGCTGAACAGTAAATGTTACAAAAGTAATAGTCCTCCAAAGGGAAGAAAACAGTACAGAAAATCACAAAGTTTGAAGAGTGGCACTGTGATTTTCTATAGTAATTTTTAGTTTGTTTCAATTTCTGCCCGCAGTCACCCCACTTTGAAACTAAAACAAAACAAATCAAAGACACAAACAAACAAACAAAAAGTTAATTCCAAACATATTTATAGTGGCTTAAAACTGGGTCTTTTTTCTACTAAATCCTAGATTACTGAAAAATATTTATCTCTTTTAGAAACTGAACACGTGTATCTGTCAAGTATCTGTGAACAAGGTCTTCATCCAATCTGCTGTGAAGTGCTTACATCTGACATCATGCAAATCCTGTCAAACTATAAAACCAGGTTTCATGGTGAACCATATGCACAACAGAGCGTCTTAACTTTTTTAAAGATGCGTGTGTGTAAAAGGAGAAGCAGTGTATAATAAACAGCACACAACTGCTTCTTCTTTTCAGCCACCAGTGGCAGACGGTAGAAACTCTTTAAGATCTGCACAGATCTTAAAAAGTTCATTATCCATTTATATGTTCCAGTCTTCTTGCCAGAGGTCTTTGTGGAAACTGTGACCTTTGGGATTAAGATCTGTGTGGGGGTCACATGATTTGAACAATTGTTTATTTCTGGCGTTCTTGGCTAGATGATTAGCCACCTTATTGTCTCAAATGCCCATGAATTGGGGACCCATGCCAGAACAATGTTAGTGCTATCAGATTTCAGAAAGGAGGCAAGGTGATACTATAACCAGCAATGGCCTTCAGAGAATGGGGAAAGTCCGAATATCCTGAGTGACAAGACCACCTTGAGAGCCAAGACCAAGGTTGCGAGTTTAGCAGTGAAGATGGTGTCACATGGAATGTGCTTTGAATACTCTGCAACAAAGGCAGCTGAACAACAAGCAGCAGAAACAACTCCTTTAACACTTGGAAGCATAAGAAAATACTGTTTGAACGACTGGAAATTTTGAAGAAAAATCCTTGCCATAATGTCTTCAGTGCCAGATAGCTGGCAACTCCCTTGTGTAAGAAGTTTATACAGGACAGGTTTCCCTTGTTAAAAAGGTTCCTGGTGGATGGTCTAGAAATTCTGAAAGATCACAAACTCCATGATCAATTTCAGTGTTTTGCAAATGGGGAAAAAATGTATCAGGAAATGGGGAAAAATGTATCAGGGTATAACAGAACTGCAATATTCTTTGAATTTCTTTTGGAACTGTGGATGAAAAACAGTCATAAAGAGGGTTCTTACAATCTTGGGTTCAAGGAACAGGTTCAAGTGAAAACTTGAAGCCAGTTTAAATCTACAGTTGGACAGAGATGGCTTCTCCTCCTATGCTTACAAGCTGTACATGTGGAAGGACTGGAACGCTCACAGAACCATGTTGAAGTCCTTGAAGGTGTGTGGCATCCACAATGTTCAGACAGTGTCTTGCTGAACAATAAATGGTACAACTGTGGTTCAGTTTTGAAGTGGATTAAAGTCTAGTAAAGATGTAAGAGTTTTCTTATATTCCCTAATCTCTGGGCACCACCACAAGAATGACGTTTACTGCTTTTCAAGGGGATGTTTTTAAATACTGGATATGATGTTTAAGCTAGAGGGCTTTTTCTTTTTTTTTTCCTTTTCTTTTTTTTAACTATTCCCAGAAAACTGACTCACAGCCAAAAAAGATGCCTTTTCCAATACAAATTTCTGGGTCAACAAAATGTTGAAAAATTCTGCAACTGAACACACTGGGTTTTACTAGATGAAAAAGCAGAAGCATTTATTTGGCCAAATGTCAGTTCTCAAAGACTGCAGACAGTGGACTCAGAAAAGCATTGGTGGAAGTAGTTTCTTGGGCTGAATGCCCACTGTCGAATGGTACTTGCAAAAAACGCTCTATTCTGAGGCCAAAAGACACCCCATTTCAACTTTCACATGAGTCAGAAGTTATCCACATCTTCCATCATTTGACAAACGGAGTTGGTCAGAGCAACTGGGCAATGATTCATATGATTTGTCAAATCTTTTTCTGGTTTTGGAACTGGAATAATCACGGCTCTCAGAAAAATAGAGGAAGCAGTATTGTACTCTGGTGCACTGTACTCCAAATATGATAGCAGACCTTTGAAAATACTTTAGAGACAGCTTTCAGGAGCAAGTTTTAAAAAGTGATAGCAAACTTCATCAAGACCAGGAACAGAATTATTACCGATCTTATTTTTGACAGATAAGGGACTTTACTATTGATTGAGGAAAAGCTTTTTTTCTAATTAACTTCAAAACAAACAAAACATTTATTAAATGAAAATTAACACTTAGTTTTGACAGATAAGGGACTTTACTATTGATTGAGGAAAAGCTCTTTTTGAAATTAACTTTAAAAACATACAAAACATTTATTAATTGAAGATTTAATTTCCGTAGTACAGGCCAACAGATCAGCATTCCTTGTGATCAAAGCATACAATGAGGTGGTGGGTAGGTGGACTTGTTTTTCACTTTAATTCCCTTCATTAAGTTCCAGACCTTTTTCTTTGGAGTATTAGTGCTTGAGCTTAAGAGCAGAAATTCCTGCATGTCCAGTACTTGCTCATTTTGTAAATATGTCTGGATTTTGTTCGGAGATGATGATGGGTTTGAGCACACTGCCTGTTGGTGGTCTGCAAGGGTTTCGAAGTTTAGCCTACTTGCCTCAGTTTTTTTTTTTTTTCCAGTCTGAATTAATCCAAGGTATGGGGCATTTGAGACTGAAGTTGCTGGAATAGTGGCTTTGGCACAGTCAATGAGAATGTTTGTCGGCTTTCTGCTGGCACAGAACTTTTCAGAACTTCGCCTTCCACACACTCCTTGTGAATGTTAACAACAACAAAAAAAGATCCCAGTTAGGTGTTCTGGTAAAGTGATGGTTCTCGCAGTCATGATTCTTTTTCTAGTTAAGTCACAGAACGCTGACATGATTATACTATGAATATCAACAATAAAACAAAAGGCAAAGCAAAAATGAAAGCAACATCAAAGAGCAACGCTGGAAAGCTTAATAAATTATCAAAGCATAATACAAGATCTGTTCTTCAGCTTATCACAGACAAAGCCAGTATGTACAGAAAGAAACAAAAATGAAAAAAAGAAAAAAGGTAGATGGTGCAATTATCCACCTCCGTTCTACAGACTGCAGACTCCTAATCCTATTTACATTTTCACAGCTGATAATAAACTGTAGTAAGCATATTACAGTGATCTGACATGATCTCTCCATCCTACCCCCTCTCCCTACACTGTACTACCTTGTGACTTTCACAACAACCACAAGTTATCACCTTACAACCTGATTACATACTTGGTGCTTTGACTTTGAAAAAAAAAAAAAAAAATCAACAAGACACGCTCTCAAGAAGTCATATACTTAAAGCACACAGAAACACTAACACAATATTTGAAGAAAAGCATGTATATACAACAGATATCCATCTACTGATGGTATGAAGTTAACATAAACATTAATAATGATATAGCTCATGTTAGTTAAAGCCTCTTACAGGTAAAAACTTAGGCAACAGAAACTATTACATTCAAAGAAAAACTTTCATGTAGAAGACACAGGAAACAACAGAGTATTCAGGGGAAAGATCATAACATATTTCACACTTGGTTAACAATAGAAAGAATAAGACACAAAACCAACAACACATATCTACATGAAATGATGACATTGGTTCATGTGGATTGTTTTGCCCTTTCCAACGATTTACCTTAATTTTCATGGCAGTGTTGACACAAGAAACTCACAATAACAAGAACTGGGGTGTGTGATATAAAACAATCATTAATAATTCCCCTTTTCAAGCACAGTATTGGCAAACTGACTACTACACTTTGTATAATTTAAGCTGAATTAATCATAGGTGATATAAATACGAACAGACAGACTGGCGGAAGGAAAAAGACAGACAGATAGACACAGGACATACAAAATTTTGGTCTAAAAAATTCATTATCTGCCATTTAATTACAAGTGCTCATTAAATGGACACAAGAGTCATTCCATTCCAATTTACTGTGGTATATTTAAATATTCTTTTTCTTTCTTTCTGACTTTTTCCTTTTTAATGAAATCCGATGAATTAATACAGGCTAAATATGATAGCTGTTATGACCAATTTTGCACTTCTATGGCTCTAATGATCTCTTCAAGAGAGCAATCTCTAAGATCTAAAGTAGCTTGCATCAACTAAAGCAGCAATTATGAAATGGATCATTTCAGACTTAAGCATAAAGCTTTGATCAACAACAACAACAACAACACCACACACACACACACACACACACAAAGACATGTATGTTCAAGCACATACATACACTAAACCCCATTTTAAAAAATCTTCCCCGTTTGCACTCGCCATCCTCAGTCAGTGACTCATATAGCCCATGCCTCAGTGCTTCATATCACAAGCGTTTTTCTTCTTAACCACTTCTCAACCTACATCAAGGAGACGCTGCTGAAGTCCCTGCTTTACTGGCAGTCTGTCAGAATGGATGACAATGCGCGTCCCAAAACAACTCTTCCCTGGCACACTGACACCAGGCTAGAAGAGAGCATGGTCAGCCTTCAAAGCCTAACATGGACAATCAGAAAGAAAATCTTCAGAAAACCTCGAAAGCATTACAGGACCATCTGAAAGAACATTAGAAGACGTAAAGTCTCACAAGGAAAATCTGAAAGAAACCTTGCAAAAAATCTCAAGAGAGTTGCAAGAACAATCTGAGAGAAAATCAGAAGTAAGACAAAGATGCATTACAAGAACACTATCAAAGAAAATCTGAAGGCATCCTAAAAGGCTAAATGATAATCTGACAGAAAATCTGAACAGATCCTCTGAAAGCATTATAAAGGCAAATGAAAAAGAAAATCCAGGAGAACCTAGAGAAATTTACATGGACAAAATCTGAGGAAAATCTAGAGCAGTCTGAAATCAAACCATCAGAACTACAGTCACTATGACCCCTGCTGACCATGTGCCCTGTCACCCATTAGACATCACTCACACTGGAAGAGGGAAAGACAGTGAAGGCAAACAGCACCACTGAACATTTTGTCACTGTGGGATCAAGTGATCCCTCTGTCTTTTAACTCTGCCAGTCCAGAGTGGACCTGACAAAAACATTTAGTAGTCTATGGGGAGGAGCACAAACCTCATCTCTCTCCAACACAGACAGGCAACCAGCAAATGCACACTCATGGGCTGTCCACTATCCACAGGGCCAGAGCAGACTGTTCATGAAATCAGAAAAAGAAAGAACCATGAGCAGTTAATGTTTCAACAGAATCTGAACTGTCCAGAAAATAAATACATCGACATTTATACAAGACTATACATAGTTTGCATGGAATACTGTTTGGTATTTATGGGGATTTTCATGACTTTTTTAAAATGACACTTTTTAAACAACCACTGAATGTAGACTGTAAAGAAGTAAACCAATTCCTGAAACATGAGAAGAAAAAAGCCGTCACTATGGCAAGATTTCAGCAAGATTTTATGCTAGTGTCATTCATTGCCAACAATGGCACAGACTTGCTTAGACCTCAAATATTTCTTGAAACATATTTTATGACAATCAAAATGGTAATAAAAGTCTGGCGGAGAGATACGAACTCCTCGTCTCAACTATTTTCGGAAACAATTTGGAAAATGTTCAGAAACATTTCGAATTTTTTAGGAACACTCAGGCCCTCATTAGCATCAGCATACATGCAACATGTGCCTACACTGCATACCTACATCTACCTTTAACAAAGCCAAATGCATGAAGACTTTTCTATGTAAATGGCCGAAACCTCTGCACTTGCTGGCACCCGCTGCTTTCTGCCCCTGCCACTGCTTCTTAACAGCTGCTGCTACATCCACAACCCTAGATTACTTCCTTGATTTAGAACCTCCTCTGTTGCAATCCATGGTACAGCAATACAGTGAAGCAGATGGTAAGAGATAACTTGAAAGAGAATAGTCACATCCTTTGCTGTTTGGGTGAACAAATTAGCTGGCTTGTCTGCTCAATGCAGGTTCAGTGTAAAGTCCGAATATGACTGGCTCTAGCTTACCTTCATCACCCAATACGAGTAGCGTGACTCACTATCCCAAATTGTTTTCAATATACCATGTGCATTGCAACACAAGTAAGTGGCTTACAACAGGAAGGCAGACACCTGACCCTATCTAGCCCAAACATTTGTCAAAACAATTCCAAAATCTGTGTAACACAGGAACAAATTGCAACCAACAGAAACAAAATATGGCAAAACTGGGCCAGTCAGCATCTCTGCTGGTACCTCCGATGAACGAGTGAAAAATGGATATAAAAACTGGCTAAATCTCAACAACTGGCCAGAGCTATGACCCAACCTTGTTCACGAGTGCCTCAATCACTCATGTAACGTGACTTGACACGAGGTGAAGATCTCTGTGAATGACCGGAACAAAACACACTTTATTTTCTTTGAGTAGAGCCATAAAAATATAGACCCACTTCCTGGGGGCCTACAGCATATATTTGTCCTTTTAATGCCTCATGTAAAGGAGATTCTTAGCCCAGATTATATCACTGACTCCCTTTTCTTCTGACAAACTCTACATGGGTGAAACTGGAAAAAAAAAAGAAAAACTGAAAGGTCGGGGGGTCCAGGGGCTGCCTGGAATAATGGAGAACATGTATATGACGCCAAACAGGCTGTAGTGTTGTTTGTCTGAGCACAGCAATATTCTCTTGTAGAGCAAATGCAATTGTGTGTGTGTGTGTGTGTGTGTGTGTGTGTGTGTGTGTGACTAGGGGGGAGGGGGGGGGGGGTATGGAGGGCTGCTGAAAAAGATTTTACTGAAATTCTTACCTTCATGCTTTTAATATGGTCCGGACTTCTGGAATGCTTTGCTAGCCGAGATTTTCCATCGGATCCATACTTGAGGTCCGAGTTGTACACGCGGCAAAACGCTACACCAGGTTTGTTCGTTTTCAAACGCCAAACACGATGTTGTCGTTTTTCATCATCTATTTCATTCGGCCAAGCCCATCGCCACTTATTAGTGATACCAGCGTCGATCTCCTCAACTGAATCACCTTCTTCAAGATAGGACATTCTCACGGTTTCCAACGAACTCCAAACTCGAAATCTAGATTTCGGCAAATGGTGCTTTAACTTTGTTCCCTAAAATAAAGAGTACTTCCGATTCGGCACTTCCGGTTTATGGTAAGACGCACTCGATACATTATTTGCGCAATTCTAGAGACTGTTTTGAAAAACTTTTTTTTTTGTTTGTTGGATTTACGAAAAACGGAAAATTCCATCTTGAATAATTTCATAAAACGGATTCCGTCCTCAGACTGAAGAAGTTTTACCCATGACTCTACCATCAAAGAACTTTGATGGCTGAAAGCACTGCAAATGGGAATGGCAGGTCAGAAAGCAGTATTACACAATCTACAGGGCATTTGTCCAGGCAAAATCTGGATACACTTTCCTTCTATAAACATCTGCCAGGACAGTGGAAAGCAACCTATATGGAGGAAAGACATGAAGAAAACATCAAAGCCTGCTGTGATGAACAGACGTCCCGATGCAAAATCAATTAAACCAGAATTGGAAGTAGTTTGAAGTTCAGCCTTAAAAAAATTCATAATTAAAAAAAGAAAAAGTCCCTCCAGACAGCCGTTGCGACATTGAAGTGCTAGAGGTTTACCATGTCTGACGCACTGCAAAGCAGAAGGCAGTGCTCATCTCTCCTTCAGCTACCCTAAGCTTTCCTGACCTGAATCAGGTAACCATTCCCTGCTGGGTGGACAGAGAGGTTATTAAGCAGTAAAAACCCCAACCACATGTGAGATTCAAATTCAAAGCTGTCAGCCCTGCAAATGCTCTCAAATCTTTGACCACAGGCTTCTCCTAAGGTTAAAGTCGGTACAGGCGGCGAACTTTCAGAGCTTCACCATGTTTGGGTCACAACATTAAGGAAGGCTATGCCAATCCCTCTCCACTGCCTTAATTTCTGGTTCAGGGACTCATTTACTGTTGAGTGAACACACACGGTTTTCAAATGGTAAAAATCCAAATCCACAAGTTGTTCGAACTCAGAATCATCAGTTCCACAAACGCTCTGACCCACTGACTACATGCCCCTCTTTCATTGTTAGACTATGACAAAGGCAACTGGGAGGCAGACCATGGGCAAAAGCTACTGGAAGGAATGCAAAGAAGAAATGGCAGGCAACAGATGATGAAACAACTACACCAGGCCAAGCAGACACAAGATGTAGTGGAACTGCGCCATTGACTGGCCGACTGGTGCTTCCAGTTATCCCTCCTATGATCTGAGGCAGCCTGGTTACAGCCACACACACACAGCACTGAGATATGTGTCACCGATCAACAACTGCACCAGGCTCTGAGATAAACACTGTCAATCAAAAAGACATCTCACACACCTCACTCATACTGTGCTTTCTGTTTAACCTTTGAAAAAAAAAAAAAAAGGCCGTTAGCTATTCTTAACATCACAATGTAATCCTACAAACGATCTGTAGAAATGTAGTGTACACTAATCGAAGTGTGACTGGACAGCTGCTCTTCCCACACTGACTGTGCTCTGTGATGTCATGCCATTTCAAAATCTGTTTTCACTGGGTCAGAGGCAACAGCCAATCCAGACAGTCTCTTCCATACACTGCAACATGGTACAACATGGTAACTTGGTCCCTTTTGAGTTGCAGGAACAGTTAAGCCAC
This sequence comes from Conus canariensis, assembly GCA_033310375.1. Lineage (NCBI taxonomy): Eukaryota > Metazoa > Mollusca > Gastropoda > Neogastropoda > Conidae > Conus > Conus canariensis. Next base: position 14,283,813 of record CM065716.1, on the reverse strand, counting down.
ACATAAAACTACCATGCTTAACACCGAGTTTCTATTAACTCAACCAGGCTGCTATTTACTGTTTCAAATCTCTCCTTGAAAGAAAGGAATGCTTCTCTAACTACCCTGCAATTAAGTGCGATTCAAACTATAAAAAAAAAAAACTGATATGTTCACCACAGGCTAAAAATCAGCGATAACAGGCACTGCACGTGCCTTTTTTTGGATACCTAGCAGCAAGCCATCTCTTGCAAATCAATCAGTGTGCAGTGATATAAAGCTGTAAAGTGTAAAACGGAAGCCACTAACAGTCACTGTGAACTTCTACGTACACACAAACAGGTGCTGTGTGCTTTGCATGAATCATATAGTCAAAAGTCCTGGGGAGTTCTCCCGGACAGTCTCACAGACTTGTTCACAGTACTTTTTATATTTCCCCATGTACCTGCTCACACCTGCACATTATACTGTTACTTTCCCCACATACTTTCCCAGTCTTGTTACTGTACTGAGCTATACCACAAAGTATTTTGCACTACTAGCACATTCCACAACTTCCCTCAGGTATTTTCCTAGGCTACACTGTCATCTTTTCCAAGACTTAAATATTGTATTCTATTCCTTCAGATATTCTTCAAGAGTTGCATTTTGTAGAAATGTTTGCTTTCCCAGGTATAATCCCAGTTTTTCACACTGTACTGTTTATTTCTCCAGGTATTTTCCAAGACTTGAACACTGTACTGTTGTAATACCCCAGGTACATTCCTTGTCCTACAACTGTTATACGATTGTCATTCGCAGGTATATTCCTTGTCTTACACTTGTACTGTTATCATTGCGCAAGTATATTCCTTGTCTTACATCAATTGTACTGTTGTCATTCCCCAGGTATATTCCTTGTACACCTACTGCACGGTTTAATTCCCCAGGTATATTCCTTGCCATACACCAGTTGTACTGTTGTCATTCCCCTAGTATATTTCTTGTCTTACACCAGCAGTAGTGTTGTAATTCCCCAGGTACATTCCTTGTTTTATACACTGTACTGCTTAACTACCCACATATACACCTGGTCCTGCACATTGTACACCGATTCCCCAGGTATATTTTCTGTCTTCCAAGCTTTACTGTTATCATTCCCCATCAATTCACCAAGCATATTGTTTCCTCTTGCAAGTTGTACTCTTGTCCTTCTCCAGGTATATTCCTAGTGTTACATGTTGTACTTTAACTTCCTACATATATATTTTGTTGTACAACTTGTACAACTTTTCCGTAAGAATTACACATTGTAGCACAGTTGTAGTATTTTGCTTCGCATCTTTCCAAACTTGCAAGCTGTGCTGTGACATCTTCCCACACTAGTACTTCATACTCTTGTATTTTCCTCCATTATTTTCCCATACTTGTATGCTGCATTGTCTTCTCCAAGACATTTTCCAAAATTTGCATGCTGTGACAACGCGTTTTACTAGGTATTTTCCCAGACCTGCATACTATAATTGTATTCTGCTGGACATTTTTTCAACTTGCATGCTGCACTATTGTCTTCTACCTGGCATTTTAACGACTTGCATTTTGTGTCGTTATATTCTCCACACACTTTCCCAAGTTTAGATACTGCACTGTTGTATTCTCCAGGACAAATTCCCAAGACTTGCATGCTCATGCTGCAATGGTGTATTTTCCAGGACATTTTCCCAGGCTCGCATGCTGCATATTTGTACATTCCCAGGTGTACATGCTGTACTGTCGTTGTTCCCCAATTACTTTCCCAAACATGCATGTTGTACCAGTTCACTGGTACCTGAACTTACACACACTTAATAAATGCTTGACAGTTTGAGCAGAAGTGAAGTAGCATAACAGACATTTCAATGAACCATCAACATCAAAGGAACAACAACTCATCAACAAATAATGACTCACACCAATAACCATACAATGCTTTACAAAAGGGCTTTGTGGGATGCAGAGAGGGATGGTGGGGAAAGTGAGGGGTGGGAGGTGGGGGGGAGTTGGATGGGGTGAACGGAGGAAGAAAAGACCAAAGGTAAAGAATGGAGCCAAGGCCAAAGTCAGTTGTTGAGAAAGCTTTCTGACACAACCACTGTAGTTGTGTTTATCACAGCACAGCTCACATGACCAAGTGTTGCAGAAGGTGGTGGCAGGATGATGGTGGTGATGGGATGACGGTGGGCAGTGGACGCTCCTCTCTTCCACACAATCCACCGCGCTCTTCTCTCTCCAGTGTCCTCCTTTGTGTTTAACCACCATGCTGACAACACTGGGGAGACGATGATGACTGATGACAGGGATGAGGATGTATCCAATGAATGTAGCAAGAAAGACTGGCGGCTGAAGTTATTCAATGCCAAAGGTGGATGTTTCCTCCACAGCCATGGACAACTTTTCGTGCAGCATGTCAGATGATGTGTAGGGAGGTAGATCCAATCGGTTAAAACATGTGTGAGCCCTGAAACAAAGTTCACCATGAGCTCACATATGCAAATGGAGCTGACAGACAGACAGACAGACATACAGACAGACAAAGAGCAGTTTGGGGGGAAGGGGGGAGGAGAGTGGTTTCATCACGAGAGGAAGATGAGAACAGACACACAGACAGACGGACAGTGTGACAGACAGACGGAGGATGAATGTGCATGTCGCCACAAATTCAACTGACATCTTCTCCTTTCAAACTTTCTACTGTCTTTTCTTTCATATTCTGGGCAGGGAGGTCAAGGGGGATAAATCATGTTGCCATTTTCCATCAAAGTTTGTTGATCACATCTTAAAACTCCTCCTGTCCGCACAGCAGAAAGCTGCATGAGAGCTGAGTGCACCACACAGAACAGGACAAGCCAGGCAAAGCTGGACAGGCGGTCTCTCAGGTGAAAGAGCACTCACCTGGTTGAGGTGGAGAGCATGAACTCCATCCAGGGCTAGTACATCATTATCACTACAAAATTTTGTTGAAGTCCCGGATCAAAATCCTACCATCATTCAAAATATCACAAGAAGCTGAAACAAAATGTCTGTTTAGTATATGTATCCCCTAATTCCAATTCTTCAAAAGACAATAAAAAGATATTGACAGAACACAAGTCACACTTAATTTTCTTAGCCGATTTCTTTTTTCAACTTTTTTTTTTTTAAGGTTTGACTTTTGAAACAAAAGTAAAATGAAGTCTTTTCCAATGCTTTGAGAGTGTTTTTTTCAGCTTTCTGTTTCCCTTGTTCAGCATATACACAAAAAATTCCTTGACTTTAGACCAAATTCTACCCACAGCTTCCTTCTTCAGCTTTCAGTGACAGGAAGAAAAATGCTTCCACTGTCTCCATGACTTCTAAAGTTTTTAATGATCCTTACAGATCCTGCCAATCTTCAACAGACTGTGGCCATGTATGTTACAGATCCAGACAGTGTCAATTTCAACCTATTCTAGCTAAGGTGTCATAAGCATGGATAAATTGCACCCTAACATCCAAAAATGAGTCAACGCAGTCTGAAAACTACATTAAGACAGATAATCTACATATGGGCAAAGACTGAAAGAGAAAAGTACAGCAGTCGTACCTGGGCAGACTGGTGATTTTGCCCCACTTTTCGATGCAGAATTTGCGTGGGCCATTGCTTCCCCTCAGAGCAGAGAAGCCTTCATATGGTATACTAGACGTCCCAGTGACAAACTGCAATAGCAAGGTGAACACTTTTTCTATGGTGTTGGGTTTTTTCTCTCTCTCTCTTTTTTTTTTTTTTTTACTGAAAACTCTCATCACATTTTACTAATATATGAATACATGTATACTTTAACTCCTTTCAAATCCCTGTGTGTGTGTGTGTGTGTGTGTGTGTGTGTGTGTGTGTGTGGTGTGTGTGTGTGTGTGTGTGTGTGTTTTCACAAGTGTGTGTGTGTGTGTGTGCAAGTGCGTGTGTGTGCGCAAGTGTGTGTGTGTGTGTGTGTGTGTGTGTGTGTGTGTGTGTGTGTGTGTGTGTGTGTGTGTGTGTGTGTGAACTATCTAATCATCTAAAATTCAGACTCTTTTTCACATTCTAATAATACAAACACTGGCTCAAAGGAAAGAAAAAACATCTGTAGGAAAATATATTCAAAAGTAGAATTCAACATATCTTACCTGCAGCAGACGGAGTTGTCGCTCATTGTCGAACTTCTCAATGGCTTCCCAGAACCATATAATGACTGGATGCTGATCATGATATCCTGAAAAACAATAACTGATTAGTCTCTTAAAACCATGATACGGAGTTTTTAACCATAATTTCCATTATGATTTATATATATGCCATGTCAAAACGAGTGCACCTACAGCCATTTTGTTGGATGTGTTTGACAAAAAATGTCCCAGTTTATAAGTGATGTCAGGACCATCACCACACTTCTTTTCTACTGCATACTTCTTTTTCCATCCCTCATTTTATGCCTCAAAAAGACACCCCTTAAGACCATGGCAATATATTGGGGAAGAATGGATAGAAATTAGATTCTGATATAGTAAATATGTCTAACCAAACATGGAGGATGGCAAAAACTTCTCATTTTGGAGTCATACTAAGTGCAGAGTCTAAAGAACAGGAGCATGGCGTTTGGCTTAATGGTCCAAAGGGACCGTGTTTCCAATAGAAATGTTGCCTTAGCCATGATCAAGCATAATGAAGGACATATTCCTGGTACCACTGGCCCTAGTCATCTGGAAATCCGTAACATTTGATAAAATAATTTTCAGAGCACCAGAAAGTTGCCTCCAGGAAACGTTAAAGGGTTGTCCAGAGATGGCAGCAGTCACAATCTCTGCATCTTAAAGGTTTTGAACAAAGTCCTAGAGAGCTTGTTTTCAAGCCCTAAAGATGGTCTGAGAGATCCATTTGGAAACGGTACTGGCCGCAATGTTTTGATCACTGGGTTGATGGAGGTGATGAACTAACTCAGAGAGAAGCCTTGATCCTTAGAAAGATCTTTCCCAGCAATACCACTTGAATCTAGCGGGCAAAGCCTCCTGTGAACGTCATCTTCACTGCATAGGATCTGCTGAAGAGACTGAATGCTGAGTGAGGCCAAAGGGAAATCAGGACCTGTTTTCCTTTCCTTCAGGAATTCCTGGAGAAAATAGGACTCAAAAGCATCACGATGAAATGAGAAGGTTACTGATGCCATGGATTTTGCTGAGGCTTCCAATGGAGGGAAGGGAGAGAATAAAGTGGTCTTGAAGATAAGCCTGTCAAAGAAGATGGAAGAGAAAGGGGTTCCTATGGAGGCTGCATATGATCTTAAACCACAAGGAGGCCCCACAGACAGAGACTCTGCACAGGTTTCAGTCATCACAGATATACATGGATGGAGACTTCCCCCCAGGTGAAATGCTCATGGACGGAAGGGTCCAGGCAGAAAGGTGTCAAAACTCAGAAAAGTGAGCAAAGACGTTGGTGAGTTGGATGCAAGGTAACTGTCTACATCAGAATGGATTCAAACCTGTGTGGGCAAATACACGGTTTCAAAACTGTTTGCAAAGCTGACCCATGTCGTCAGCTGGATTCAGGGACAGCTTGATCATCTTTGGCATTCGAATCTTCTTGACCAATCAAATGTGGGGGACAGTGAGAAGCAGATGGGTCAATCAGCGGTCTCTCCTGACCAACACCCTTCAGCTTTTTGCCCTTTGATTGGGCGTGCAACAGCTGTCTTTCAATTATCATTGTACTTCCTGACTTTGGTCAATTTCAGGTGGACATGGGGAGCACAAGAGTGGGAACTGATCTAAGAGAATCTGATAAAGCCCACTTTCACAACCCCCTGTAACGTCTTTGGGTGAACAAGACACTGTGACTTAAAAGACAACATCTGTGAGTGGCTGGGGGAAGACAAAAGACTGACAATCTGCATAAACTGAACGCTCAAGATATCCAAACCCACACAGATTGTAAAAATGGTATTAGCCACATAACAGAAGCAAATAGTTGAAAGCTGATGGATTGACAAAGCGTAATAGTTAAGATGAAACTGCCATGTGCTTTCTTGTCAGTGTTTGGCTATACAATGAGGGACAGAAATGGAAATGAGAAGTAGACCAGAAACGTGGTAACAAACTTAAGATTAAGATTAAGATTAAAATTATAGTCCCGTCAACAGCAGAGGTTATCTCAGGACTGTCACCACGTTTCAAACTACCACGTATATATTGTTAAAAAAGGATTAAAAGCAAAACCTTACCCGGAAACGAACTTGGAGCCACTTGTTAGATGCAAATGCCACAAAACAAAGCAAGTATCAATCAGCTGCAGCTGCACTTTGGTTGACATTATGCAGTATCTGATACCAAATATTTTCCCTAATCTATGTTTATCTGATGAGTTTGAAACAAATCTGAAAATGATCAATGACCAACAGACACCTTTGCTTTTCCCACCAGCTGTAACAACACTGAATGTGACAATACCATAAGTGGTGCTGATACTAAGATGAAGAAAGCAAAACGCAATGCAGCACGTTTAATGACAGTGCAGCAATGGAGTCAGCATTATCCCCTCCTTCCCTTCCTCAATGCAAGCATGTCAACGTTGTAATTATGACCAAAACAGAAAATATATGTGTGTGTTGCATTGGCTTCTCTCTTTCCTTTTGTAACATTCAAGTTTTTACTCCTTCAGCAAGTACTTCTACTTGTACCACTTAACATATCACTCCTTTTCATTTCAACTCAGCCACGTACCTAGTGAGTGAGTGAGTGAGTGAGTGAGTGTGTGTGTGTGTGTGTGTGTGTGTGTGTGTGTGTGTGTGTGTGTGTGTGTGTGTGTGTGATTCTTTCTTTCTTTGTTCTTCAGGCGTTGCCTGGTGTGGAAGGCCGACTGACCAGATCTGTAGTCAGTGTTGGATCTCCAGTCTGCAATGTCAATTTCCACAGTGCCTGCTATCACCAGCTCCAGTTCCCTTGCATCAAATATGGATACTAGACGGCTATCCAACACCTGCAACACAGTATCAGAGATATTTCGGGGGGAGGGGTTAATGAAACTGAACTGCCATTATGGACCGGAGAGAGAGAAAGAGAGCGTGTGTGCGTGTCAGAGAGAGAGAGAGAGAGAGAGAGAGAAAGGCAAGCACCACTAGAAACCTTGGTCCTATTATGCTCCAGTGTGTACCTTATCACATTTCTGATTTCCGGTAACAATTTCATACATAAAAGTGCCTTACCACGTTTGCACTGTGGACATCATATTCAAGGTGACAGACAGTGGAAGGGGTGGGGTGGGGAAGAGGCCCAAAACAAAACAAAACACACACACACACACACACACACACACACACACACACACACACATGCACACACCAGGGTTCCTACAGACTCCCAAGAACAAAATTCAAGGAGTTTTCAGGGAGTTTTTTTTTTTTTATTTCAAGGTTACAATACTTGCGTAAAAATTGAAAAAAGAAATGGCAGTTTGATTTTTCTGCGTTCTGGTTGATGAAAAAAATTATTTAAGAACAATTTTTTTTTTTTTTTTTTTTTTACAAAGGAAACAACAAAATTTGCTTTTCAAACAATTTTTTTTCATCAACCTGAACGCAGAAAAATCAAACTGCCATTTCTTTTTTCAATTTTTATCAGAGCGAGTGTGCCAGTACACCACACATTAGATAGAACATTAACAAACCCAGACTTTTTGTATCGAACGCCAAACCACTAAAATCAGCAAAAATATGTCCATTTGTAAGAGTACATACAGACTGTGCATGATGTGTAAGAGACTGGTTGGAGGAATAAAAAGAAAAAAAAAACGAGTAAAAAAGGGGAAAAAAAAAAAATTACATCGTTGCAATCTGCTATTTAACCAAGGGAAATAATTTTAACTTCAAAATTAATGAAGTTTCAAATTATTTCCCTTTGTTAAATAGCAGACAGCAATCCAGGATCGCGACGATGTTTGTAAAAATTTGTTTTTAACTTTTAGCCTACGGAACGCACGCCTCCGTGTGTTGCACACAGCTCCGCTACCTACGGAACGCACGGTCCCGTGTGCTGACTGATAGCTCCGTTGCCAACGGAATGCACCCCTCCGTGCGTTCTTATTTCGAAAAATTCTAGCATTCAAACTCTAATGGTCTAAGAGAAATAACTCCTGCCAGAACTTAGTAGAGGGTTCGTGGTAACCTGACATGCCCTAGTTCTTAAGTTCAAGGAAAGGTCACATACGCTATCTGCACCTGAAACAAAGAACCCCTCGCTGGGTTTTTCCGACCACGTTTCTAGAACCGGCCTTTCGTCTGCTAGCCAAAATGGCAACTCGGTGCCAGCAAATCATTTCTTTGGAACAAGTTATTGAAGAATGTAGTTCAAGGCGGTTCTGATAATGAAGGAGAGTCGATCGACAGCGAAGATAATAGGGAAGATGAGGAACATTAATTTGAAGATGTTCCTGAATACAACGAGATATCGACTGATTCAGCAACACCCACACAGGCGCTTGATTCGCAAAATCTCCCTGGCCCAAGTAATGTTCAGCCCATGGACATTTACGATCTTTTTGACAGCGACGACGAAGTTGACGACGATGACGATACATTGTTTGTCAATAAAGTAGCTGAAGCACAGGACACTGACATTGACAGCGACGACAGCGCGACCGATCAAGGCACTTATGACGTGCAAACAGACATCAACAATGTCACAGATAATGACGACGATACCGAGATCGATTCTGATGATTATGGGGCTAATCAGAATGATTTTCCGTGGGTGCGAAACTTGGCAGGCTTTCCATCAGTGCCACGATTTACAGATGAGAAAATTGTGTGTGTGTGTGTGTGTGTGTGTGTGTGTGTGGTGTGATGTGCACTGTGCTTTCTGATGTACCTGTGTGTGTGTGTGTCTCTGTGTGTGTGCGCGCGCGCGTGCGTGCGTGTGTGTGTTTACAATTGAGCGCGTTGTATAGTGCGTGCGCGCATGTATGTACGTGCACGTGTCTGTGAGTATGCATTCATGAATCTGTATGGCCAATGCTTGTATCTGTGAATATCTATCTATATATATATATAGTAATGTATGTTAGTGTTATAATGTTCTGTTTCTTGTAATGTGTATTCAGTCTCGCTCTGCACTCTTCAGGATGCCCGGGACTGCAAATTGATCTCGGAGATGACCCAGCCCCTGTTGATGTGTGGCGTCACATCATTGATGTTGACATCATAAAACACATCAAACGGGAGACAAACCGCTACGCGCAGTCGTGCATTGACGCAAAGCGACAACAAGGTAATTTAGAGCCCCGCAGCATTTTTTCCACGTGGGGAAAAAAAGAAAATTGCTGACGTCTACAATTTTCTGGCCATTTGACTTCACATGGGTTTGGTGAAGAAGCCCCAGATCAGTGACTACTGGTCTGTCAACCCTGGCACTCATACTTCGTATTCTGCCCAGATAATGTCCAGGGAGCGGTTCAAGTCCATCCTGGCTTTTCTCCACTTGAATGACAACCAGTTTTACATTCCTTTTGGCCAGCAAGGCCATGATCCACTGCACAAAATCCGCCCCTTCTTCACTCATCTCCAGAAGAAGTTCCAGGCCTTATATATTCCTCAACAGGAGATATGCGTGGACGAGGCTATGTGCCCATTCAAAGGAAGGTCTCGTTTTCGTGTACATATGAAGGACAAACCAACAAAATGGGGTTTCAAATTCTATGAATTGTGTGAAAGTGAAAGTGGCTATGTCTTCTGGCTGGAGATGTTCTGTGGCCAACCTGGCCTCAGCAACAAGCCATACGACATCGTCATGCGGCTGATGGAGCCCCTCCTCAAGAAAGGCTACCACCCCTATGTGGACAATTACTATTGTGAGCCAACCCTGTGTGCCACACTTGCTGCAAAGAAGACCATGGTGTGTGGTACAGTCAGAAAAAACCGACTTCAGGTGCCCAAGGATCTGGCTGAACGGGCTCTGACCAGAGGGGAGGTGGACTACAGAAGATGAGGCAACGTGGTTGCCATTAAATGGAAGGACAAAAAAGACGTGTTCATGCTGTCCACAATGCACATGCCAGAGCTCCAGCGTACCCGAGGACGGTATGAAGAGAAGGACAAGCCAGCAGCAGTGATCAGTTACATCAAAAACATGGCAGGGGTAGACCAAAGTGGTCAGATGATTGCCTACTTCCCCATGCACAGGAAGTCCCTCAAGTGGTGGAAGAAGCCATCTTTCACCTACTGACCCTGTGCACCATTCAGACCATGGTGCTCCTCAACAAACACCGGGCCTGCAAACAGAGGAAGAGGATGCCACTGGACAAGGTGATCAAATCACTGCTGCTGGACATCCCCTCTTGTGACGTTGCTCCACCTGCTGCTGCTGCTGCTGGTCCCAGAGTGCCCACATTCCGGCTGAAGGGGCGTCATTCCCGTCCATGATCCCCCCAACACCTTCCAATGCTTCTCCAAGGAGGAACTCCAAGGTATGCTACGACAAAATGATGGCTACAGGTGCGACAGCAAAAGATCGCAAAAGCAGGTGCACTGTCACCCACTTTGAATGCGTCCAGTGCATTTACAAGAAACGCCCTGTGGCACTGTGTGCTGTTCCGTGTTTTCAGGACTATCACACCAAGAAAAAATATGTTTGAACGTGTTTTCCCAAGTGGAGAGAGAGAGAGAGAGTGCGCCTGTGCTGGCTTTTTGCTGTGCTACAGAATGAAATGCTATCATGATTTCAGACACTTTCTCTGTGTGGGACAACAGCAAGAAAAAATATGTTTGAATGTGTTTTTCCCCCGTGGAGAGAGAGAGAGAGAGAGAGAGAGAGAGAGAGAGAGAGAGGGAGAGAGAGAGAGTCGTCACAATCTATATGTGGATTACTTTTTTTGTGCGCCTATGCTGGCTTTGTGCTGTGCTACAGAATGAAATGCTATCATGATTTCAGACACTTTCTCTGTGTGGGACAAAACTGAAACATGTTTGAAATTATCATCCTGCGGCCGGCGGAAGTGATAACCATAACTTTAGTTATAGCTATATATGTACAGAGAACGGAAAACAACTGGTGTGTGGTAGTGATCGTCGTGGAGAATATATCTGTGTAGACTGAGTGAATCAACTTTATTTGAGAGACAATTTCTGTGAAATTCTGTAAAAATAGATTATAGCTGACAGCGAAAAGCACCATAACCGTAAGTGTATTAGGTGAGTGCTTTTTTGTATCAATTTGCGTGCATGCCATTACTTAACACTGATCGTCAAACTCTGCACATGTTTTTATTTCTGTGTGTTTTGGTTACTTCCGTTTATCCGTGCGTTGTCTCAACGCAGAATCTCTTAGGGTTTTGAGAGTATATTCATCTAAAAGTCCTAGAGTTTTTTCTTTTCAGACATACCAAACATGATGTTAACACGGACCAAATATAACCCGTAAAATAAATTCGAAAAATGCCAAAATCGCTATGTAGGCAGCGGTTTCAGCGTGAGCGGCTGTGTGCGGAAGGGTGGAAAACTCGCGCTGCACGCATACGCAGGGATAGTGTTAAACAATTTTTCATTTACCGCAACGCAGAAAAATCAAACTGCCATTTCTTTTTGCCACATTAAAGATTTTTGGAGCTGATGGCTTGATTTTCAAAGGTTTTCAAGGAGGTTTGGTCAACAGAACCACATTCTATTGATTTTCAAAGGTTTTCAAGGTTTCCCTGTCAGAATTCAAGGAGTTTCAAGGAGCGTACGAACCGTGCACACACACACACACAAGATCCTGCATCACTGATTACTTCACCTACAATGGAAAGGATGAAAAACTTTTACAAATACGCACACAAACTCAAGTCACATTACCACAAAGATGAGAAAAAGAACAGAAAAAAAGAAAGAAGGTAAGAAACAAACAAACAGAAAAAAAAGAAAGAAAAATAACTCGGCACACTAAAGCATTTTCTACAGATGAGAAAGATGGGGAAAAGAAATTAATATTGCATGGGAGCATGTGTGGTCTGAAAGACCTGAAAACAAGACCAGGGGCACATGTCCAAATATTAAATGTTTCCATCAAAACATGAAATATCTCACAGAACATTTTCTTCAGGCAGTGGTCTGCCTGAGGCTATCTCAGCTTGCCTGAATTCAAGTTCAGGCACATTCACATTCACCCATGACATCATCATGTTAAACTGCGAAATGAGCTGTGTCCCCATGAACACATGAAGAAGACAGAAAAGAGACCCAAAAAGAGTTAAGAAACAATGTCCCTAACAGCTGAAAAAGGTAGAAGCTCTAAAACATGATACCAATACAGCACAAGTGCTTAACAAGTTAGTATATAAATTGAAAACCAGGGGGTGGAGTGGGGAAAACATCGAGCATCCACACAAAAATAAGTGATGATGAGGAGAGGAGAGTGAACATACTCAACACAAGATTTTTCACCACAATCGCTATATTATTAAAAATTCTACACATTTCAACTTTCAATCTAATTCAATCCAACTGCTCAAGAAAAATGTCCCACTGTGTTCTTCTTTCTCCCCTGAGAATGGAAAAAAAACCCCAGTCACCTGGGAGGGGGGTAAGGTGGGGGGAGAGGGCAATTGGAAACGCAGGGAAAAACAGTTGGTCTTCCTGCTGATGTTCATTCTAGCTTTCAGAAAAATCTAGGTCTGAGAGTATGGCTCGTAAGTGACACTTTTGTTAGAGCATAAAACCACCATGGGAACTGCCATAAATTTGTTTTCCCTGCACAACAACAAACTGCCCTGAAATGCTCCTCACACTGTAACCTTTAGCCTGCTGTGTACCTGTTCAAGGTACAAGCACTCTGCTCAGATCATTATGTTGTACCAGTTCAAGGTACAAGCACTCTGCTCAGATCATTATGTTGTACCAATATACAGTGTATGTTCTGAACAAATGCTTTTTTTCTCAACACACAGACAAATGTAGCTGATTCTTAAAGAGTGTTACGCTCCTTTAAATATCTCTTGTGTGTGTGCATTTAAGAAGTTGTAATTTTTGCTATAAGCACATGAAATAGCATATTTGACAGCATGTTTTTTGAGTCAATCAGCATCAGGTATCTTCTTAGCGCCTTTACATGTTCAATCAAGCCAGCAAGTTTGCAAGAGGAACTGCGCAATTAAGAAAGTGGAGATGAAAATTCTGATACAGCTGATGAAATCAAACTGATTGAGTGGATGCAAGCGACCCAAAACTGGCAGACCTGTACAATGTTGACCACCTTTTGCAAGCTAATGTAGATGATGATTGGCTGTGAACTACTTGGATCTGAATAATGTTTTATTACATATACTTTTATGGGCCTAGTTAAGACAGACTAAAAATAACGAGCTAAAGAAAATAGTACACATGAGTTTCAAAGTCATGTTAAAATTTTTGTAAGCGTACAGATGGGAGATTACATCAGCAGGCTAAGGATCAAAGCAGAAAACTAAGACCCCCACATGACTGGCAATACATGTGACCTGTTGTGCAGGAGCAGTTACGCCCAAACACCCACCTCATGGAAGCCTTTGATGAGACTGTCAGTCTGCTCCGTGACCCCTCTCTCCAGACGCCACTTCACCATGCGCTCCAGATACTCCTTCTTGTTGCGCTCCGTCACTGGAATGTTTTTCCCATTAGGTTTCAGCTCTCTCTCTGTTACCTGTCACATATGAGCACTGCACGGTTAAGACCTGGACCATTCCACCCTGCTCTTTGTCACTCTGTCAGGTTTCAGCTCTCTCTCTGTTACCTGCCATACATGAGCACTGCACGGTTAAGACCTGGACCATTCCACCCTGCTCTTCGTCACTCTGTTAGGTTTCAGCTCTCTCTCTGTTAACTGCCACACATGAGCACTGCACGGTTAAGACCTGGACCATTCCACCCTGCTCTTTGTCACTCTGTCAGGTTTCAGCTCTCTCTCTGTTACCTGCCATACATGAGCACTGCACGGTTAAGACCTGGACCATTCCACCCTGCTCTTTGTCACTCTGCTTTATGTTACACTCTCACCCTCCACTAGTCAGGTCGTGAATCTACCCAGCATGAATCTACTACTTTCTGTTTGTCACTCTGCTTTAGGTTACACTCTCACCCTCCACTAGTCAGGTCGTGAATCTACCCAGCATGAATCTACTACTTTCTGTTTGTCACTCTGCTTTAGGTTACACTCTCACCCTCCACTAGTCAGGTCGTGAATCTACCCAGCATGAATCTACTACTTTCTGTTTGTCACTCTGCTTTAGGTTACACTCTCACCCTCCACTAATCGGGTCATGAATCTATCGAGCATGAATCTACTACTTTCTGTTTGGACATATACATTTTTCTCAATTTCTTTTTTTTTTCAAATTTGTTTTCAGATACCTTATCTTCCATGTTCTCTCAATGGCATTACTCCCATACTACTCTCACTAGTTCCCTCCATACAGCACACTCAGGTCCACCTCAATCTCAACACCAACAGCCCATAGAGAACAATCAATATCAGGTTGCAATAAGGAAACTATCACAGAAGACACTGCTCTGTTGCTAAGGTTACTTGATGGTGTTTAGTGGTTCCTGTTCTAATCCGATATACACAGGATACCGCCTATCAACCCTAAAACTAACAACATTAGCAGTTTAATCTCAGAACCAGTGTGAGCAAGCATCCTCTTCCACAGGGCTCTACCACACCATTCAACAAAAATTCTCACATGCTTACCAACTTCAAAGACTTTGACATGAACTCACTGAGGGCAGAAACATGGAAAGGACAACTGAAACAAGGTCACCTCAAAAGTGCAGATGAAGAGCCATCAATTTTACAAATGTGCAGATGAAGAGCCATCAATTTTACAGTCTTCTCATGATGATCGATGACAATGTTGATGAAGATGATGCTACGGACTTTCATGCTGGTCTGAGATTAAATGATAGGGCTTCACGTTTCTTTTCATGTCATATCCTGGAGACAAATATGCCCCAAAGATACCAATATCTGCAGTTTTGTTAAAAAACTGAGCAACCCTTTCAGGGATACATCCATCATGAGAATAAATCTCAAAAATATCCTACAAATATCTGTCCCTCACAGAACTACAACTCAAACCTACCAGCCCACAACCCTGATTACCATGCCATGCCGTGCCATTATGTGTTTCCCCCCTTTCACTTCCTGTCTGACCTGATTTACTTCCATCTGAAAAAAAAAAGAAACAAAACTGTTTCCTTTCATTTTATGTTTTAGTACCCGTGTTGATAAAGTTGGCTGAAAACAACAGAAAAAGAACCAATGGCTGGTGAGCATTACAACCAGTCCTTTCCCTTCATGGACACTTCGGCATCAACTAAAGCTACCTGTCTGAACCGAAGTGTGGATGTGTTTTTTCTGAACTAAAGTGTAGATATGTTTTCTATGCCAAATGTGTATTAAGAAAAGAATGTGCTCTCAATCCACTTCGTGTGTAATATCAATGACTTTTTTTTTTTTTAAGTCCTTCATCAACTTTTTCGTGATCTGAGTTTCTATTTTATTTCTGTTTGTTTATCTCTCTCTTACTATGTCAATCATCTACTTATTCATTCTTCCTTGATACAAAAATTCTCACATTATATGAATGTGTCATGAGAGAGAAACTTGAAAAGTTTCTGAAAGTACAAAATCAACTTCATGAAATATTTACTTCTGCTCCTGATTAAAAAGAAAATTTCAAGAATATTTACTATCAGCTGTTTTCCAAGGCAACTCAAAGTTTCATATTTATCACAATACTCCCAGTTCACAATGAACAAACATAACATTTACCTGTCCAAACACCTCTTCGCTGACAGAAAAGGTGAGGTCCAAGTCCACCTCAGAAATGTCATTTTCTTTGATCCACAATAGACTCTGATGGAAACCAGTATCTATGGTTTCCACATCATCCAGTGACAGGTGTCTGCACACATAATACACATCAGCATCACAAAAGGTACTGTCAGACTGTCAATGTATGCGAGCAAGCGCACATGCTCCTAGATGCTTTTGATATTTTTCCACTCTTCAGTGATGATTATCCTATAGCAAGAGGCAGGTTCTGATCTCGAACCCCAAAACAACTAGACACCTTGGAAAATATAGTGCAGGCTTCTATTAACCCGTTCGCTGCTTGAAGCTGCTTGAAAATGTTACAAACAAAGGCTTTCCCAGTGCCAGGGAAATCTAATGATTTGGGGGTAATAATTAACAAAAAATTCTAGCTCAGAAACTACAAAAGATATAACAATGAAATATATATGATTTTTGAAGGAAATTGAATGAAGGTTTTGAATCTGGGCTTCTTTTGTTTTAATTTTGATAATAAAAAAGTATTTAGACAATTAGATTTGGATAGATTTTTTTGCACGATCAAAAGCATATGTATTTACCACTACATCTTCACATCCAAACAAGAACACAAAGCAAAAAAGTTGAAAATAAAGTTTGTATTGTCACACTACACCTGTAAATGAAAGTAAAACAGTTTAGAAGTCTATCAAGACGCTCACACTCTATGCAGACAGGTCAGTCCACGACCACGCCCCCCTCTCCCCACCACGCCCCCTTGCTGGACTTCAACCCTCTCTTTCACTGCTCCTCTTCCCCTACCTTTCCCTCTGCCCTGTGCCGCGCCGCGAGCAGGCCGCGCTCACCCTCTCACGCTGACTACCACGTCACTGACCACTGGCACGCAGTGCAGAGTACACACTAGGCGAGCTCGTTCGACGCTGGCAAACCAGTCAGCTGAACACACATTGAGGTCACACAGCCCGACACAATAACTGACGAATACGGTTGGCAATTCCATCACTATCATCATCTCACCTTCATGCTCGAGTGAGTCGTTGAATAAAAGATTATTGTCTTTGTCAAAAATCATTAGCAGAGCCTGCTCAGCTGTGTAAATACGTTGATTTGGTCGCTGCGCTTGTCGAAGGTTGCGCCGCCATCTTTGCAAGCGAGACGAAGTGCTGGCTGGTCATCCAGTCAGTGATGAGAATAAATGGGCTTTCCCCTCACGTGTGGTCATTTACATATCATTTTAATACTACAGACATATAAGGCTTACTACGCACACTCTATTTAAGTCCGTTGATAGAAATAGTAACGAATGAAAATTCAAGAAAAATGCATGACGTCAGTGGACGGCCCATAGGCACTGGGAAAGCATTTTTAATGCGGCGTCAGCTGACGGCTTAAAGGCACTCTACGGGTTAAGACTGAACAAAAGCAGTGTATGTACTCACACTCTCAGCAGAGCCTTATAAAATGGGCGGGTGAAGAAAGCATCCAGCAGGTACTGATGAACCAATGCCAGACCCAGAACTCGACCAGAAAAACGAAACCTGAAATACATCCATTGCATTTATGTACACCAGCTGTAAAGCACAGTCATTTCTTTAAGCACAAAACTCAGCAGCAAAAACAAAACAAAAAACAACACAAACAAAACAAAAGCAAACAAAAAAAAGGAAAAATAACAAAATCTGAAAAGAAAATAGGAAGAAATCTGAAAAAAACATAGACCTCATAAGGAGACATAAAGTCTGCATTTGAAATGTATCTACTGCAAGATTTTCACCATCTGTGTCATCAGATATACCATGCTTTGTTTCTATCGCTGCAATAAAAGTCTACCACTTCTGCCAGGCTCCAGTTTATCTAATCCCTATCAATATAGTATAGCTGTACACATTCATCAGGGTTTTTTTCAGTAAGGAATTGCAACACACAGAGACAGCTGAAGTATGAACTGGCAACAAAATTTATGAATCTATAAATCATTCCATTCAAATAATAAATTCCATCATCCAAGCTGAAACAAAGATTTACTTGCAAATATGACGGAAATAAATAGGGCTGTCAGAAAAAGGTATCACTGTTACTTTCATAAAACACTAATAATAGCACATCTGTTCAAAATGCTGCTGAACAACCAAATGAAGTCAGCAATTAAAAAAAACAATGACGGTGTTAGAACTGTGTCTGTGACAGACTGACCATTCATGTGCATTTTCCACAAAGGTTGACAGCGGGCTGATCTGCACTGTGTAACTGTCGTTGGCAGAGTACTCAAACAATCCATAGTATGGGTTGAACAGTTCTCGTGACAGCAGAAAGAAAAACTCTCTGGATGGGCCGCCATAATCCAGCCTGTGAGGGGAAAATTGTAACTATCAATTAACTGAAAAAAGTTCAACAGTCTATAGCAAAGCAAAGATAATTTACTGCACGATAATCTGTGGTCTCTCTCACACACACACACATGACATGTTGTTCCTGTAACTCGATTTTGTATGGTTTGTCTGCAGAAGAAATGTCCAGGCTCTTGCAATTCGAAACAGCTCAGCACAACTCATCCTAAAACAGAAGAAAGTGAGATCGCATGACACTACTGCTGAAGGAGCTTCACTGTCTGCCACGTAAATGTCATCATCAGGGAAAGCTGACCATTCTTGGCTTTTGTTCCTTTGAATGTTCTCTTCAACTATACCCATTTTCTACGCTCTGTACACATGATCTGATACCAACAGTGACACTGACCCTTCTTCACCGGCGAAAGTGATGTACAGCTTGTTCTTCTGCAGTTCTTTCTTAGGTGTGGACATGATCTTGTTGAAGGCATCCTCCAGCACATGGTCTCTCCTTACAGTCAGTCTGAAAATCAAGAGTTCCCACATCATTTTAGTATGATGTATATGCCTGAAAACATGTGTCATCTTTTATAAGATCAGTTTTCATACATCTCCAATTATAAGCAATCAATTACTAAAACCTTGAAATCCAGTCACCAAACCCAAGCACGTAACATACCAATAACATTTCCCAACACAAACTGCATTCGTCAGTCATCAGAAATGAAACTCTTTGCAAAACCCCCAGAGGAAATCACAGCAATGAACAGACTTTACTTTGTACCAAGAACCCCAGTAAACCTGTGCAAAAGGTATGAGGAGAAATGATGCAGTGACTGAAAGCTACTCACTTTAATTTCCCTGGTCCTTGTCCATATCCCTTGGATTCCAGTTTCCTGTAAAAGTTCCTGAGTTTGGCCTGGAAGTCCCTTTTGTAGGGTGCCGGTACCCTCACAGGGCCTCGCTGCACAGCTGTAAGCCCCAGACAGAAGTAAAAGTCAATGAAATCAATCTTCTGACTTTTTTTAAAATTAATGTATTGTATATTCCGTAGGTCCCCATATTCCTCCTTTCATCAACCAACTACAACAGCAAAACTATTGCTGTTCACAGAAAGGATACCAAACCACAGACCATTTTCATAATGCAAAGTTTTGTTCCCTTGACCATAAACACTGCATCACATACTTCACTTTTCCACTTTTTTCTCCTCACACTTATCTGTCCAAACAAACCCTTATCCCCACTTGGTCTGGAACGTCATCGTATCATCTGAATAAAAAAAAAACAAAAAAAAACTGGGAGAGAAGGAAACTGATCTCCCCTCCATACACAGCTTGGCAGTATGAGTGATCACCCCACGTGAGTACATTTCATTGAATCATATTCAGACTAGCTCAGTTTTCTCTGTTTCCTTGGAGGAAGAGCATGACCCTCTTGGCCTTCCAGAATCTGGACTTTTGAGTTTTCAGCAGTTGTGTATCTTCACTAAGATACGTTCAAGTTTGCTTTTGCTTCTAGCAGAAAACCTTCTTTCTTCCTAATTTTGCATGGCGGAATTTAGGCTGATAATTTCTGCTAATGTTTTATCACTGCCTGATAACTTCTGCTAATAATGTTTTATCATTGCCTTTTCTTCAGCATTCAGCTTTGTCATCATGCGCCTTGGTGTCTTACCTCGTTGTCCTCTAAACCATCTGGTACTACTACAGATGCATGCTTCTGTTTGTTTGACAACAAATGGTGTCTTAGCACCTTGTTAATGAAGAGGAGCAGCCAGGGAATGTGTTTTCATCAGGGATGTGCTAGCTTGCTTCCCTTCAGCAAGACTCATGCTGGACAGTGTCCTGATAGGAAATTCAAAAGGGGTCCTGCTGCAAAAGGACCAGCCTTGGTGGACTCTGGATTGGAGGCCTGGACAATCCCTTCATGACCAATCCCTTCATGATGTCGGTATGTTCTATAGATGTGAATGCAGAAGAATGTAGCACTGGTGACAATGTCGATGGGGTCTGCATGCCGATGACTATTGAAGTAACCGTGTTTCATTGCTGAATTAAAAAGTTTCTTGCACAAGAACTACCATTTCCTACTCCTAGTCTGTCATCCGAGTCATCCACCTCTCCCCCTCTCATTTTGACCTTTCTCCTCCTCTTCCTCAGGAGGTGCATATGAAGTCGTCCTTCTTTGCAGTTTCTCGTTTGACAAAACTCGCTTCATTTTCATCTGCTGGAGAGTTCCACACTTTCATTATTCCTTGTAACGGGCTATTGCTGATTGCTATGTATCTCTCAGTTTGTCCCATTTACCTGGAGACATTCCCTTGGCTTGGTATGTTCGAACCCATCTCCTGCATTTTTCTGCAATTTAATCATACCAAGCAACCAAACTTCTGTATTTCACATCAGCATGCTTACCATTAGATAAACGATCTTTTCTGCTCCATGTCATTCCTAGAGTCTGTCCCTAGTTTAAGTTTATGAATGAAAAGAAAAAATGTTAAGAAAGAAAGAAAGAAAATGGTAACAAACCAAAAGGCTATTCGTATAGACAAATGTGGTCTCGACACAGTCCTTTGTCTTTCTTTTTGCCAGCACAAGAGCGAAGAGAACTGACAAGACAAACTTGAGTTAAAAATGAGCTCGTACCGATTCTTGCTATGAATGGATAACTGCTACACAGGTATGCTTACCAGGAGACCCCTGAGGTGATTCCTGACTGCTGAGTTCCTGAGCAGCTGGTGGTCTGGGCAAGCTGGCCCCAGCAGGTATGTAGGACATGATCTCATTTTCAAATTGACTGCAGAACAAAAAAGACAAGTCAACAGTCCAAATGTTTATAGAAACAGTCCTTACTTCTGTTTTACGCATCAACAACAAAAAAGGCTGGATAAATGGAGGACAGATAGCAAGAGCCACTGAATACTGATGGTTGGGGAGGGGAGGGGGAGTTTACAGAAAGAAGATGAGAGCAATAACTGGAAGAAACAGAAACAGAAACAGACAAGAAAGACAGATGGTAGATGAAATGAATTAGCAAGTCCACATTTCAGAAGGAAAAAAAGATAATCTAAGAAACCTACATGACTGCCCAGCCACTGTTTGTAACAAGAAAAGGAAAGAAGAAAAGAGGATGGCTACTATTGTGTTACCTGAGCAGCAAAATGAGGTCCATGTCATTGGAAAGGCGATCCAGAAACTGCGTGCCATGAGAGATGATCTTGTGTACCTTCTCCCTCAATGCCGAGTTGGCAGAGTACTGAGCCACTTTCTCCTTCAGAAGCTCATCAATGTTCGGTTGTCGCAGGAACAGTACCACTTTTTCGTTGTAAGCTAGACACAAAAAAAGAGTGCATGAGAGAAAGTTATGTGTGTGTGTGTGTGTGTGTGTGTGTGTGTGTGTGTGTGTGTGTGTGCGCGCGCCAGGCAGAGAGACAGAAAGAGAGAGTGAAAGAAGTAGAGATAGAAAGAAAAAGAGAAAATGACATTTTAATTTCAAAGAAAAACCTTAGGAAAAGTTAAAAGCAACAAAGCTCAAATTTAATTGGTACTTTAAAGATAAAAAAAAAAAGTCAAATTCATCTGGAAAATGATACTGATCACAATGACACGAGTGTAGAACAATGGGAAATGGAAACTGATCCCTGCCAGTACTGAAATAATTTTCTGTTGCACAGTCAGAACAGTTACAGTTTAGATTTTTTCCCATGAGAAATGTGAGCCTGATCTCCTTCAAGACTCTGACAGTTAACTGTACAGCTCTGGTTCAGATGAAGAAAGAATCTGTGATCATCTGCATGACAGAAATAAGCATGGACCACAAATCTGCTCTCCATCATCCTTCTTGACCTCTTTAAACCACCACTGCATCACCAGACATATAAAACCTGTTATAACTGTCTTCTAGCAGACATATAAAACTTGAGGAGAAGTAAATACTCACAGCTTGTCACGACTATTTAAGAAATACAGGCACAAATGAATTCTGGTTCATCACTGCACAAATGGTTACCAACACAAAATCGTGAAGATTTATTTTTTCAGATCCTTTTGCTTTAAACTGGTAAAGGTAGCAGGTGGTTATGTTGCTTTTAATTACACTACAAAAAAAGTTAGTCATTGAAATGGTAAACTTTTAGTGCCACTATCACTTTACACTCTTTATCAACACAGACAGTTCGTTTCATTCTGGTGTGAATACTGGCAACCATTTATATCACAATATAGAATCCCCCTCCACTCACTCTTTACTTCCTCTGATTTTCAAGATGTACAGTGTCACAAACAAAAAAAAAATATGATAACTGGAGTTCTGAGTGGTCAGCAGGCAGGCCCCACTTACCTGTAGGGATGACAGTACTGTTCTCCACTGGCTGTCTGGGCGGGGCACAGGCTGAAAGAGAAGACAGTCGTCAGTCCAACAGCAAACATCAAAGTGTGCGTCAGTCCAACAGCAAACATCAAAGTGTGCATCTTATGCGGCATCTCACAACACCCATAGAAAACAAGCGACCCCTCTCAGAACCACAGAGCTTAATCTAGGATTTTTTAAAAAGGGGGCAGTCCCCCCCTCATATCAAAAAAGGGGGGCACCCCCCCCCCCCCCCAACCCCACGTTACATACCTCCTCCAGCTTTGTACACAGACTCAACACACCTTGATCAAATCATCTAGATTAAACAACTGCGGTTTCTTCATGATCTTCTCCACCCTCGCATTGCACAGAATCTCTTTTTTTTTTTTTCACTTTTCCTCCACGAAAGTCGAAGTCGAATAGGGTGGGTGCACACTTCATTTTGGAAAATATCCAATATGGCGCCTTAAACTCTCGCAACTTCTCTTCATTGATCAAGATGGAGGAGATGAACGCCGCCGATTGGTTGATTTACACTAACAGCCAATGAAATATCAACAAATCGTTCGCTCCTGCTCAGTCCTAGTTTCAGTTTTTCAAGCAGACGACAAACGAGCGCCCGCAACGATCAGTGAACAGGGCGGGCAGTCCTGCAACTGTGCAGGAGTCTGCCCGCATTAAGACTCGATAATTGCGGAAGGAACAGATTTTCGGGGAATTGTACCAATCCCATGCTCTAGATTAAGCTCTGGAACCAGTGCCACAATGTCCTTCACTGTGTTAATTAGAATTTTCTTTCAAAAAAAGAAAATACAAAATTGTAATTTGGATTTATTTTTACTGCATGCTGTTCTAGTTCAAGACAACATCAGATAACACTGATTCTAGCTTTTCTACTATCATCACTTACACAGGACAATGTTAGTCAACAAATATACACTGTTAAGATCTGCACATTTAATAATTTCATCAACAACAAAGGGCATAAACAGCAGATTAAATTTACATGAACAACATTAATTACATGTACTGAACAAAACAGTTTTCTCTTCTTGAACAACATTTACTACACGTGTCAAACAAGACAGTTTTACTTTCTGGTCACAGTCATAAAACAAATCAAAATCAAAACAGACTGAAAAACTGACGAGGGCAGATGCGAGACAAATACCAATAACAGTTCCCTTATTAACTGCTCCCCAATTTGGCCTTCTTCCTTGCGCTGAACTCTGAAGCGATCTGAAGCGATCAAAGCTAAGTGAATTTTCATTATTTTATTCGTTTGTGTCTCACCTGAAGAAGACCTATGAGGTCGAAACGCATTGTGTTTTGTCTTGTGACTTGTTTGTCCACGTTTCTCTGGGCTGTTCGCTAACATTTATTTAAGATTAGCTTCCAATGGTACAAATCTCGTCTGCTCCTATATGGTTTACTCAGTCCCTATGACAGTGCTGCTGTACCTTTCACTCCATTAATCTTCAAAATGAATTCAAGTCTGCTTCATGCTTGAAAAAGCACAAACATGGAATTGGTCGATAAAAACTCAGCCTGACACGATCAACAATCATCTGAACCATATTTACAGAGCCGACAGAGGTGGGTGGCTTGCAAACAGTCTTAAATCAAATATACAGTCTCTAATCAGACGTGCTATGCAGTCAAAAGACAATCAAATGATAAAAAGTGTAAAATCAGCCATGTTATATGGTCTAAAAAATCAATTTGTACAGTATGACCATATCATTCATACAACAAACAAAAACAAAACAAAAACGACCACACACACACACACACACTCCCACAGCTGTCACAAATCCTGAGACTGATTATTGAGAGTATCTAGGACAGGGCAGCAAAATAGCAACCACAACAAAAGATTAAGTTTGTAAAGCATAAAAGCTTGGCTAAAAAAAGTACCACATACTGATACCTGATCAACAGGATGAAAAAGAAGGAATGTGTTATGAACATGGAAACAACAAAGTAAAACAGATGGGATGAACAGCCTTACAGCATCTGACACAGCTGGCTCTGCACTCCTAGCCATTCGGCCTGGTCCTCTAGCCAACGGGGTATGAAGGAAGTCCGGGTTGATGAGGGGAACTTCCACTGGCAGTCGAGGATCAATGAAGGTGGTTGCTCTCATAATGTGGTCGATGAAGAAGGGCTGCACACAATGCAAACTGAGTATGTTTACCTTGCTCTTTTCCTTTCTATCCTGAACATTAGTGAAGTGTTGTGGAACAGGGAACTGTTTGTCAGACCTCTGTCTGACTGCAACACAACTGAAAAAAATACTTCAAGTTTACGGGGCTGTCTGTGGCATCAATATCTGCAAATGATTGCAATCAGATGTCTACAGGTGTAAAGCCCACAAAAAGCTGAAGAAAAAAAATGCGAGAAAATAAGAACTGAGTGGGGTAGGATGAAGCAAGTTTCCTTTGTGCTGGGTATAATCTGAACAAGATAGATCTGCTTCCTCGGACTCGCATTCAATGGTCCAAGAGCCAACCAGAACCATAATGCATTGCAGGGATGAATGCTGCACCAGCTGTCTTCACCTCTGACGGCTGTGGACACTTGCCTGTGTTTGTGACATGGGTCATCCCAGTCCATTCAGCAATGCTGTGTTTTCACCTGAACCTGTCTGCCCTGTCTCCACTTCAGCTGCACTTATCCCATGGAAGGTGGTCCTGGAGATTCTGCTTAATCTCGATGCATGTCCATGCCACTTCAGCTTTCTTTTCCTACAGGTCTAGTAACTCCCATGCTGATTGTTCTGTGGACTCCATCGTTTGCAACATGCTCACTACAGCAAATGTGAGATACTGTTCTAAAGCATTTCATCTCTGCTGCATATTTCTGTCCACTTCTGCTGTCAAGAGCCAACCATTGGCAAGCCTACAGTAAGAGAGATAGACTAAGCACGTGCAAAAGCTTCACATTAGATCTGAGAGCAGTGTTCTTGTTTCTCAAGATTGGTTTTAGCTTTGTAAGTCCAGCTGCTGTTTGTGCACTTTGTGCGAGGACTTCAGTCTTTGTATGAGACACCGTCCTCATCAAAAGTCACAAATCATAATAGCAACTCAGAAATATGAGAACAATAGAAATTGAAATATGAGAACAAAACAAACTGAAAAAAATTAAAAACTAAGAAACAGTGTAGTAAAACGTACAGGATACATAAGCAAATTAATAAATCAATTCTGCATTCTCTTGCATAATAAGTAGTTACAATTCTAAGTAGCTATGAAATTCTCATTAACCTTGCAGGTCTTCCCCCAGTTTTTTCCCTTCATTTTTTTCTCCAACCCTCCCCCATGAGCCTTCCACTCCCCCTCAATCAAATTATATAATTTTTCTTTCTCTTTCATTCACTCACTGGAGTGGGGAAAAAAGTTGCATAATGGAACTGATCAGAATTATGACTACTGTCTGCAGGAGAATATTTTTCAGGTTTTAGCCTGTTGTTTCAACAAATAACCCTGATGTACTTGGTGTGGCCATGTATCGAGGACTCCAGGATGAGCAGCATGAGAATGACTCCACTGAGAGAGCATGGGTGAGACTAAGATAATATTTCTGAACTGGTATGTGTTTTCCTAATACTGTGTCAACTCTGTGTTTGCTGACAATTCATCCAGAAATATAACCACAAAGACTCCTGAAAAAAAAACTCACCTTTCCCGCTCTATCAAATTTCATTTCCCATCGCGGAGGCAACTCCAAGTGCATGTCTGTGAACAGGTTGACAAATGACACCAAGTCTCGATTGTGCTGGTACCTGTGAACGATAAATGCATTTTTTGACAAAAAAGAAAGAAAGGATTTGTGAAGAGTTGATTATTCCACACCCCCCCCCCCCCCCCCCCCCCCCACACACACACACACACACAATCAATCAATCGTGTTCAAACATTTAGATTTTACTCACTCCCAATTTCAATTTCTCACACTACCTGCATGTTATTTTGAATGAAAGTAAACAAAATCTGAACATCACATGAGCTTCCTGTAGAACTGGCTCTGCATCTCTTTGGACACAGGTGTAAAAAATCTAGGTCGAGTGAGTGCACTGTGTAGTAATCTTGCCTTTTCAGCTTTCTTGCATTCACCCATCATTTGCGTCCAACTCTCAGTTCTTGAGACATTATTTGTTAGCATAAATATTAATTTACATGTGCTAATTTCCCTCGTTTCCTGACAAAGGAATTAAGCAGATTTCACTATACACATGTGCATGTCCAGAGTTAATCATGTGACGGAGTAATTCACTAAGAAAGGAAATCCCCATTTATATGCAGATAACACCCAGTTAGGAGTACTATATTAATCTGTGTATGCTCATTCAGTTGTTCCAATCTCATTACATAAAACAATCCATTCCAATCTCACCTTTCAAATGTGCGAGGGTCACGTCGGATCTTTGTGATCATATGCTTGAGCGTGCCATTGCGATTGTATTCAGCCATGGCAACCTGTATCGCAGAATAACACAATGTTTGAGAGTTCCACAGTGGTTGTATTCAGCAACAGCAACCAATGCCACAAAATAACATAATATTAGTGCCTCTAAATTGTGCACAGCAGTGGCAGCCTCTACCACAGAACAATCCAGCTACCCCCCTGCATTTCCACAGACACACGTATGTGTGTGAATGAAACTCAACTTTAACTCCTGAAAGCATCACAGGCGCAACACTATGATGCACAGTATTTTTCAAACTGAACCTGCTGGCCTGTTCACCTTTGTGCAAACAATAGGTATATGTCATAGCAGAGAGAGTTGGAGGAACTTCTTTTCATGTTCTCCGGTCATAGTTGCACATTTTCTGCCCCATTCTTTACTGTAGCAAAGTGACTGCTTTGCAGAAGACATCACAGGAACAAGCAAGAGTTAGTTTTCCATGGTGCAAGCCAGCACACACACACACACACAATCACACACACACTCTCTCTCTTTACAAAAGGTCTCTCTTTACACTTCTAAAAAGAGCAAAAACATGATCAAATGAGTCTGCAGCAAATGAAACAATTGCCGAGGCCAGTCCACCAGTTCCGTCACTGTATCTGCTTCAATGAACCAACTTCTGATGAAGCTGATTTGAGGAGACATCTTGGAACTTCTATGAAACATGAACCCATCCACCCCATCCTTATCTGTGTATCTGTTGACCCTCCGAAACAAGAAAAAGACCCACAAAAATCCAGTCAAAATATTATAATGACCCTCAAAATCTATACAAAGTGGGAATTCTGACTGCAAGGCAACCTGAGTTACAGTTTAATGTCTGAGAGTGCCGCAGTGATTGTATTCAGCAATAGCAACATGTGCCATCAAATAATATAATTCCTGAGAATGCCAAAGTGATTGTATTCCACTATCACAACCAGTGCCACAAAATACAATGGTTGAGAGTTCCACAGTGATCATTTTCAGCCATGGCAACCTGCGCCACAGAATATTACTGATGTTAATACCACACTGATTGTATTCAGTTTCAGCAATCTGTGCCACAGAAGTACAAAATCTATCACATTTTTCAGTGATAATAATGATGTGCATTTTACAAAATTCCCTTTGCAACTTTATTATGCAGACCTGTCTAGGCCCCCTAAGACCTCTCAGTAGTGGAACCCAGTTTTCAGTAGTTTCACAGGTGTTGTCAGTAGTAAAAATCAATCGCGGCGTTTTAGTTAATGAACTCTTACCATCAAAGGACTCTGTCATTTTCAAATGAAATTAAAATATGCTGCAAATAACAATATTTTGTTATAAACTACATAAAAAAGAATGACACTAAGGAATGAAAGAGTGGGTAGTTAAGAGAAATACTATGCTCACCTGATCAGCGATGACAATAAGCAGACTTTTTCAAAACTGATGCACTCTACTTGTAAATCATTCATTTATGGGGGGGGGGGGGGGGGGGGGGGGGGGGGGGCAGGGGGTAGGGAGGGATCCTTCTATACAATGGTGACCAAAGAAAAAAAAAAGCTTTCTTCCTTTACCAGGCCTACAATGTACATGACGAGGAATGCACACCAAACCACAACACTCTTTGCCTCCTCCCTTTTTCGATTCCTGAGTGAAATCTTTTGAAGGGCCACTGGGTCCACGATTCAACTTTCTTTGAAAAAAAAGATGTGATCTGTGGAGTTGCTTTTTTCGTGTCCAAGTTTGCCTGGTGTTTCTGAGTCTTGACATGGCGCTTACAGTCGTTAAATCCACCATGTTCAATCGAAATGTCATCCCAGCAAACCTCGCAAAAAACAAACCCTTTCCCCTTAGCACTGGCCTTTAGGTCAGGAGATTTTTCCGTATACTTCTGCCGATATTGTTGATGAGCAATTACTTGCGTTGTCGTTGCTTTCTTCTTGTCTCTCCAATCTATAACTTCTTCACAATCGGATTCTTCATCATCTGTCTCATGCAACCGCTTCGAACTCGACGCCATTTTGGCGGACAGAGAACAAGCAGTGTAGTGTCACGTGACAGCCTTTCCCGCACAATTTGATAAGACTACATCATCATCCAGTTGACATCCACGTCATCATGTTGACTATTCTGACGTTTTAAGCAAGGGCCTCAGACGAACCAGGCAGCAACGCTAAACGAATCGTAGTTCCGTGAACGGTAAAATCGTATTTTCTTCAACTCGTCGTAGTGCCGTAATTTGTGGTCTGAAATCGTAGCAATTACGGACGAATCGTAGGACTAAGCAGGTCTGTATTATGTAGCAACAAAAAAGAACACACACACACATGAACAAAAACAATTTGCCAGTTTTAGTTTAAAAAATCTAATCATTGCTACAAAGTTGTTTTCTTTGTTGTTGTTTTTTTCTTCTCATCAGCAGTCCTTTTCACTCACAACCATGGACCGAATGCAAGAAGAGTCAGAGTAATACGACCAAAACCGACCCCAAAAGTCTTTAAAAAAATCTGCTGAAGACTCAACAATTGGCATCCCTACCCAAAGCAGGTGACTGTACAATAAAGCCGTGAACCCAAAGTGTCCTCCCGACATTCCACCTGCAAAAGGGTTAAGCCCTCATTTCCATGTTCCCATCCCCCCCCCCCCCCCTTCCCCCACCCCATGATCACCTCATTGCCTTGCAACATGGGAAAGAAATCAGGTCGAGTCAAAAATCGGACTGCAGGCAGACGATACACTGAGCGATCAGTGTCGCTGGGCGGCACTGGCAGAGTCTCCCCGCTTTGTCTGGGGGGAGTGTCAGGCTGCTGTGGGGAAGCTGGAACAAGGAAAAACACTTTGTGTACTCTTGTATCAGACGGCTGACTTCAAGCGAAACATTCACTTTCAGGTTAGGCCAGTACGAACTCTCAATACAATCTCCACAAATGTCATTATCGGGTTAGGCCCATCCAGTACAAACATTCAATATACTCTCCACTTGTCTTGTCTGCTTCCAAATTTCAAATAAAGGAGTGTGCACTGCAAATAAACTAACACATAGCAAGCAAGGAGAAAAAATTCCTGAATGATTCCACTTATATCACCCACATGGATGTGTTGGATAATTACTGTGCGCATGGCAATTCAATAAATCAAATGGGAGTTAATAGCTGTACACTTTACCAGCTGATGCCATCAACACATGGTTGTCTCTTCAATTTGTTGTGCAGGAAATGTCACTTTACGGTGCCAAATACAATGAAATACCTCACACACTTAGTGAGGGCTATGGGGAATAATGTGTTACTTTTCTCTGATTCTACATAATTCCATGTAACGATACTGCACATAGCTGCATAAAGGTTAGATTACTGTGCCAAAGAACAGTTTGTATGAGCAATAAATGTATTACGACCTCTAAATTTCTTACCAAAATCACACACAAACACACACGCAAACACACACACAAATTCAAACGCAAAACTCTAAAGACAATGAAAGCAGCACAAAGACAGAAATCTATCGATTCAGTGGAGTGGCGTTACCTGTGTAGCTATTGTCAGGTGCTGCAGAAGCAGGATCTGGTTCCAGCTGACGGCTCTGAGTGATTGTGCGCCGGATGCTCTGGTATCTGTCAGCATGACAATGAATCTTTCTTTAAAAAAAAGATTCAGGACAAGCAGAACAAACATTCCTTCCACTCCTCTATGACAAGAAAAGCAAGCCTAATATTTTGTGATTTTGTTCTAATTAACTCAACTTTTTTATTGTGTTTTTTTTTACCGCAAGGTAGCTGGTACAGCAGGGTGACCCGTGACTCTTCTCATGCTTTCACATGTTCAAAACAAGTTTGACTCACAGAGGAATGGGAAGGATTATAGGTAGTGTGTCAGGTGTTTCATAATAAATAATCTTTAGGATGTAAATGTTACCTATCCCCCCCCCCCTCCCCACCCCCTGCATTTTACTAAGAATTTTCAACAATTTGTACCTTAACAGGCTTGGAGTGTGTAATGTTAATTTCTGGGACTAGAAAGACAAAAGGGATTCTGCCACTAACACAAAAGTAGTTTCAACATATACTTACCTGTCCAAATAAATGCCTTATCCTTACTCGCCATGGAACATTGCTGTATCATCAGGATCTTCAATAAAACAGAACCGGGAGAACAGTGAGCTCACTTTGCCTCCATATCCAGCCAGCCAGTAAGAGTCATCCTCTCTTAGCTCAAAGAAAACGCCAAGTTGCGTCAGTTTAGTTCTCACATGAGTTACAAGGAGAACAAGGCACATTTTGCACACAAGACGCAGGTCTCATGAGTATGTGGCACGAATGCACCACTTGTGACAAGACTGACAGATGCATGAGTTCGTTGTTGTAGCAGATAATGTGGAGGACAAGTTAGACACCAAGAAGTCCGACAATGGAGCCCTAAGTTGATGAGAGATGATGATGGAATGTAATTTGTGAGAATTATCAGCCAAAATTCCTTCTCGGGATGCAAGAGAGAAAGAAACTTCTCCGTCAGAAGCGAAACCAAGCTTGAATGGATGTTGTGAGAATCCATGAGCGCTAAAGACACAAAGTCTGACTCCAAAGAGCAGAGAGAATGTTCCATACACCAAGGAAAAGGAGAAAACTGAGCAAGTTTGAATATGATTCAAGACAATGAACTCACTAAAATGGGCAATCATTCTTGTTGGCTTGCTGGGTATGTAGGCAAGGTCAGTTCCCTGCTCTCCCAATTTCTCTTTTCTTTTTTCATGCTGATGACATAGCAATGCTCCATGCCAAGTATTTTAATGCGTTTGTTTGGACTGGTAAGTATTAGTACAATTTCAAGGCATCCATCTCAGCATGATTACAGGATTTCCCTTGGAATGGCATTTCACACACTGACCCAACCTGTGTAAGTTCTGTTTTCATTATGGAAAAAAAAATAAGGAGAGCAGTGAGGACCAGGCAGGTAGGTAAGGAAGTGAGGGGGTGAGTTGGGTGGAGCACTGAACACACAGAAGAGAAGTGGGTGCAGGGGGGGAGGGGAAAAGTACAGTCATGGTGTAGAGTCACTGAATGCATACATAGTTCCAGATAAAGAAAAGCAACTATAAACCTCCTAGAGATCCCATAAACACATTTCACATTAAAGGTTTACACCAATGGTAGAATCAGCTATGAATGCACACATCTCTCAACCGACCTCTAAAAATCAATGAAAACTTAAAATGGGTGTAATCCATAATTATATGGCAAATCAAGTAAACTGTACAGGACAACAACAAAAAAGTTGCAGAGAAGCAAGCCTTCAGAGAGAAAGTCTTCATGAAGGGTCTTTATCTGGAGGTTTCATTACACATTCAGCAGAGAAGGTTGAAAAGTACCTGCGGTCCAGCTGCTGTCTCTGTTCAGAGCTGAGGGTGGGCCGGCGCTGCACAGTCTGGGCACCAACCTGCGGGCGCTGCCACGTTGTGGTGCGGTTTACATGGTCGATGTAGAAAATACGTCCATGGCTGTCCACTCTGGCCTCCCAGCCTGTTCAACATCAAACAGCCATGTTTCTCTTCTACCATCATGTCTCCAGATGCGCTCTAGTCAGAGGGATGCATAAGAAGTCCTGACACCTGCCATTAGTCTGAAGGTATGGGGGTACAGGTTGGAGAGGGATAAAGTGGGGTGGGGACATTTTTTTCTAACTGTTTTTAAACAATGTTTATGTTCTTTTTATTTTTTCCCAAAGTTTTCCATGTAATATGAATCAGGAATATTCTTCACATGATTTATATATACTTTTCCTGTACAAAAGTATAATTCCACACATCTAACTTGCAGACGCTTAAGCAGACATCTTCAATTCTCTCTCAAGATATATTCACATAATACATCTAGAAAGTTACAGCCAGCAAGCCACTCACCTACCCATCGCCCCATCCGCGCACACACCCGCAATCTTTTATCATTCTTCAACTCATAACCATTCTTTTTTCTTTATCATTTAATGAATTAACTTTTTTACAAACAACTCCCTCACAATGGCTGATCACATTTCTCTTCTGACAAACTAGCGACATTTGGCAAGCACTGTAGCCGTGGCAGCGCACCTATTCCCAAAACCCACACTCACACTATATATAGCTGGTCAAACTTTAAAACATTTTTACTTTGTGAAAAGAGTTCGTTCTTTTGTTGCGGAGATAAACTAAGTGGCAAAACTAACAGGCAAAACACACTCCCAGCCAAGGAAATATGAGCAAGGTGTGTCAAGTATTTCTCTACATTCCTATCTTCCTAAGATCTTGGTCATGAGGAACAACATATATACGCACCTAGTTTACAAAATGTACACATCAGTGGACTATGTGTTATGCATGTTACATTAATATGTTTGCATGTGTCTCTGTATATGTGTACGCATGTGTATGTGCATAAGCATGTGTGTGTGTGTGTGTGTGTGTGTGTGTGTGTGTGTGTGTGTGTGTGTGTTGCACATATGCTACAGGATAGTTTTTTTCTGACTTGGCAACAGGTAGACAAAATCTTTGCCTGCCCCCAGGCAAAACTATGTGCCCATCAGTCACAACTATTTTATACACTATCCAGTACTAAATGATGAAGAAACTGGAAAACACAATGTACACAGTACACAATATGAAAAGAATCTTCATCAATTTCTGTCTCTGTCTGACAAATATTTCATGGTCCGCCATTTTGTCAGCAAGTGTTCAAACTAGATTACATGTGTGTTCCATTCTGATGTGGCAGTGATTTCTGACTTATCCAATCATTTGACACAATGTTTCAGAATGTTGATTTCATCACCAGTAATATAAAATGGCAGTTTTGCAAATCAAAATCTGCAGATGTCACAGGGATCATTTAAAATAGGACTGATAATGCTGAACTTGTATCTCAACACAGAAGCTTTACAATAATGCTCTTGCTCAGACAGCAGATCACAGGACTCACCACATGCCCAACAGAAGTGATCACTTGCCCCAGGTGGGCAGTCCAGCAACCATTACTGTCCTACCCTGGTGTGTGTGTGTGTGTGTGTGTGTGTGTGTGTGTGTGTGTGTGTGCGTGTGCGTGTGTGTGTGCGTGCGTGTCTGTGTGCGTGCGCACATGCGTGTGTGCATGAGTGTCTACACATAAAAGAGAGGGTTTTCTTAATCTAATATTTCCAATACAGTGAAAATACACAAAATACAACAAAGTAACTTTAGAGTTACAATTTCATCTCATAAAAAAAAGGATATTAGTTAAAACCCTACAAAAAAAATTATCAAAAAAAACAAATAGCAACCATCAAAATGCACAATGTTAATAGTGGAAAACCTTTTTAGAATGACACATTTGTACTTAATAGTGGAAAACCTTTTTAGAGTGACACATTTATACTATGTGTTAGAGTTATTCACTCACACACCAACTACATCAATTCAATTTTCTACTGTCTTTTTTCAGTGCTACGTCAATTAATTTTTAATTCATTTCAATTCATGAGCCTAGAAAAATTCTGCCTTTAGTTTACCATAATAATAATCTTTAATGTAAAAATGCTAACTGTTCTTGGGACTGAAAACATACCCCCAAAAATACTACATTCTTTAAGATTTTCATCATTACTGATATGAAAATCCCATCATCACATGCAAAGAAAAAAACATGCTGCACTTCAGCTGAACACCCATTATTCTGTGGTCGAGATGCAACTATAAACACCAAAGCTGCAAAAATTCAAACATTCTCATCTCTGCCTGTTACCAAAGGGTAAATTCAGTATTCTGCCTCTCAATCAGCATGAAGCATCAGCTCTAATGTCTTACGTTTACCACCACCTCACAACAGGTCTCATTCTTTTACCTGACACAATGCAGTACTTGTTAGGATGAGGAAAGGCAAGTACTTCAAGTGACCAACAGGGCTTCCTCTTACAAAAAACAAAACAAAACAAAACAAAAGCGCTAACGGTGAATTCTGGAACCAAACAGTTTCGCAATCAGCTAAATCTTTCATGGAGATCAATCCTTCACAGTATCTGATAATCTGCTTTAAGACAGGCTATAAGTATCAGCCTATTTTGACTCACATGTACTAATTCACACCACGGAAGGACCAAGGGCAAAGGATGGGTGAGACAAAGTAACGGGGAAGGAAAGTGGCATGCAGATCTTGTTTGAGTGATAGAAATCTTTTACATAACAGTTAGAGCAGAACCATTATTTAAAAAAAAAAAAATCAAAGCCACATACAGTTTGTGGGTTGTGAGGTGGGCATGGAAGAGTGTAAAGTAAAGAGGGGTGACTGGTGAGGGGACACAGAGAGGAGCTTATTCTAAGTTGATATTCTTGAGTGAAAAGAACGTGCGCTTCCAGTGATTTAGTCTGGCTGGCACTATGCTTTCATTCATCTTTCTTCACATGACCACATCAAAGCGCCAATTTGTTCCAAATGTGAATCATTAGCAAACTTTGATGCAACAGAATTTGGCATTTCATTTTGATGAAATACATCTTATTTTATCCATTTCAGATTCTCAAATGATTATGGCATATTTTCTCCCATTTCGGTAACATAAAATTAAGTATTTGCATAAGTTTTTTTCTTTTCTTTTCTTTTGCTTTCTTTTTTTTTTTTAATCTTTTCTTGCTGTTTTAATGCGACCTCACTCCTCTGACTCACTATAAATGACTACTCGCTCAAAAAGCCTTATTTGGCTTTACCTAGCAAAATATCTTTACACAGCTGCTGGAAATAAAATAAGAATCACAAAATCACAAGGTGAATGAAAAGGTGGCTGGGAGCGAGTTCACTGCATCAAAGCTGCATTCCAGCATAACTTATTCAAAGAAAAGTTGAAGTATCACAACATAATAAGATAGCTCTATTACTACACTTGATCTTGCTCTCCTCTCTCTCTATCTTTCCAAATTCATACAAATTCTTCCGCATTACTTCACCTCTGCCCCCCGACCCACCTCTCTTGTTGTCTCTCTACAACAGTTTTATATCCACGCTATTCATACCCCACTTCTCATCCCCCCTCTGTTATTTTATATCATATTGTCAGGTCACAACTGGCTGCACATCATTTGTGTTGTGTCATGTTCTTTTTTTTCGTGATTGTTACAGGGCTCCCCACAACATGCTAAATGCACAGCACTCAACTCACTAAAATATTCTTTCCTTTCCTAAAATCCTGTTTCATGCATGGACTCCACTCTTTTAAATAAAAACTTCGGAGTTTATTTCAATCTCTAAAACTCTGACAAGCACATCTGCTCCTGAGTTGATCGTCATTTACACCAACAGCCAATAATTCTTGGAACCATCTGTACTATAAAAAAAAAGAAAAAAAAAGCCTTGCCTCGTCATTCAAGTTCTGAAGCATGCTTTTGAACGGTCAAAGACAGAGCTAAAGAGCACATTTCTCTTTGAAAACCAATGCCATTAATGGCAATATTGAAAAATGAAGTGAAGTATTTAAATCAGAACTACAATAATTATTTCATGTCCTTCAAGCAAACACATGAAGTATACAATGGAAAACTGACAGCAAAAAACATGCTGATGTGATAGCCATGTCTAATGTAAATTACTCAAAGGTAAAATCTTGAAGTTCTTTTTTTTTCTCCAGCTTCATTTCTTTTTGTTGTCTGAAATACATTTTCAAACATATATCAACTATAAATCTTGCCAGCTCATTTTCATAGACCTCTGGATGTCTCTGTAACGTGTGCATTGTTTGATTTAATATTTGTAACTGACTGTCTTTCCTCTTGATCAATAACTTGTTACTTAAAGAAGAAAACTTGCAGTTTCAGCAAGGGGCTGAAATAACATGGCATAGATCTTTAACACTAATACCAGGGGCTTATTTATCTCATTTACTTCGTGTATGACACCATGGTTTTATTTCACAGCTTGTTTTCGCTGTTTTCATACATAATATTATATTACTGAACTTGCAGAAAATACTCTCAAATGTCTGAGAGTGAGGGTAAAAATACGTCCTCTAAAATATCACATATGGGGCAATGACACCCTTTTCACCAGCAAATGAAAGTGACTATTTCCTGCAGAATTTTGAAAGTGAGGGTCAAAATGACCCATGGCCCCAAACTGGGAGTCAAATCTGAAAACTTGAAGTCAAAAATAGAGACCTTCATTTTTGAAAGCTATCAAATCAATGTGTTATCTACTTAAATGTACATTTTATAACTGTTTGTGTTCCTGGCAAATTCATGTTATAAACAAATGATAACACTTAAAACTGACAAGTCTTTTTTTCTTTTGCATTGTACAATGTGCCAACAACACATCTCATCATAATGATCATTAAACAACCTAACATCCATGTTGATGTGGTTTTTTTTAAAAACTGAAGTATAAAATAATAAGATTGTCAGTGTGTGTACCTTATGCCCTCACAGAGACAAGCTCTTTCAAACAACAGAGACAAGCACACAAACAATAGAGACAAGCTTTCTTCACCCCTACTTTCTTCCCAATACTAATTTGTTCAATTAAAAAAAATGCCAACCCGGAAGTTGAAAATGCACACACAAAGGCCCGCATGTGCTCACACCCACACATCCACACGCAAACTGAAACGGGGCAATTACACAGACTCACTTTGTATGCGAGTCAAAAACAAAACCAAGTTCTCATGAACCTCAATCAATTTATCAAAACCAGTGGGCAAGAACAGACTCCTCTTTTTTGCAAGAGGTCGTGTGTAGCTCTGCCAACTGACCATGAAACTTAAATTTAAAAAAAAAAAAAAAAGGGATGATATGCTGCAAACATTTATCTCCAGCCAGGTTTTCCTACCAACAATTTCGATGGCCAAATTCAAATTCACTTCTCAAACAGTGACCACGCGAGCTCTTTCCTCACCCTTACTTAACTTTGTCCTATTCAGGTTTTTTTTCCCCCCGACCACTGAGAACTGACCTGACGGGAGAGGGTCATCTGAGCCTTCCACCCGCTGATATTTTGGACGCCGTGCAGGAACTTTGGGCAATGGTGCCTCACCTGCTGTAGTAATACAGCATAATAAAATGCCTCAACATGCTGGCTCCTTTAAATAGGGGAAGAAAAAGGGCAACATCTTTCAATTAAGTATTAAACACAAACTGCAAGCACACTCACACAATTAAGTAGGCACACAAATGTGCACAAACAAAAAGAAACATGGTGTTTAAAATTACGATTCACTCGATTCAAGGGGAAAAATGTGTATAACTCTCGATCAATTATTAACCCTTTAACTAGTTTCAGTGCCACATCCCTTCATGCTCAGTGACAACTGTTTGTTAAGGGATGTTTGGTCCAGGGCGGTAAAAATTAAGAAAAAAAAAAAGGCATAGCATGCAAATCACTAAAAGAAAGTATGCATAATCTTTATTTTTCTGAAAGAAAAATGAACACAGTTATCCAAGTGCACATGTGCGCGCGCGTACACACACACACACACACACACACACACACACACACACACACACACACGCACATACAGGGTTCACATAGACTTCCAAAAAAAATTTAGAATGTTTTCAGGAATTTTGATATAAAATTCCAGGGCTCTAATTGAGAAAAGCTTTATGCATAATTCAGTAGCAGAATCAGGTTAGTGGCAGATAAGAGGGAAGTGGACACTTTCACCTTTCAGCAAATGAAAAATGTAAACTAATTTTTGTTTAGACCATAACAAGTAATAGCTGTGGTTACGCTACGATAGCAAAAAAAAGAGAGAGAGGTTTGGTAGATTAGCTCAAATGGTTTTTGTTAACCTTTTGTAATGGCTGACACTGCTGACGCCAACACTGCATCAGTGCATGATGCATAATTTTCATTTTTATGTCTCAATCTGTACCCTTAGTCAAACCACAGCTCACACCACCAAAAAGCAACACACACACAAAAAAAAAGAAAAAAATCCTCCCTCCCCCTTCACCTTCCCCCAATCAAACGTTCAGCCATAACCAAGACCACTTATTTCTTCAGCTTTTGTTGATCTCATTTACTTTCATATCATTTCACTGATGCAGGCAGACAAAATGGCGACTGCCCTCCCTCTTGAAAACATTTACACCAAATCTAGTAATGTTAGTTTTGCCTGCTAAAGTAGCAAAAATGTGAACAGTGCTTTTATTTATCAATTTTGTTCAGTTGTTTTCTTTTTTCACAGTTTTTTTGTTTTAAATTTCTACGAATTCATGGGGAAGTAGTAGTCCTACAAACACACACTTTATGCGTGCAGCTGACACCACTTTGAATGGTTCAGCCACTTGAAATCCCCCAAGAATGGACACTTGTTTCAGGTTTCGATGGCTTGCTGATGATAGAAAGGTAGTAGTTTTTGTTTCCTGTTAATACTTTCAGTTTTCTTTCTCTTTCTTTCTTTTTTTCTTTTCTTTTTTGAGATAGAATGGTAGTAGTTTTTGTTTCCCATTAATACTTCCAGTTTTCTTTCTCTTTCTTTCTTTTTTCTTTTCTTTTTTTTTTTCAAATTACAATCATCGCAAAAAATGTTTCAAGTCCACCGAAAAGCACTGGTTCAGTCATGCTACCGTAACCACAACTTTGAGGGGGGGTGGGGGGGGGGGGAAGGGGGGGGGAGGGGGGGGGGGGCTATACATTTAACTTTCTTTGATTTTCTCACCAAAAAATAAACTGTTCTATCAGAATCTTCAAGCATTTCATGCACTTTCTGATAATATAAGAACTGAAGTCCAACTTCCATGAGCTTTTAAAGTCCTTGAAAAGAGGTTTTCAAATTCAAATAATTTTTTGAGAATTCTGAACGACTTATATGAACTCACACACACACACACACACACACACACACACACACACACACACACACACACATACACAATCACGCCCACATTCTGCCCTTCACTTCACCCCGACCCTCACCCCCTCTCAAGTCAGACGTCATTAATAAACAACGAAGGGCTTCAGTTGGGTGATAGCGGTTCATATTACATTCATTCCTCCAGTGGGCCCCACTGTTTGATGCTTGCAAGCTTTGTACACCCACGCTGTCAGAGCCTGTGCTAACGAGACACATCCCCCCCCACCTCTGTCCCCCCCCCCCCCTCTTCTTCTCATCCCTGATCCGTCCCTGCCTGACTCAAATTTGGGTCAGCAATGCACTCATATTCAGCCTGCCATTCTGCTTCTCTCTGTTGTTAATGTCATCTCTGGCAATGCAAGCAATGCATAGCTCACCACCAGTTTTCTGCAAGGCAGTATGGTTTAGGCCCTCCTTCTCATCCTGTGAATCTTCAGACAAATTAGTGCCACACAGAATAGTCACATAGCTGTTTTCATTTAATTTACCAGAACTCCACTCACACCAGCTGTCACAAAATCACCACAGGCTTTCAAACAACATAATCTGCGAGGCCGGCTGTGTTCATCATCTGCATATTGAACTGGCCTGAAATGGAACGTGGACAGATTAGCTATAACGTCATGAACTGACTACATTTAAAGTAATGGGATGTTACTGCAGCACTCACGAATAATCTAAGCAGACATATGAAACTTTTTATGGATGTGTACTGGAATATGTTTGTCCAAACTTTCTTATGGATGTGCATCTTTGTCCAAAGTCATAATTTGGAAAATTCTTGTAACAAGGAGGATGGATTTTTCTGTCCTTGGGCACTTTTAACCTTTTCACTATCATTCTATTTTCCCCAAGTCCCAAATTAATGTTCAAGAGTTTCAAATAAACTCACGAAACAAGTACTGTTAAAAGAATTTCCCTCTCTTCCCCATCCACCAAAATGCAAGTCCAAATCACAATTTTTGTGTCAGGGAAAAATTTTGCTGTGGATGATGTCTGATGCACATCAATCTTAGTGATGGTGATGTTTATGACTGACCATTGGTCACTCCTCTGAACTTAAGACAATCTGAACAAACATTCAAACATTGATGGCGACACGCATCTTGGTCACTTTTAGTTACTGCCACTTAAGTACAATTCAACCTCAAACACATTTTAATAAGACAGAAAAATAAAAATGAAACCTTCTGAGCCCACAGAACACATCGCCAATGACACTCACAGGAGCTAGAGCAAATGGCTAAAAATGCAGCCTCTTGACACACTTAACTCTTTCCTAACATGGAGTCACCCTCAACAGGCGGTATCAGAGTTATAGAAAATGAATTATAGGGGCGTTACAGGTGAATAAGCAATTAAAAGGTTAAATACACCACACCAGGAATGAAAAATCCATCCTAGGGTATTCAAGATGTTAATATGTTACTATACGCATGCATCCAACAACTGAGCTTCACACTACATAAACCAACGAGAAAAGTTGAAAATTCATGCTGGAAACAGACATACATTGTTCACCTGTGGTTCGGCCAGGCGCCTGTCCAGCAGGAACTGCCGGTGGCCGGGAAGATGCAGGTACAGGAGGAGGCAGGCCACTGTCCTCTCGACTATGACCCCCACTGCTGGCCACACTGGTCCTCGTTCTGGCTTCACGCCCATCCAATCCGTCCCCTGGAGGAACTGCCGCCTGAGGAGAAGGGGGAAGTGGGCCTAGAGGAGACTGTGCTGCATTGGGGGAGGCTGAAGCCTGGATGGAGGAAACATCTGCCAGTCGACTAGCTTCACACTCTGTGCATGGCACTCTGCGTTCGTCACTACCCTCATGCCCATGAGTGTGGATGGCATCGTGACGGGGGCTGTCTGCTCGCTCTCTCTGCCGCCGTGTCCATATCTGGAGCTGCTGGTTGATTTGCTGCCACTGTTGCTGACGCTCTTCCTCTGACAGCATTCGTGCACGAGGCTGTAACCGTGGTGGAATTGAGGCTGTGCCACCTGGCTCTGGTTGTGCAGCTGCATCAACACTGCGTCCTTTCAGTCTTCGCAGCTCAGCAGCATGATTATGTGGAGGTGTAGGAGTCTGTTCACTAACACTGGTAACCAGAGGAGCAGGCCGACATTCAACAGCTCCTGCTCGAGTCAGTTTCGGGTGTTGGCGCACTGGAGGCATGAGCCCACTACCTGTACCCTCTACTGCATGCAAGTTTGTGGCATGATCTGCAAGAACTGGCAGAGAATTGCGTTCCCGCGCTTGATTGGTCAAACCAAGATTATGAGCTAAAAGAGGGTCTCTACCCCTAGTTCGTTCTACTTCTGCCACACTATGCCGAGACTGTGGCTGCCCAGCAAACGCAGGCCGCCAAGCCAAAACTGAAGGATCATCCTCCCTAGAAGCATTGCCACTGTCATTGCTTGTAGAGGGTGAATCACCACTGTGATGGCGATGACAGTTGTCACAGCTAAAGGCTGAAGTGAAGCCCTCAGCACTATTTCCAGCACTCCTTTCTCCCTCAGGAACTTGAGGTCCAGGCATTGTACCCCCTGGGCTGACACTTCCCCCACCCATGTGAATGGGGCTGTAGGTCCGCGGAGGCAGAGGAGGAGGAGCAAGGTCCAAGGAATGAGTCCTCTCTGGAGGCACAGCAGTCTCTGCTGCAGGACGTTTTCTGTGGACCTTGTCCGTGTTGTTCCGGGGAGGAAGAGGTGGAGCGTCTTTATCATGACGGTGTTTCCTGGGTGGCAGGGGTGGCGCAGGCTGCTCCCTGTATGTTCTTGGAGGCAGGCTGGGGGGATCAGGAGTATCGCCCCTAGACAGTTCCCCACTGTCTGAGAACACGGATGAGGTTAAACCCCTACCATTCATGACATCCCCACCCACAGCCCCCTCCAAGGTCACACTCTCCCCTACCCCTTCCTGTTCACCACTGACACAGTCCACAAATTGCACTCCGTTCTGTCGATCATGCAATGCTACGGTCCTGTTGTCCTCTGCTTCCTCAGAATCTGGCGACAATGGCTGGTCCAGGTGTCGGAGTATTTCGGCAATCTCTCCAGATACACTTTCCACTAAAGGGTGCTCCACATCCTGATCTGGTCCTATAGGGGGGATGGAGCCTCCAGAGTTGTCACCATTAGATACCAAAGACAATGACGTCCCTGAATCCGAACTGTCACCAGCCACACCCTTGGTCTCTGAAGCAGGGGCAGCACTGCCATTGCTAGAGCCACTGACACCCGGAACATGTGCTGAGCTGACGTTTTCCACCCTGGACACACTACGATGGCCTTCATTTTCTACCATCGACTTGCTACGTGGCAAAGCCACTCCAGGTGCCTCAGAAGTTTCAGTGGTTTCTTCCGTGATTCCTGAATCTCGAGAAAAGTTGCGAGCTGGGGGCGACAGGCCAGGGTCTGTGTGACGATGTCTGTGGCCTGACGAGTGGGCTGACTGGTTGGCTGTCACATCCAGCTGAGTTGGTAAGGATGTCTTGCGATGGTGATTTTTCTTCTTCTTTCCTTCCTCAGAATCAGGCGGAGCTGGAGGAATAAAAAAGAAAGAAGAAAGCAAAACTAACTGTGAGCTATGGCTGGTTACATTGGTCTATTCACCGCTCTAAACAGGAGAGACATCTCAGCATACCATAAATATGAATTTTTTCTAGGTCTTCAAAGGCCAGACCATATGCCATTCAAATAACCATGCATACACACACACTCTTTGACAACAACTTATAATACACAACAATGCTTCTTCTTTAATGACACTGAGTGTTAAAAGAGCTGACACAATATAAAATGAGACTGGAAAAGTAATTCCTAGTTAAAACATAGGTAAACAATTTTATTTTTCATGCTAAATGCCTTGGCACTGAGATTAACATCATGGGCAATAGACAGGAGGGTCAGGGGGACTGAGTCACATCTGAGGCATTTATTTGTTAGATTTTTCTTTGTTGGATTTTTCAACCCAAGCTAGTTCCTACCAAACGCTGAGAGTGATAGTCAAGTTTCATGCACATGATGCCTCTCTGTGAAGAACGCTTAAACTTGTACTCCAGTATCCCAGGTGTCTGTACTTGTAGGGCCTGGCTAATGCTGGGATATATTATGGAAGGAAATATGCAATACAGCCCTGTCATGCACTCCAAAACATGTTCTTCGTCGTCATTATTGATCATCATTTGAAATAAAAAGAAAAGTTAAAATACTGTGGCTTTTCATGCCTTGCTCTCATGCTGATCTCGAATTTTAATTGGAAATGAAATGAGGTAGGGAACAGTAAACAATAAACAGTAAACAAGTGGGGTAACTTTTGCTCCGATAAAAGAAAACCTAACACAGAGTAACTTTTATTCGAGACTGGCACAGCCTTTTAAACTTGAATAAAGTCAGACAAGTACATAGACAAACAATCTAACAGTGGGGGAAAAACAAGCGCAGGCCAACAACTCGACTGTCTTTATAGTAATG
Organism: Conus canariensis; assembly: GCA_033310375.1. Taxonomy (NCBI): domain Eukaryota; kingdom Metazoa; phylum Mollusca; class Gastropoda; order Neogastropoda; family Conidae; genus Conus; species Conus canariensis. Next base: position 14,239,600 of record CM065716.1, on the reverse strand, counting down.
ACTTGGCAAAGATTTGGACTTAAGGAGAGGGGGGAGTTTGAAGATGGAGAAACTGGGAACATGAAATTAAAAAAATATATTACAGATATGGAAACTCTTCACTAGCTGCATAAGGGAACCATCGCAATCCCTTTTGAAGGCAGATATATTTGTATTGCCTGCTCCGAGGCCTTTCGTCCCTGGGTCGGAACTCATCAGGGAGACACAGCTGGTTGTGTCTGCGCTCCTGGCGTCAAATAGAGACACACCACAGTCCATAATACAGTGGTGTTCTAAACACCAAGGGTGCAAAAAAGAATCCAATAGCACCCCCAAAGCATCCAGTGAAGGGTAGTAAATGAAACCAAACAAACGTGTGGGGAGGAAAAAAAGTTGCTGAAAAACTAAAGACATTATACAAATATTATAAAATGTAGGGGACAATCTTTGAGCCTACGCCTGAGGATCCACCCAAGGATGCAAGGGAGATCAAAAGACAAACACATGGACAGACAGAAACAAATACAAATAACCTCAATTTAATCAAAACGAAATTGGAAATGAAATGAGGTTGGGAACAGTAAACAATAAACAGTAAACAAGTGGGGTAACTTTTGCTCCCATAAGAAAACCTAACACAGAGTAACTTTTATTCGAGACTGGCACAGCCTTTTAAACTTGAATAAAGTCAGACAAGTACATAGACGAACAATCTAATAGTGGGGGAAAAACAAGCGCAGGCCAACAACTCGACTGTCTTTATAGTAATGACTTGGCAAAGATTTGGACTTAAGGAGAGGGGGGGAGGGGGGAGGGGGGAGTTTGAAGATGGAGAAACTGGGAACATGAAATTAAAAAAATATATTACAGATATGGAAACTCTTCACTAGCTGCATAAGGGAACCATCGCAATCCCTTTTGAAGGCAGATATATTTGTATTGCCTGCTCCGAGGCCTTTCGTCCCTGGGTCGGAACTCATCAGGGAGACACGGCTGGTTGTGTCTGCGCTCCTGGCGTCAAATAGAGACACACCACAGTCCATAATACCGTGGTGTTCTAACCACCAAGGGTGCAAAAAAGAATCCAATAGCACCCCCAAAGCATCCAGTGAAGGGTAGTAAATGAAACCAAACGAAAGTGTGGGGAGGAAAAAAAGTTGCTGAAAAACTAAAGACATTATACAAATATTATAAAATGTAGGGGACAATCTTTGAGCCTACGCTTGAGGATCGAATTTTAATTTTCATCACGAGTTTGTGTAAAAGCTGGCAGTAATGCAAGATGATCAGGACTGTTACTGTGTGGACATGGTGATGCCTCCAAAAGCTGGCAGTAATGCAAGATGATCAGTACTGTGATGCCTCCAAAAGGGGGATGCTCACCCACATGGGCTCTGTGACTATGCAATGTGTGTTGTCTGGAGAGGGCCTAGCAGGTGGCGCCCTGCATACGCTGGATCAGAACCGGCACTGCTACCTACCATTAACGTGATTCAGCAGCAGTAAATTATTTTTTGGAGTTGGTTGCATCATGTTGACATGATACTGACTGCTCCCTGTGGACTGCCAATGCTGACGCTGCAACAGGACAAACCTGAATGCAGCTGTGTACCAGGAGGCCAGAATGAGCAGTGTGGGGTTATGCCACTGATGAGGCACAGAAAATGAGATGGCAAAAAATCTATATCTTAGAGTGAATGTGTCCCCACACGTTATTATGAGTGTGTGACCAAACATACATTTGTGTGAAAAAACTGTGCAAACTGAAGGCACAGCCCGCAAAACAAAAAAAGAGGAATACCGCAATTGGCATAACAAGAAAAAAAAAGATAGAGACTGACAGAGATAGAAAAAGACAGACCAATACAGAGTGTCAGCAAGAGACACAGAGAGAAACAGTGAGAGCATACAGAGTAAGAGAGAGAAAGGGTGAGAGCATACAGAGTAAGAGACTGCTAGTAAAACTAAGAGAAGTGATGGAGAAAGAAACAGAGACAAGAAAGAGGAATAAACATATTTTAGAGAAGTGATAGAGAAAGAAACAGAGACAAGAAAGAGGAATAAACATATTTTAGAGAAGTGATAGAGAAAGAAACGGAGACAAGAAAGAGGAATAAACATATTTTAGAGAAGTGATAGAGAAAGAAACGGAGACAAGAAAGAGGAATAAACATATTTTAGAGAAGTGATAGAGAAAGAAACGGAGACAAGAAAGAGGAATAAACATATTTTAGAGAAGTGATAGAGAAAGAAACGGAGACAAGAAAGAGGAATAAACATATTTTAGAGAAGTGATAGAGAAAGAAACGGAGACAAGAAAGAGGAATAAACATATTTTAGAGAAGTGATAGAGAAAGAAACAGAGACAAGAAAGAGGAATAAACATATTTTAGAGAAGTGATAGAGAAAGAAACGGAGACAAGAAAGAGGAATAAACATATTTTAGAGAAGTGATAGAGAAAGAAACGGAGACAAGAAAGAGGAGCAAACATATTTTTTGTTACTCACCCTTCAGCACCATTTCCATTCCAGACTTGAATTTGAGAGTGCCGCTAACACTATCAGAAGGATTCCGTCGATTCAAGTCCATGTGGAACTGAGAACACCTAAGAAACAAACAAAAAAAAAGACAGGGACATAAGGGATGCCTTGTGCACTGTTACAAAAATCTACTCTACTCTCATTAAAAAAAATCCTGATTTATGGTAGGAAAACAAGTTAAAAAAAAGACTGTAGACAAATGAAAAAAAAAACAAACATACAGGTCCAGAACCATAAAAAAGTTCCTCACAGAAGACATGGAGACAGACAGAAGAGTTCAGCACAGTTAATTAACTTGTTACACAATACTAAAATAATGTCTAGACCCTGAAAATGCTTTTTGAATATTTTTCCACAAAAAATATTTTTCCAAAAATGATCTGTAAAATACTCTCAATTTTTTGTTTATAAAAGCTGGAGGGTGGGGAGGGGGGAGGGGGGGAATCAATGCTTCCTTTTTTCCAGCCACCTACTAACAATCATTATTTGTTGGTTCAATTATTTCTTTCCTAAAAATGTTCATGGCTATTTTATGAATGTTCTATGAATGTTCTGTTTTGATACATTTTAGGGAATACCAACTGTAAAGAGACTTGATGAAAGTAAAGATCCATCAATGCAAGGGCTTAAAAAAAATGGCTTTTGCATGATGGCAAGCAATGAGAAATATGACCAATAGTGTTTCCTCATTGCAAGGATGAACAAGACAGTTACTCTTTGCGCTAGTCAATTTTCTAGTCAAATGGACTCACCCTTGATCATTGCAAGGATGAACAAGACAGTTACTCTTTGCGCTAGTCAGTTTTCTAGTCAAATGGACTCACCCTTGATCATTGCAAGGATGAACAAGACAGTTACTTTTTGTGCTAGTCAGTTTTCTAGTCAAATGGACTCACCATTGATCATTGCAAGGATGAACAAGACAGTTACTCTTTGTGCTAGTCAGTTTTCCAGTCAAATGGACTCACCCTTGATCCTGTAGCACCTTGTCCATGATGCGCTGCACAGCGATTACCACCTTGCCCAAAAATCGACTCATCGTTGGTCGACTCTTTGAGAATTTGTCTTTGATTTCCAGTTCTACCAGGTCTGTAATGTAGGCTTCCAGGGTGAAAGTCTGCACACAAAGAAACCACAGATGAAATGGTTTATCATGTGAAATCACATATCAATACAAAACTGGCAACAAGCTCAAATTGGTGAGAACATTCAACAAAGTCCATTGAAAATGTGGACAATATAAAAAAAAAAACAACTGGCAATGACCTCAAATTCGCGAGAACATTTAACAAAGTCCATTGAAAATGTGGACAATATATCCTAAAAAAAAAAAAAAAGAAAAAAAGAAACCCTCATTTTTTACATGATGACAACATGATAAAGACAGCAAAGAAAAAAAAATAGAAAAGGAGGATGAAAAGGTAGAGAGCGATTGACAGATGCATTTCTGTGCTTCTATCCATTCTCACTCTCAGGTGACATTTAAACCTAGCAGGAGCCTTGACAAACAAAAATACGCCAGGTTTTCTTTTATTTGCGCATTTTAAAACAATGCCAATATGATATCCATTCTCACTCTCTGGTTCTAACATTTAAACCTAGCAGGATCCTTGACAAACATAAAATATCAGTTTTTAGTTTGATTTGCACATTTTAAAACAATGCCAAAATGAGACTGATGCAGCGCATTTTCTTTTCCCTTTTGTAATTACTATGACTCTCCATCTCTCCCCCCAGTAACAACTTTAATCCTTGATTTTGCTTAGAAACCAAGCCACCATCACCTTTCCTTCTTCCTTCCTAGATGTCATGATTCTAAATATTCTGGTAGTCTATACAATAAAACTGCAAGTTACAAACATAATTTAAGTTGTCACAATTTTAATTACCACTACTTTTTATATGTATTTGACTGCAGTGTCCAACCACACATTCCAGAAAGCATGCAATATCAACTTCAACTGTTTCTCACTTTACAGATCCTGTATACAAGAGAATGATCATGTGTCGCACAAAAAAAATCAGAAAACTCATTACAACTTCTGTCTGACAACTGCATTGTATTTTGACCTGAAAAACTGCTCATTCATAATGTAAAATAACAGAATGTCCGAAGGCTTGTGGCGACATGCCACACTGACCTACCTCACTGTCCCAGACTGGATTGGTGGTACTTGGGCAGACAGACGATCGAAGTTCTCGATGGTGGTGGGGCTTCGGGGGATGCGACTTGCTAGGCACCACAGTCAACTTCACGTAAGGATCAGGGTTGAAAAACATGCCTTTCTTTAAATTGCAGGCTTCTAGATCTGTACACACACATACACAAATGGAAACATTCAATCCCTCCAAAGTACATCAAAGAGAAACCATACCAGCACAGTAATAACAAAACATGTAAGTCATCTTTGGGGTACAAACAGATCTGGCGACATCTACCTACAGATTTCTGGTAAGTACTATATCTGTTATTTTATGTCATGCACGCACAAAATTGCTAATCTTATATATGAGCAGAACTATCCATACACACCATAATTTCTTTTCATTTTTATACAGGCCACACATAGAAACAGACGTACAATTTTCTGCTGATAATTGGAACAGTCACATCATTTATTAATTTACATTACTGAATGGTACAGGTTATTGTAACGCAATCCTCCCTCTGCCTGCATGCGTGCGTGCATGCATGCACGAGCATGCATGCGTGCGTGCATGCATGCATGTGTGTGTGCAGGGCTTCCATTAGTAGACATGTATGTAAATGACCCTAAAAACTGGCAGACGAAAAAAAACTTTTGGACCAGAGGTCTGTGAGATGCACCAACCAATGTTAACTGACCTGGACCATCTTTTTGCAAGTCTAGGTGATCAGTTTTTATACTGCATTTGAGTTTCGTCTAGAAGTTTGAATTCCACTTCCAGCTTTAACTCCCTTTACAGGAATGTTGAACATGTATATACTTGTGCATGCATCTGTGTGTGAGTGCTTGTATAACAGGCAAAGTGGGTGTTTTCATTCTACCATGTTGTTTAAAGCCCCGCCAACCATAGGGGGCCATATCAACACTGTTGTGTCATCTTGTCACCTTCAATTCCTCGCATAGTTGTTAAAGCAAACAAATGTGTGTCTGGAATTCTAAGGAACCCACTTGTGGGATCATGAACATGCGCACGTGTGTAGGTGTATGTATGCACGCTTGCATGTTTGTGAGGAGGTATATTTGTGTTTATGAGAAAGTGCAGCAAGTGAGCTCGACAGATGATAGTTTCAAAAATATGTCGGGAGGCCTAAGGTGATGATGATGGTGGAGGTGGTGACACTGGGAGGGATAGGGGACAAGAGCAGTTTGAAAGAAAGCCATTGTACCTTGACTAGGTCATAATCTGTGTGAATGTGCACAAGTCCACTATTAACTTTTGTAAAAGCATTTTGAGCTTTCTATTAATGATCAACCCTATATTAATTATTAGTATATATTCTTATTATGCCAGTTTTCAGAAATGCTGACGAATCAGGTTTTTTTTTTTTTTTTGCTGACCTCCTCCCCACCCTACCCCCCGTCCCTTCCTGGAAATACAAGAATGTCATGGTTGCATAAGTCTCCAAAACATCCACTGAAAGCCTAACCCCAGGGTTCATGTTTTGAAAATGACTTCAATACAAGGAAAGATCCATTGAAGCTTTTCACTTCCCTAACTAATAGGCCAAAAATTACAGCTTTACACAGACAGAATGAGATGATGAGGGGGAAGTGGTAGTTGAGGTCTCTAAGAGCATAGGACACTGTCTGCAGATTTATTCTCCAAACTAACGTAATAACCTTTTGTCTTTTCCCTCTTTCACAATTCTGAACTGTACTTACAACAGGGATTTTACAAACAGAAGACTCAATGAAGACAAATGTAGGTGTGCAGTTTGCGTTTTAATTTCTTTTTAGATGATACCTTCTTACACAAAGATGAAAGAAAGGTAAACACTAGAATACGCACAAATCCTACGCATTTCCTTCCAAAATGTAGTTCCTAGTTCATAATTCAACTTTCAGAAACTTCAGAAAAGCAAAGTGGGTATGGGGGATAGTGCAGGGTGAATAAGGAGGTTGGGGAAAACGGAGAAGGGAGAGAATGGCATAGTAAAACTGTGAGAGACACAGACAAAGTAACATCTCCTCTAGTACTCGATAACGGGTCGGTGTAAGCCTGACTCAAGATATATGGTTCTGCATTGTAAGGTAATGTGGCTCAGAACAATGAGACACAACGTGAAAAGCAGCCCATCCCACCTTGCTTTATATGCAGCCAAAACGATTCCAACTCTGCAGCATTCACCCACTACACATTCACCCACTGCACCTCCTAACCTATGAAGGCAACAAAAGCTTTAAGCCACTGTCTGATGCAATTTCCATTTACTTGTAAACAACCTGCACCTGCTCCCTTGCATTTAAAATCAATCAACAGGCCAGGGTGGTTGGGTAGTTTGGCAGATAAAGAACTTGAATAACAACCCTACCTTATGTGTGTAATGAAAAAGTGAGAGCATTTTACCAGCAGGGGAGAAAAGACGAAGGTGGTGACTGAGAAAGTGGAAAGAAGACAGATCCAAATGAAAAGTTTGTCAGAGAAAGCACGTACATTCGTGACTTCAAATATATACATCTTCAATCTTTTCAACCTGACATTCAGTGAAAAACTTTTAGTGAAAAATCCAACATGAAAACTTCAAAAAACCTGATCATATCAGTTGAAAATAAAATGAGGCAGAGAACAGTACACAATAAACAAATAGGGTAACTCTTGCTCCCATAAGAAAACCTAACACAGAGTAACTTTTATTCAAGACTGGCACAGCCTTTTAAACTTGAATAAAAAGTCAGACAAATACAAAGACGATTAATCTAATAGCGGGGAAAAAACAAGCGCAGGCCAACAACCCCTCCGTCATCACAGTAATGACTTGGCAAAGATTTTAACTTAAGGGGAGGGAGGGGAAGGGGGGGGGGGGGGGGTCGAAGATGAACATATCATGCAATGAACATGTCTCAGCTGTGTTTTGAGGTCTATTTTCAGGGAGTGTAATCACTGATTTCAAGACAAACTATCCTCATGCAATGAACATGTCTCAGCTGTGTTTTGAGGTCTATTTTCAGGGAGTGTAATCACTGATTTCAAGACAAACTATCCTCATGCAATGAACATGTCTCAGCTGTGTTTTGAGGTCTATTTTCAGGGAGTGTAATCACTGATTTCAAGACAAACTATCCTCATGCAATGAACATGTCTCAGCTGTGTTTTGAGGTCTATTTTCAGGGAGTGTAATCACTGATTTCAAGACAAACTATCCTCATGCAATGAACATGTCTCAGCTGTGTTTTGAGGTCTATTTTCAGGGAGTGTAATCACTGATTTCAAGACAAACTATCCTCATGCAATGAACATGTCTCAGCTGTGTTTTGAGGTCTATTTTCAGGGAGTGTAATCACTGATTTCAAGACAAACTATCCTACGATGTTTCGAAGACAAATTTCATTAGGGATCAAGTTAAAACAGAGTGAGTGTCATTTAAAAAATAACAGCAAAAAGTCAACAAAAGTAGCAAGTTAGAAGACTTCTGGGAACAGGAAATTTCAAGCATTTAGCAATCAGGTCTCCATAAAAAGAAAAATTACTTCAACAACAACGACAACAACAACACCAAAAAAAAAGGGGGGGGGGGAGGGGGTTAGGGGGGGAGTGGATACAAGTATGGTAGCTACTTTTCGGCTACGAAAAACTGAGAAACATTTCACAGAAATTATTTTTCATTTGATGATGTTAGTACAGATAGCTTAAAAAATACACCACCATCTACTTGAGTACTTCTTTCAGGCCTCATTCTCATTTATTTATAACTTCCAGGAAGAGCAGTCTCTCCTTTTCCAGACTCAATCATGCATATCTTCAAAGTGAATAAATTGCTTTGAAAACCAACATCCAGTCACTGAATTTTTTGCAGAAATTTTTCAAAGTCTTAATTTAAACCCATGTCACAAATAAGTCAGCTGTGTCCTAATCCCAGAAGAAAATAAGTGTTTTTTTATCCAGACATTTCAAGTCAGTGCTGCTCTGTCTGAGGATTGTTATGGCTGTACAACAAACAAAATTTACACAATTACCTGATATACTGATGCGAAACAACACTTGTGCCTCTTCAGACTTCTCCATTGTTCCATCCTCCAGGAAGCTGGTTCTCTGCAAAGAACAACATAATCCATCAATTCAGTTTGTTTGTTTTTTACCCCTGATCCACTCACAGTGAATGATCAATCTGTGCTCTGTACAACACCCCAAACTGAAGAGACAGAAAGAAGTTAGTAAAAACAAGTCAAGGCAAACTATTCCTTCATCACTTGACAATGAATTGGTACAGATTATTTGAAGGAAAAACAAAAAGGAGGGCGTGGGGAGAGGCCGAGGTGAGAGGAAAGACAGCAAGCAGAGAAGAGGATGAATGGAGGAGAAAGAAGGGGGTGGGGAGGTAGGAGGGGAATGAAGAAAAGGTGTTCAGATGTATATATGCCAGCTATGCTGCTAAAAGAGATGACTCCATGAGAACAGAAATAATGGAAGATATTCTACATTAAATTAAAGAAGCTTCATGCTTGTCATACGTGACACAAAACAAACAAAACCCGTGTGTAAACAATGTCACAAAATTAGAATGAACTATGTAGAAACAAAGCGTTGGTGCTAGTGGCAGATAAAAGCAATACTATACTACCTCTTGTCATTCACATATATACTTTGCATCAAATTCTCTTCTCAACTACTCACTGTGTGTGGGGATGCTTTCAGCTGTTATTTCTGATAATTTGTCTCATCATGCATCACCTAGATCAATACATCTTAGTTAAACGCTTCATAAAGAAGTACAGGCACACAAATAATGACTAATTATGATACCTATATCAAATATAGTGAAAGCTCTCTATAAAGATCCCTACATTCCCTCCCCTTGAAGGCAATGCTTTTCCCAAAAATGTTATCTTTGTCATTAAAAGTCTAATAATTGGTTTGTCTCCCTGACTGTTACTGAAATGTCCAAGCTCTGACATCATCACATTTTAAGACCCACTTTTCCATCATACCTAATTGTCACTCAAAAGTACAAAGTCCTACTTTAATCATGTTCTTTTAATTTAAGTGAGGAAATCAAAAGCAGAGATGATCTAATAATTAGCATAAACAGAGTTTACATGAAATGCTCATGTATTTATTCATATTAGGAACACATCACTAGGTAAAATCTAAAGCCAATGTGACAAACTCTTGACATGTAAAATGCAATTCAATTATGTAATTGAATAAAATTCATATTATGTACATAAATTAAATTCATATTAGAAACATATTACTAAGTAAAGTCTAAAGATAATATGACAAACTCTTGTCATGTAAAACGTAATTCAATTATGTAAATTAATTAATTCGACATGGCTTATGAGGTCACCAAAATTAACACTATGACCTGAAGTGCATGTGATGAATGCTCACCTGAAATTCTGTAAGAGCTATAGCTACAATTCTGGAATTCACTTTGATCTAAAAAATAAAAAAAAAATAAAAAGACAAAAAAAAAAAAATCTTCAAATCATTAGCAGGAAGCATGGACACAAACAGGTATCCCTCTCCAATATTTTTTATGGGAGTATCAAATACCACAAAGCCATCAAAACATAAATAACCTTGACAGAATGGCTTGTGCCAACACCCCTAGTAGAATCAATCCAGTACAGCAGCAAAAAAAGAAAGCCTGATCCAGAGTTCTGAACTGGCATACAATTCTACCGATTCAACTTACCTGTGTTTTACAATCATTCACACGTTGAGTCTGAAATGCTTGCCTTACACTTGATACTTACCCTGGCAGCTACTTCTTTAATATTTCAGCACAGTACACATCAAGAACATGCAGAGCAGAACTTCCATGGTTCTTTTAATTTTTATACACCCATGCCTTTCAAAGTGTCAATAAACAAGTGCATCAAACCATCAAGCGGCACATCGGACCAAATCAAAATATACTGAAATCAGTCACAAAAAGAAAGTTATGTTGGTATGGCCAAGGAAAATGATCCCAAAGGCCTTGTTGAAACAATCCTCCAGGGAATTGCAGGAGACAGAAGGGAAGACAATTATTTAAATTAAAAAAAAAAAAAAAAAAAAAAAAAAGCATGTACTGACAACACTGCAGAATGGACTGGGAAGCAGTTGCAGCGACTTCAAGTCTGGGCACACGACCGACAGCTGTAGACGGAGGAAAATGGTGAACTGTTCTTCAGTGTGGCACCCCAATGACTCTCCACAAAGCTGAGAGAGAGAGAGAGAGAGAGAGGGAGGGAGGGAGAGAGAGAGAGAGAGACAGAGAGAGAGAGAGAGAGAGAGAGAGAGAGACAGAGACAGAGACAGAGACAGAGAAGGAGACCTCTTACATTTCTTGGAAGGAAAAAAACAGCATGTGAATAAACATTATATGAACCCATATCTACTGTTAATGTCAAAGTGAAAGACTTAGAAACCTCAAATTGTTTGGTCATACCATATTTTTTTCTATAATTAATAGAATATTCTATCAACAATCTAAACAGAACACAATGAAAAGTATGTTATATAGTGTGTTATGTCCAGTATTTCTATATTGAATCCTTTGAAAATGGCTCTGACCTTGTTTTCTCTTTTTTTTTTTCATTAAAAATCCTGGTTCTATTATCTATGAATAAGTATGATCCTACTATAGAAATTGACTGTTTGCCCATCAGATTGTGATTTTATCATAAGCAAATAAATAAATGAATAAAAACAGTAGAAATCATCATTTCTGTTTTAAACAATATACTCACTAGGCATTACTTGTTCTCTAGAATAGATAACTATGCTGGGTTCACGTCAAAAAGACTCATAGTTTTTTCTCTTGTCTACTGTTCATAAATTCCACTTTATTCCAACACAATTTCTTGATCAACTACCAGTTCCAAATTCAAAAGTTGACCTGATCAACTTCGCAATCTATTTCTTTATAATGAAAATGACGTGATAAAACAGCCTAAACATATCTTAAAATAGCATTAAACCACCCATTATTCTTGAACACTGACACTGTTTTTACTAGCACAACTTCTTTTGTTTGACTTGTTTCAACCTACTTATTTCAGTAGAAATATCATAGTTCAATCATGTTCATATGGTTTATATATCAACATTCAATGCTGAAAAAAATGGATTTTGCACACTAACATTATGGTAGGAGACAAACAGGGGGAAAGAGGTAAGGGAAGGTGAATGTGTAGCAAAATCTACATCACAATTTTTTGCCCTGGTCAAAGTATATATAATATGAAACATTAAAAAAAAAAAAAATTTTAAAAAAAGATCATTTCATTCAGAGCCTTTAATTTCTCAGTATAAATTACAAAAATGTGATCGGATTTAAATATATGTCTAAATGTCCTTTCCACAGTTCAAAACTTTCATAGCTTTCAATTCCTTCTCCCCCCCCCCCCCCCCCCCCCCCCCCCTTTGATGCAACTCTTCTGTGAACAATTGTGGCGAGTTGCACAATATCATAAGTCTCTGCATACAACAAAACTGTACATAAAGTCACAGAAATACAGAGAAGAAGAGAGCAAGAGAAAAGGAAATGGAGCAGAAGAAAGGAGTAAGGGGAGGCAGGTGGCCTTCGGAGCAGGGGAGGGGAGAGGGAGAATGTGGGGAAGGGATGGGGGAAGGGGAAGAGGAAAAGGGGTGGGCATGAGCAGCAAGACTTGTATAAAAACACCTGCAGTGATTCTGTCTTAATTCCAAAACATTCTACTTCTAAGTCAGACTCCTTACATGCTTGCAACTGTTGGCTTAATCAATGCCAGTCCTACTGTCTCCAACAATTTTTTTTTTTTTTTAAGAAAAAAAAAAGACCATTAAAGACTGGATGATCATCCACCCAACAGAACACACTGTAGTTTGTGAACAGAATTTCAATAAGAATGTAACACCAGTTCAGCTGTTGGATTTGAATCCCCATCCTCCCAAGGCGACAAGTCATCTACTAAATACACTTACCTGCATTATCTATTGATAAAAACTAGAACAGAAGAAGCAAAATGGATCAGTCCCAAAAGAGTTCCATACCAAATAAACTGCCAAAGCAATGTTGCAAAACAAAAAGAGACCATAACCATAAACTTTATGCCTAATGTGACACCAATAAAACTGCCGAAAGCTAGAAGACTTATAGCCAAAATGTGACGGGACAAAGGAAACACAAAGTATACGATTGTTCACCTAGCGTGTTCAACATAAAAATCATTTCCCCACAGGCGACATGAAAGCAACATTTCAGTGGTCACATGAAGAAAAACACACTGTTTAACTAAACTGCCCATTACAGGAGGAGTGAGAGATTCCCCTGCTTCTATTGTAAAACTCCATATTCATTACAAATTACAGTAACTTTCATACACTTGAATGCTCAGAAAAGGGAGTTTTTAACTTTGAAGTAGAAAGACATTATTCTTACAAGTATTACGTTAATTAATTTCAAATTTAAAACTTGATGAAAATGAAAATGAAAGACTCTGAAGTCTGATACATATTTGGGACACTATTCTAGTTTCTGTAACAAAAAAAAACAGTTTCTGTACAAAAGATATTAAGTCCATCTCTTTCACACATGCATAAAAGTTCTTGTATGAAAAAAAGTGAATCAAAAGTGACTGATGAAGCATATCTGAACATTTAGATAACATACAGAAAGTTCCGAAAACTGCCAAAAGAAGACTTAATTGCAAAGTAAAAATCACTGCAGTATACCAGCAGATGATTGTCATCCCAGTGTTGACCTCTTTCTAGTAAGTATGTGCACGAGTGTGTCTTGCATGTGTTTCTTTGTGTATGCGCATGCATGAAGAATATGTAGATATATCATCACATCTGTGTGCACACGCATGAAGAACACATAGTTAAATCATCCACATTTTCTTTTTTTTAATACTTACACCATGTAGAAGACGTGACTCTTTCAGACTCTCTTCACAATGACAGCAAATATATAACCCTACTAAACTGACAGTACTACCAGCCGCCGTGGCGAAGTGGTTAGCGTCGCGGACTCCTGGCTGGGAGGTCGTGGGTTCGAATCCCATCAGAGTCATGTGGGTTTTTCTGCCCCGACCGGCTCCTACCCAGAGTTGAGTTTGCTGCGGACTCAGTTGGGAAGACTGGGACCACACAGTCGAGTTTCATCCACTTAATGGATGCGTTTTTGAGAGTGTTGCTCAAATTTCATGACCAACACTGCAGGTGCCTGTATCTCTCGGGCCTGGTTGACGCCGGGATATATTATGAAAGGAAGCGTAGAGCACAGCCCTGTCATGTAGTCTCAGACCGAAATGGAAATCCGTAGCATCATCTTAATCATCCTCATTCTCATCAATCAGCATTAAAAAAAAAAAGTCTCAAATTCTGTGGCCCTTCATGCCCTGCTCTCATGGTGACCTCAGTTTCGGCGTCCTCTCCCACGCTTGGCTTGTGGCTTGGTTGTTCTCATCAGGGTCAGTACGCAGTACAGTTGGCCTGTGCAGCATACGGAAACTCCTCAAGGATGCGGTCCCATGCGCTAGGAAGTTTTCATAGGCGGAACATATCGTAATCAGTCCAGTTTCCACGTAAATAACACGCCACGCTTGGCCCCTCGTAAGCAGCAATACAAATCTATTGCCATCATTACAGAAGAAGTTGCATGGTTGGCCTTTGCGCTTAGATTTTCTCGACTATTCTCTGTTTCATGTATTTGTCATGTCTTTATTTCAAGAATTTTCAAATTACTGTAGCCAGTCATTGTTCCTTTAGTTTTTCCCACATTACATGTTCGTCTATGTTTGTCTGTTTATTCATTTAAAGGCTGTGCCAGTCTGAATAAAATTACTCTGTGTTAGTTTTCTTAGGGAGCAAAAATACCAACTTGTTTACTGTTTATCGTTTACTGTTCCCTGCCTCATTTCATTTCCGATTTTTGTTTTGATTAAATTGAGGTTATTTGTATTTGTTTCTGTTCGTCTGTGTGTTTGTCTTTTGATCTCCCTTGCATCTTTGGGTGGATCCTCAAGCGTAGGCTCAAAGATTGTCCCCTTTATTTTATACTGTTTGCATAATGTCTTTAGTTTTTCAGCAACTTTTTTCCTCCCCACACTTTCGTTTGGTTTCATTTACTACTCTTCGCTGGCTGCTTTGGGAGTGCTATTGGATTCTTTTTTGCACTCTTGGTGGTGAGAACACCGCAGTATTATGGACTGTGGTGTGTCTCTATTTGACGCCAGGAGCGCAGACACAACCAGCCGTGTCTCCCTGATGAGTCCGACCCAGCGGACGAAAGGCCTCGGAGCAGGCAATACAAATATATCTGCCTTCAAAAGAGATTGCGATGGTTCCCTTATGCAGCTAGTGAAGAGTTTTCATATCTGTAACATATTTTCTTAATTTCATGTTCCCAGTTTCTCCATCTTCAAATTACCCCCCCCCCCCCCCCCCCCCCCCCCCCCCCCCTTAAGTCCAAATCTTTGCCAAGTCATTACTATGAAGATAGTTCAGTTGTTGGCCTGCGCTTGTTTTTTCCCCCACTATTACATTGTTCGTCTATGTATTTGTCTGACTTTATTCAAGTTTAAAAGGCTGTGCCAGTCTTGAATAAAAGTTACTCTGTGTTAGGTTTTCTTATGGGAGCAAAAAATACCCAACTTGTTTACTGTTTATCGTTTACTGTTCCCTGCCTCATTTCATTTCCGATTTTTGTTTTGATTAAATTGAGGTTATTTGTATTTGTTTCTGTTCGTCTGTGTGTTTGTCTTTTGATCTCCCTTGCATCTTTGGGTGGATCCTCAAGCGTAGGCTCAAAGATTGTCCCCTTTATTTTATACTGTTTGCATAATGTCTTTAGTTTTTCAGCAACTTTTTTCCTCCCCACACTTTCGTTTGGTTTCATTTACTACTCTTCGCTGGCTGCTTTGGGAGTGCTATTGGATTCTTTTTGCACTCTTGGTGGTGAGAACACCGCAGTATATGGACTGTGGTGTGTCTCTATTTGACGCCAGGAGCGCAGACACAACCAGCCGTGTCTCCCTGATGAGTCCGACCCAGCGGACGAAAGGCCTCGGAGCAGGCAATACAAATATATCTGCCTTCAAAAGAGATTGCGATGGTTCCCTTATGCAGCTAGTGAAGAGTTTTCATATCTGTAACATATTTTCTTAATTTCATGTTCCCAGTTTCTCCATCTTCAAATTACCCCCCCCCCCCCCCCCCTCCTCAAGTCCAAATCTTTGCCAAGTCATTACTATGAAGATAGTTCAGTTGTTGGCCTGCGCTTGTTTTTTCCCCCACTATTACATTGTTCGTCTATGTATTTGTCTGACTTTATTCAAGTTTAAAAGGCTGTGCCAGTCTTGAATAAAAGTTACTCTGTGTTAGGTTTTCTTATGGGAGCAAAAAATACCCAACTTGTTTACTGTTAAGCAATTATTGTTGTCAGTAGGCACGGCTGTTCAGAGCAAGTTACTTAGTTTTGAGTCGCAGGGGAGTTTACAGCTGCAGAGGCCAAGCTGTGAATGCAGGTGAGGGAAAGGGGTGTTTTCTGCAGGCCGCTCCCCACCAGCCAGCTAACCGCACTGTATTCAGCCAACTGAATATCATCTGTGCATAACTGGTCTGGCAGCAATGTGATCGGCAAGGTTGAGCGGCCATTACAAATGGGGCTATAGGTTTGACAATTAGTTATTGTCATGAAAAATGTAACCTATCTGTGCTATTGAGATGACTGAATTGGCCAATTCCCAACAATTCTTTTAATACCAAACTCGACTGGGTTTATTTTCCTGTAGATAACATAGATGCGGCATGAAAGCTTGTACGCAAGTGGTCAGGCAATATTAGAACAATGACAACACACACAATATTGTGCAAAAATGACGTCATCACTTTCTGGGAAGTTAATTTTCCATAGTTAAGTAGTACACAAGTTTGATACATGCCTCTGCTCAGACTACAGCAACACAAATATTGGATTACAAATGTGTAAAGCCTTGTTTGTTTGCCCTTTCACTAAGTGTCTCATTCAGGACGGAAAAATAAAGCTGTGTAGGGGGCTTAGTAGGTGGTGTCCTGGTATGTTAGATCAGAACAGGCGCCACTGAACACCACCGAAGTGACTCGGCAGCAGTGCAGTGTCTCCTCCGGTGGGTTGCCTCTCGACAACTTTACATTGACTGCTCCCTGTGGATTGCCGGTGCCCGGGCTGCGGTGGGGCCGACCGGGCTGTGGCTGTGGACGGGTTGTCGGAATGAGCGGCGTGGGTGCACTGCCTCTGAGGTGGCGCAGAGGTTGGGACAGCAAAAAAAAAAAAAAAAAAAAAAAAAAAAAAAAAAAAAAAAAAAAAAACTGACAGTACTGGCAAACATGCAAACTGCAACCCAGGAATGAATGAAAGGAAATAGCCAATACAGTTCTGTTCCGTGTGGAAGAATTGTTTCATTGTCTATATTTGCTCCATACAGTACTGAGCCCCATATCATCACCCTAACAGTATAAGGTTTCAACATATTGCTGAAGTACATGATGCATGCCATGCCAGCCGTCATTAACTCGCAGTACAAGAGAGATGGGGAAGTCAGGAAGAGAAGGATGAAGTGGTGAAGAAGGAACTGAAGGAATCCATTGTGTCTGTCTGTGCGTGTCTGTTTCTATGTGACTGTAGGGAGAAGGGCTACATAAACATGTGTGCACATTTGTGTGCACCTGCATGCATGCATGTATTTGTGTGCAAGTGCACGTCTTAGCAGGAAACCATGCATGGTGTGTGTGTGTGTGTGTGTGTGTGTGTGTGTGTGTGTGTGTGTGTGTGTGTGTGTACCTCCTTAACACAGAATTGTATGGAATTCCACCAACAACGGTAACAAATCACACAACACCACATTTTTACCAGTGCGATACTTACCACAACAATAGAATTCTGTCAGTGTAATATGACAAAAACTTTGCAATGAAATTGTGAAAGCAAAAACTCTGTTTGTATGCTGACATACATACAAATGCATCGTTGACTTATATCCATACCACACATGCTGCATACAGGTATACACACATGCACACACACACGCATGCATGCACGCACATGCGCACGCACACACACACACACACACACACAGAGTGAATAGGAGTTGTAAACTACATATCAACTGTAAACAGCACAGCGGTGGACTATGGGAGGAGGGTGTGATTCCCCTGGCTGGCTTGTCACATGTGCAGCGCCTCTCATCCACAGTGGTTTGAATAATCAATTAACCCTAACTTCTCTAATCTGGACAGTGCTCACACTTGGAAACCTCAATTCTGATCAATACTGGCCACTGAAGATCAAGTGTATCTAACTGCAGGCTGACGTATTCGGTTCTGACTTGATCCAAAAAGAAAAATTCTCCTAAGCAAAACAGACAGCATTTAAAATATGCAGAAGCAGAAAATCATGTGGAGTTAAAAATGCACACACAAAAAAAAGAAAAAAAAAGTGTGTGTGTGTGTGTGTGTGTGTGTGTGTGTGTGTGTTGCATGTGAACACAAAAATACTGAATGCAGGGCTAGAAATCTCCAACTGATCTGATAATTCTAGTTATCCTGGGAACAAGTAGATTTTTTTTTTTAAACTACTCCAGTACTTGTCCCCTTAGATTATTTGTGTTTCCTATGTATGGTAATAACATAACTAAAGTCATGCCATGAAAACACAACAGAAATAATTCATAAGCAGCATTATGTGAAAACAGTACTTCATTAAGTGGATCTCAAAGTGAGAAGAATCGAAATATTCACATAAGTCCACCAAATTACATCTATCATTTCCACATTGTCCAAGTTGTCTTTTTTTTAACACGCCTTGTCTCAGTAATTCAGTGCTTACCGAGTTCAAATTTTGACAACAACACAACAACAACACACAGACGCAGAAACACACACACACACACACACACACACACACACACACACACACACACACAGTCCTGGGCAGGGGGGGGAGGTGTAGTGGAGCTGAAAAAGTAAAACGGTGAGGAAGAAAGTCCAAATGGTCTGCACTGAAGCTCACTGTTTATCAGTCATCCTTTCACTGACTCAGTCAAAAAAATTGAATGCACAATGGACTAGCAGAGAGAGCACTCAATTGAAAAACTGAAATTGCGCAAGTTGGGTCTCCCTTTGGTTTTGTGCTGTTTTTAATTCACTTTCTTCCTCTGTCAGAAACCATTCATTCATTCATTCAATCAAGAAGGGCTTTACATCTAGCTTCATTGGATAAAATGTTGATCTGTGACTGGTCATACACTTGTTCTGCGAAGTAAGTTAAAATGTTCTATTATTCAACCTACAGACCACAACCCAATCCCACCCCTTGTTCTACCACACCCTCTGCCACCCATTCCATTCCCCCTGTCCTCAATTTTAACTAGCATATGAAAATCCTCATGAATTTCATTTGTGGATACAAAAATGCTTTCATTTCACTGATGTGAAACAATTCACGCTGACATGTTGATAACAGCTGTACCTTGTACACACCCTATAATTACAGTGAAACATCAAATTCAATACATAAAATACACACTAATGTACAGTAAAGAACATTCCAGTCAAACAACACTAACACTATGGCAGCAGCAAAACTATTTTCTACTAAAATAGAAAACAAATATAAAGTAAACAAAATGAATCATATACAATACAGACAGCACTTTAAAGGCAGTTAGCCAGCAAATCACAACCCGACACATTAAAAAACAACAACATCATTTTCCTACCTGCCCAGTGTCACTGGCCTTCTTGATGGAAACAATGGGGCTGGTTGCCACCGCTTCATTTGCTGACCCTTTGAAGTACTTGAAACACACATGGGTGACATCTTTTTCCAGCAAGTGAATTATGTCCCCAAAATCCCAAGTGATCTGTCCTGTTGGGCCACCACTGGCACCACGCACCTTACTTTCAAGAAACTTGGAGTCGTCCCTCTCATCTGCAAAGAATGAACAAGGTCTAATTCAGCAAGGGGGTGGGGGGGTGGGGGGGGGAGGATGAACGGGGAGGATGAACGGGGAGGAGTGGGAGGGGAACAAAAATGAAAGAAAAAGCTATAATAGGCACACAGTGAAACAGTTTTAAAGTTTCAGATTACCACTCCCAGACAGGCAATTATACTGAAAAACGACAACGTAAACAACAGCAATGACAACAACAGCACAATAACATCAAGAACTGTCAACTCAGAATCATATTCATGAAACTTGTTCAAATGCACAACAAAGCCTACTTTGGAATGGAGGATCACCAATCACCATCAATTAAAATACACATACAAACATATTGTATAGATATGACAACACACACACACACACACACACACACACACACACACACACACACACACACACACACACAATTACATTGCTAATTCAATAATCAGCATAAACTGTGGCTTCTTAATTTTTTTGATGATCCTAGCTTCAAACCTTTCATTGCCAACAATTCCCAAGCTGCAAGCAGCTGACAGCCAGCTGTGCAGCTACATTTGTATAAAAGTCTACATTTTATAGGCAATACAAGACAATATACTTTATAAACTCTTCAAACAATGCAACAAACAAACAAAAAAATCAAACAAAAACTGAATCACAGCATGTTCGTGGTGCCAAGCAGCAACTGTGGCATGATTCTGACTGTTACTATGGCACTGAACCTTTTTTTTTTTCCCCAAAGCATTTGAAGTCTACAGATTTTAATAGCACTTCAATTCCCATGGCCAATTTTTTTCTTGCACTGTTATGTTAAAATGTAGAATAAAAGGGTTCTAGATGATACTGAAAAGACAATGTTACAAAGTCAGATGACTGAAACTGATAGAAATACAAGATGAAAGAATAAAAAAGAATGAAACATGTGTTTGGGACAAAGCGAGAGAGAAATCGAGCAAGACAAAGGGAGAGAAAGACAGTGGGAGGGAGGGAGACAGACAAAGAAAAAGAGACAGAAACTGAGACAAACAATAAAACATGAATTTATAAACAGAGTGCATCTACCTGCTTAATTCATAGATCAAAGTACAAACTTTCATTTTACCTGCCAGATACAAGCCGATCCAATCTTGGGCACCAACATCTTCCTTGATATCCCATGACACAACCACTCTTGAAGTCTGACCATGTCCAACCTTGCATTCACGGCGATCAACACTCAATGCTGACCAGCTCTGAGGTGTGCTGAGGTTGAGATTTGAATCACTGTTGCTTCGTTCACGAATACCACATGGCAAAGATTCTGACAGTTCTGATCTAGCAGATTGGTTCCTTGGCAGGGACAAGTCATCAATGGAGCTATAGTCCGAATTGGACCTGTTTGCCTTTGCTCTCACCATACTTTGTATTACATGTTAACCACTCCTGTTTTCTTTCCTCTTTCAATGGTAGTTTATCCAGCTGTTTTCATCTGATGGATCTGCACACAAAAAGTAAGAGCCTGTCAGTGATGTTACATAATAATCTCTGTCAAATAAAACAACATAAAATTATGTAGAAAAGTAGCTCTGGTGTTTTTTTTCCAACCATTCCATCCTAATGTATGAACACATGTAGCAAAATGAAAATAAATTATCTGAGAACTTTTTTTTTTAACTGACTAAATGAATAGTAAAATTCCCCCTCCCCACTCCCCCTTTTTCTATCAGGTTAGCTGTCCTCCCATCAGAGCTACTGAGATATAAGACAGCTGGTCTTTCAAAAATATTGTGAAACGAACCCTCTGTCTGTGCACAGTGAAACTGAAAGAGAGAATGCTAAGGAGACAGAATGGAAAGGAGTGTCAGTTTATGTAAGCCTATATCATGTATGTTATAATGAATGCATTTCACCCTCTGTGTGTGCGTGTGAACGTGCATGCGTGCGCGTGCACATGCAAGAGAGAGAGAGAGAGGGAGAGAAAGAGAGAGAAAGATAAACTAGGCACTACAGGAATTAAGAAGTACTAAGTTCAAAATGACACTGGTGGGTTAGAGTTATTACACCCTTTTACTCCTAAACTGCCGCAAAACTCTTAGGAAGCGAGATGTTCAATTTGTTAAGATATTATACCCCTTTACCCTTTCACTTTTGAAACCTTTTCTGTGCTTATCAGTATTATACTGTCATGGAGCAAATCATGCTATTTTCACAAACTTAAACAAAATGTGGACACACCTCTCTGATTTCACAGATAATTTACTGTTTGTGATATAGGTTTATGTTAATCCAAAATCTACGAGCAATTTTTTTTCCTTCATGTTACTGAGAAACTGCGCATGAACATA